>JAJSPL020000024.1:0-504493 GCA_021272945.2 Cytospora paraplurivora
ATATTCAACTGCCTTGATAAATACATCTATGAATATACTAGCGAACTTAGATCTATATTTATTATAAGCTCCCTTTAGGCATCAAACGATATTAATATCCTATATTAGCTAGAAATCTAGTAGTTTCAGTAGAAATATCGCTAGGAACTAGTCGTCTAGATCAGTAGGAGAAGTTATTATATCAAATAAACAGTGAAATACTATAGAATCAATATTGAATTAAATGATCTTTAGTTATTAAGGTTACTAGCCTATTAGTAGTTAAGGTCAACTACCTAATAGCTATCAAGGTCAACGACTCGATCAGTAAATAATATTTACTATAATCCTAATAAGTAAAGTATATAATAGGGTATACTAGTTATAGCTATTATTTAATAGTAATAGTTAAGGTATAGTATAAAATTGATGATTCTCTTTTCTATCCCTTATTGAAGAGCTACCTAAGTACCTATAAATACTATAGGAGACCTATAGGAAATAGGTAGTGAATTCATAGTAAACGTACTATATATATAGGGTAGTTCACTAGTGAAAGTATAGTGAAAGTATAGTGAATTCACTGTACTTTCACCGTAGTTTCACTGTAGAACTACTAGGTGAATTTACTATGCTTTCACTGTGCATTCACTGTCTGTTCACTGTAGGCTAGTTGAATGTCTATAGGGTATATTACCCCTAGGTCGACTGCTTTACTAGTTTTCTACCTTAATAGGTGAGTCTAGTCCTTCTAAACCTTCTTCGTCTGAGCTATAATAGTAGTAACCTTCAATCTTATCTAATATATACTAAGGGAATTCATTATCTTTATCCTCCTCTCTTACTATATATATCTTTATACTATAATAATTACCTTTATTAGTATAAGGTAGCTAGTAGCTATACTTATTAGACTTATTTTAATAGTTACTAGTATCTAGCTTTAATAGGTTTATAGATCCTATAGCCTTTGTGATTATTCTACCTTTAAGGTTATTAGTAATATTCTCATATTAGTCGATATAATAGTAGCTATTATTAGCTTTATAGGGGTAAGAATTACTATAAGATATATTCTAGTAGGAACGAGGGGGAAATTATTCTAGTAGCTACTATAGTTATTATTATAGTAGGCTTAGAATTAACTTTAGTTATTATACTACTTATCACTCTACTATATAGATAGTAATATCTGCTTTAGCTCTTATATTTCTTTTTTCTAGCTATACTAATACTTGTTCTTATATACTTTATCCTTCTTCTATTTATTATAGATATTCTACTCTATAATCGTAAGGTCCCTCTTGAAATCGATGAGACGATTATTTTGATAGTCGAGTATAATAGCTATATATAAGGTTAGATTAAGCTTAGAATAGATTCTTTAGACCTAAGTATCCTTATCGACTTCACCTACTTTATTATATAGGTATATCTTCTAGTCAATATACTTCTAAAGGGGAAGGTTAGCTTCCTTCTTAAAGCTATATTTTAATATATTAGCCTATTCTAGAATCTATCCTTAGTTAGCTTAAAAGTACTATTAAAGTAACTCCTTCTATAAAGGATAGTCTATACTCAACTAAGCCTATATATCTAGGGTTAGGGTTATAAACTAATAAGTACCCTTAGTTTCATTCTTAAATATAATACTAATAGAAATATTCTGAAGAACTACTTCCTTACTATAGATATAGGTATAATAATCGAGCTTTATGATATATAAATCAATACCCTCCTTATTATATATAAATATATCTAGCTTTAGGTAGATACTAGAGTTAATACTTCTAAATATACTTTAGGAATTCTCATAGGATCCTTATAGCTAATTATACTAAAGGGTATCGAGGTTATATTAGAGTTATTCTTACTAATAGTTATAAGAGGAATAACTACTAGTATTATAGCTATAGTATCATATTAGTGAATCTAGATTAGAATAATATAATTCATTATAATAATTATCCTAACGAAGGGAGAGATAATACTTAGTACTATAGTATAATATAAGCGATAGAGAGGGTAGTACTATCGATTAATATACTACTAGGACTAGATCGAAAGTAACTACTAGCAAATTAGTTATAGGCCCTATAGTTAGTCTAGCGAGAAACCTATCTACTATTATCTCAAAAGACTCTAGACTTGATACTAGATATCTATCTATCTTGAAGTTAGCCTAAGTACTCGATATATACTCTCTCTTAATCTTCTTAGTAAAAATACTTATCACCTTATAAGCCTTATAAACTAAATAATTTAATATATAAGGGAGGAGCTCTTTCTTATTTCTAATACTAAGCTACTATTCTATAAGGTAGATGATTACTATATCATTATAGTAGTTAGAGTATAAGTAAGTAAGCTAGAATAGCTTATTAAGATAGCTTAGATACTTGATAGATAGATGAGTAGGTCTAGCGAGTCTAGTATTAGGAGCTAAACTAACTATATTATTAGATATATTTATCTAAAGCTTTTCTATAGTAAATAATAGGGTAGTTAAGGGAACTTGAAGAGTTCATAGTATCGAAGGCGATTATAGATCGATTAAAGCTTAATACTACTCGAATAGAATAATAGGCTAATAAAAGTATAGATTATATAGTTTAGGGCAAGAGGAATATATTAGTAAAATAATAAGGCTTAAACTACTTTTAGAGTCAAATAAGGGTAATCTCTTATAGTAATTCTTATAATATAACTAACTAATATTAACTATATTAGTACTAAATAGTTAACTAGTATTAGCTACCTTTACTATAGTAGCTCTGATCTAGAAGGAAAGTAAGGATTAAGTAGCTTCTCTTACTAAGGTTAAAGTACTAGATAGTCCTTCCTAAACTATCTGATAATATAGAGTCTATATACTCTAATCCTATATAGAAAGCTTAACTTCATTTATACCTGATATAGTAGGGCCTATCTTAGAGGCCTTACTCTTATTATCTTTATTATTATCTGATGATTTAGATATTATATCTAGGTTAGTCTTTTTTAGAAAGTAGCTAGTTTTAAGGTCTTAAAGCTAGCGATTCTTCATCTTCTTGCCCTCTATAAGTATAATCGTTAGAACTTGAATATAGTAGATTTAGTCGCGATAATTAGATATATTTATCATAGTAATTTTATATTATATATAGGACTAATTAAGGAAGGTCTTAAGGCTAGAACTACTAAGGGCTACTAATCAGGTATTATTCGATCTAAAGCAAAGGTCATTTAGTAATTATATATTTCTATAATATAAGGCCTCTAGCTAACTAGGCTAGGTTTATCGATAATATTATTCTTATTATTTCGAGGGCTTCTATTTGATCGTTGATATTAACTATAGAGACTTATAAGGGAGAGTCATTATCAGAGTATTTCTCGTTAAAACGAAGAAATAAAAACCTTCGTTATAGCTACTATATGATAATAATAGAGGGCGAAATATATAAGCTAATAGTTACCGAAATAATTATATATAGTAATAGCTAAATCAATCAGTATATATTATCTCGTATATATATTATTAGGGGGAAAAGGCTAGCTATAGTGTTGAGGCTAGAAGGCTAGGCCTAAAGGCAGGCGTAAGCGTGCCCCTATAGCTGCTTACGTAACACCGTATCCTGATTGTCTCTCGGGCGATGTCCTTGGCATGAGTACTCCTCAATAAGTATTCACATCTACATTACAGGGCAATTGTGCCAGTAACAGGATTTTTCTACTCTGATTTGAGGACTTGCCAGCGGCCGAAAGGTAGATGGAGCCAGCCACTTCGCCGTTGCAGCATTTGCGTGCCTGCGCAGCAAGAAACACGTTGTTAAACTGGAAGTTGATAATGATTTGGTAGCCGTCGTCACTGACGCCTGCTCCTGGCCTCACAGGTGGAGAAAATAACTTGGCGTCAGCGCTCATTACACTATGTTTGCTCACGACTGGCTTCGGGGGTCCATCTTGCTCTGGGACAACATCTTTGGCTTGTGGTTCCCTAAGCTCCAGGGCTCCCAAGGCCACTGGCCCAGTGTCCGTCCCAATTTGTGGTAGAATAGCATATGGGAAGGTCACACTGGCCAGATCAAAGGTAATAAGTATCTATTTTTCAATCTCAGTAGGTTGATTTGAGTAAGGGTTTTGAAATTCAGCAGAAATGAGTGCAATCTCAGTAGGAAGCTCCCAATATCCCAAAGACCGCGGACGGTTCAATACCCATGCAACTACCTAGGTACCTAGGTACCGAGTACCGAGACGTCTGTTAGTCAGCAATATCTTGACGTGCTCAGAGCTCCATAGCTCGAGGGGTAATATGGAGAATGATGATGATTTGCATGTGACATCAATGCATAGCGACGTGGAGAGGCCCAGACCAGCAACTGGCCAACAACACCCTGCGAATCATTACTTCTATCGAAGTTCTTTTCCCCTCTATCGCGTGGCTTGTGAAGATGTCGATCCTCTAAAGATACCCCCGTCTTTCACTCAATCTTCTTCACAACATACGAATTGACCCCAGGATACCTCAGCTTATCACCCCAAAATGCCGGTTCCCTTCCTTGGGCGTCTCAACATGTGAGTGCCAGCATTATACATGCAACGGCCGTCAGTTTCGCTGACTATCTCTTCAGAATTGAACATGCCGCCGTACTAGTTTCTTTTCTCTTCGTCAGCCTCGAGGTTATCATTCGGGTCCTGACCTTTGCATTGCGTATGTCGGCTTCCAGCCTCTGAGCGAGTGTTCACCTCTGACAACGACACAGCACGGCCAATCATCGCCTTGTTCTACAGAGCTTCACGACGACTTTTCAACAAATGGAGATCCGCTGCCGATAAGAAAGCGGAGGAAAAGAGGAAGGGTATGTCTGATATTCTTCGACGAGTGGCACACAATGGAATGTCCGGCTGACAGGTTACTGTGTCAGCGATATCGACCTCTCTAAGAAACGCAACCGACTTTGTCGAACTTTGTGAGATCTTCGGTTACAGGACCGAGGAACATGTTGTCCAGACTAAGGATGGGTACCTCCTGGGAGTGCACCGGCTCGCCTGGAAGCTAGGTGACGAAGAGACCAGGGTCAATTCCGGGCCCGACAGTGTGAAGAAACGAGTTGTCTATCTTCATCATGGGCTTCTTATGAACAGCGAGGTGTGGGTTTGCCTCACGGATGCGCAGAGGGCGTTGCCATTCGTCTTGGTAGAGAAGGGCTTCGATGTTTGGGTACGTTCATCGACACTGTTCAATTCAAAATCGTCGTGCTGACCATCAACAACAGCTCGGGAACAATCGAGGGAACAAGTACTCCAAGAAGTCTGTTCATTCGGCCCCAAGTTCTCCCGAGTTCTGGGACTTCTCAATCGACGAGTTTGCCTTCCACGACATTCCAAATAGTATAGAGTACATCCTGGACAACACGGGGCAACCGTCACTCTCCTACATCGGCTTCTCACAAGGCACCGCTCAGGCTTTCGCTGCCTTATCCGTCCACCCAAAATTAAACCGACAAGTCAACGTTTTTATCGCTCTAGCGCCGGCCATGTCGCCTCCTGGGTTGGCCAATGGCATAGCTGATGCCCTTATCAAAGCTTCGCCTCAGGTCTTATTCCTCATGTTCGGCCGCCGGTCCATCCTAAGCTCCGCACCTCTGTGGGAGTCTCTCATTTATCCTCCGTTATACATCCAAATGGTTGACATGGGCATTCGGTTCTTATTCAACTGGAGGGCTCATAACATGACTCCATCCCAAAAACTTGCCGCCTACCCTCATCTTTACTCCTACACGTCCACCAAATCCGTCGTCCACTGGTTCCAAATCATCCGCACCAAGTCTTTTCAAATGTATGACGACGACCCTCCTCTAACCATTGGTGGCTCAAATGCCCGCTTCACAAAGGTTGCCAAGTACCCAACGCGCAACATCAAGACGCCCATCGTGCTCGTCTACGGAGGTAGCGACTCACTAGTCGATATCAAGGCGATGCTGCGGGAGCTACCCCCTACCACCGTCGCGACCGAGATACCCCACTACGAGCACCTGGATTTCCTCTGGGCCAAGGACGTTGCCGCCCAGGTGTTTCCCCACGTCTTCGATGCCCTGGAGAACTTCACCGACGCAGAGCACACCAAGGGCGAGTTCGAGAGCTACCGTCGAGCCAGGCATCAGAGCTTGAGCGCGAGCAATACGTTCTGGAAGAACTCGCACTCACACAACGGCAGTGATGTCAACGACAGCGACGTTAACATCGCAACAGGTAATGGCAAGGCTGGAAACTTGCCTCACCAGGCTCGGGAGAGTGCACTGGGGCGTGGGGTGCAGTTCGCCGAGGATGATTCCACCGTGACAGACCAGAGTGAGCAGGGCCCGAGAACCCCCAATCTTACGAAGTCAAGGGAGACCTCCGGTCGGTTCGGATTCAATGGCACCCAGGAGAGACCGGGCAGTAGTAGTAGCATCGCGTCATCGCCGGAGCAGCCCCGGCGCTCGAGCGGTAGCCTCAGGGGCTCGCTGCGTTCCGGGAAGGGGATCAGCCTGGGCAAGGGCGTGGGTGGTGTGAGCACGGCGTCTGTTACAGGTGTCGGGGCGACGAGTCCACAGCAGGTGAGCTCGGACGAGAGTGGTTGGGCTAAGAAGAAGCTTCGCATGGTGTCGGGAACTGGGCGGTAGTGTTGCTTTATTCTGTGATAGATCTCGCCTGGGTTGGGCTTGGGTTCAAAAGCTTTATTATATATAGATTGGCCTTTCTATTGCGAACAAGATTGTTCGAGAACCTTCCCGTCAATCACGATGCTGTTCAGTGGTGTCAGCAAAAGGGGACTTCTTCGACAGTGGTATGCATGCCTCCCTTGAACGGTACTGCTTCCTCATTGTGCTGCAGCTAGACGTCTGAGGCTGGCCTGCGCTTCGACGTAGCTCTCATATATCTTCTGCTTCATTGATGTGTGAGGGAGGACTGCCAGGTACTACAAGAAGCAGACAATCCAAGTGTCCATAGCCACGGTGTGCTATTCCTTTGCCCGTTCTCTAGCTGGTTTTGATATCGATATATTTCGTGTCGTACAGGGGGTTGAGGTAGACCAAATAATGTTCTTGTAGCCAACTCCCATACACCCACCAGCCGAGCGTTACCTGTCTGAGGTTTATGTTTACTCCACGGGACGAGATCAAATGGGGCCCTGGAGCTTCTCCGAACCCACTGGTCCGGGGCTTAAAGGATCTGGAGCATGTCAAGTCACCCATGGTGAATTGTTCTCCTCGCCTCTGTTGGTATTATTAGCCTGCCCAGGTGATAGTAGATTCACCCACCAAGAATAAGAAACCTTTAAGAGTACCAATCTAGATTGTCTGAACGGAAACAAGTACAGTCCAGTACACCTTAGCTATGGGCTTTCTGCACTCTGTGAAACCTGGAGCCAGAACAATCCAATAACACGTCTACTGCTTTTAGAAAAGTTTTGAAACTGGGAGATGTACCTTCCTTCGATCTATCGACCGAACAATGAGCCTCTGGCCTCGTCTTCGATTGCTTGATCTTTGCAGGTATAGACAGCACCCTGATTGATGTTAGGCCTTGTACATCTCTCCGGGCTGCCCAGGTGTTTTGCATCTGCGAAGCCCACCTACGATGTACATATTCATTCTCTCAAATATTCGGTCGAATTACCTTCTTGCTTGGCTGGGGAGGTGTAGTAGGGTGTAAACAATTTGAACAATGAAGCAACGGAGCTGTTGGACGAAGCATGTTGGAACAACACTGGATCCTGCTGGACTACCTGGACTTGGACATGACTTGATATTTGACCGATATGCAGTTCATCTGAACAGCAGGTGACTTCTTGGGGGCGCCTGTGTCGTTGGAAGTGACAGCGTTGTTGGGACTCTATGTAACTCTGCTTTAAATTAATTCACACCTCATACTTCACAACACTGCAAAAGTACATGCCCGAGCCAGCTTGCTTCGATCTACCAGCTTTAGTATTTAAAGTCTTTGGCCACCAGGGCTACTGGTCCTAATTCTTATAACACACTCAGACAAGACCACGCAGCACGAAAAGCACCTGGGCAGTGACTATTAAGTACTATCTTTAGAACGTCCACAAGATCGCAAAATACCACAAGCACCTCAAAACACCTCAAAACACCAAGATATTTCAACACCATGAAGCCTCTCGGTCCGTTCCTCCTCCTCCTCGCTGTCACCCTTTTCGGCCAAGCAAACGCTGTGATGTACTGCTGCCGGCCAGGCTGCTCATCCTGCAACCATGACCAATGCGGAGGATACAACGTCTGTACAAACGTACTTGTGAGTCGACCCGCCCTCCGACCTGACCAATGTCGAGGTGTCATTGCTGGAAACTAAGGGAGGCATCTTATGATAGTTCAACACCTGCTGCGCCGACGAGAAGAAGGCCATCATGTTCGAAGATGAGGAGGAGTACTTGAAGGCGGTCGCGGCTGGGGAGGTCGAGTGGGAGGATTAGGTTCCCTGAACTTATGAGTTGTTTGGACACCCATGGACGGGTGTTGTAGCATTGGTGGAGGGACCTGATACCCACCAGCGCGGAGTTGAGAAGACAATTGCAGGGGCAGTCCGCGGCTATCCATGGATGTGGGCATGAGTTGAGCACATACAGAGACTGACCAGCTTCGATTCCTGCCCTTTGATAATAGGACACGGAACGGACGTTCCTCGAGCACACCTGTTGAGAAGCGGTCTTACAGACACGACTACACATGGTCGCATGCATCCCGTACGTGCTCTGTGGCTGTTAGTGAGTCCTGTTATGCAATTGCCTAGACGAAGCAATTCCAGCCATGCTATTTATGGATCAAAGCTTTGCAAGAGATGCAGCTAAGTATTGCTGTGGAGCAGCTACATGTGTAACAATCCCTCTTGCGATTCCAAGGAAGTTCCTAGGGAAATTGAAAAGGAGGTGGCATATGTATGACAAGATGCGCTCGGTGAGTCTCAGCTTCGCCATACAGACAATAGTTTAGCTTATGTTGAGAGCCCTGGAGACGATTGGGTGTGAGGCCTCTGGGGGCGAGCTCAGCCGCATCCTGCTACCAGGAACATCGCCCTCCCGTGTTGTTATAATGGACCCAGCCGAGGGGCTTGAAGTGAAATCCAGGCACCCAACGGGACCGGAGTGCAATAACCCTTTCTGAACTTTCCTTCACCAGTGGGAGACATACACGGACAGCATTCAACATGGCCTCACATTTACATACCATCCCGCTCCTGCTCGCCCTCTCAGCCACCCTGACCACAGCAATGACACCCACCAACGGCGTACAGTTCCTCTTCCCGACCCAGGGCGCAACACTACACTACAACGACTATGTACGGGTACAATACACCTCCAACTTCAGCGCCCCCTGGCTTTTCGCCTTCTGCAGGGCGGCAGACGGCGCCGCGAACGAGAAGCAGCACCAGGCCGCCGGCGCCTTCAACAACACGGCGACGGTCAGGCTAGACTGGCCTGGCGCCGACACGCCGTGCTGGTTCGACCTCAAGCCTAACTCGTCGGCCCCGGTCGGGTCCGGGGCGAATGGTGATGAGTGGTCTTTTGATGTCTCCCAGCGCGCTGCGGCCACGACGGTCGGGTTGGGGTCATCGTCGTCGTCGTCGTCGTCGTCGTCGTCGTCGTCGTCGTCGTCGTCGTCGTTGTCGAGCGGCACTAGCACTTCCTCACCGATACCAAAGAGTTCCCCGAGGCAGTCGAGCGGCCTGTCGACGGGAGCGCAGGCTGGGATAGGGATAGGCGCCGCGATAGCTGGTATCTTTATCGGCGCCGCGGCGGTCTTGGTCCTGATGCGTCGACGGCGGCGGCGCAGGGCCAGGGGGACCGCGGCTGCTATGCTTGAGGCGCGACACGGTAATGAGGAGAGTCCTGGTGGGGCAGGTGAGGTGTATTACGTGGGAGGTGAACCACAACAACAACAACAACAACAACAACAACAGTCGCTGCAGAAGACGGCGGCGACGGAGTTGGAGGATGGATATCCTGCGGCGCATGAGCTACATGGTGCCCCGGGGCTTTATGAGATGGATGTACGCGCTCAGTGATTGCAGGGATGTTGAAGTAATGTGAGAGGATAGCGAATATACTAGGTAGTTCTAGAGGTCAGCTGCCTCCATAGGTTAGTTATCAGGTCTGGAGTGCCTGAAGAGTTTCGAGGGTAGAAGAGGAAGAGACAGAGTCAAGGTCTCCAGTGATAGTCGTAGTAGCGTGTAAGTACTGTAGTCGGGATTCAGACCCCTCCGCCGTCCCCACCGGTGGAAACTTAATAATTCATGGAGACCCTCAAATCCGGGGAAAAGCATATCCCAAGTAAACTTAGCCGTGGGTCACACGCGCCGTGTCTGAGACCCCAGAAAAAGCTTCCCACCTCTGGCTTCCATTGGAGCCGCAATCACGACGATCGTTCGCGACGAAACACCACCCAAGAATCTCCGTCCTTGAATCTGCGCCGCATACCACAGAGCCAGTGGTCTATCCTCCGAGAACCAATTCGCCATGCCTAGCTCCTGCAAAGAAATAAGTGCGCCTACCCATCCCCCCCCTCCCACCCTTCCATTCTCCCTAGAGCCCCACGAAGCACCCTCCACCCCACCAGCCAACACCAGCTGACCTCACCCCTCCCCCCGAACCCACAGGAGCCGCCCTGGCCGAATGCCTCCAGGAATCCGAGTGCGTCATGGTGCACCGCAACTCGGCGGCCGACTGCCTCCGCGAGCCCCTCTCCGACACGCTCCCGACCAAGTGCCAGCAGCTCAAGAAGGGGTTCGGCGAGTGCCGGCGGGGGATGGTGGACATGCGCAAGCGGTTCCGCGGGAACCAGCCCGCCATGTTCAAGAACATGCAGCAGAGCGACGCCACGGGCGAGGGGTACCAGCTGTACGCGGGCAAGAGCGCGTTCGGGGGCGCGAGGGGCGAGACGAGCGGGGCGGGGGAGGCGCCCAGGGACTGGAGGGAGGTGGAGAACGAGAAGTTTAGGAGGGAGCTGGAGGCGAAGGCGAAGAAGCCATGAGTGGCGAAGGGGTCGAGGGGACGTTTGAAGGGGGGGTGTTTGTTGGGTTGGTTATTATCCGGGCGACGGCTTGCATGGGACGGCGTTTGGAGTTTTTTTTCTTACAGGGCTAGATGGGGTGGAAGCAAAAAAGGATATTTGCTGATGGTATGCAGAAATCTCCGCTCAACTGCGAGAACAAGATGTCGACATACGCTGCGGGCATAGGTACTGCAAAACAAGCGACATGGAGATCATGATCCGCAAACGGACTTGAGGACGGTTGTTGCTAGGGAGGTTGTTACGCCTCCTCCCAGGGCTTCTGGTGGAGTGGAAGGCAACACAGCTTCAACCAGAAGGCTACCCACGATATCTCCACACCTGGCTTGTCGCGGGTCTGCTACGGTCTTGCATCTGCGGAAGGTGATAGTGCTGTTGACCTGGTCCGGTCCGGGCCTTCAGTATATGATCGTGTTATCCATGTCCAAGGTATCGCCAATGGCCAGAAACTTCAACTCCCTCCATCACGGACTCGAGCCGGAGAAGAGACGCTCAGGAGGCATGTGCTGGTGGTATGTAAGACTCCTCATCAGTATACGATGGATAGGAGAGCTCAGGTATTGTTCTTGGCATTGTCTCCGTGGCACTGGACAAATCCGTTTATTGGTGATATCTTATGGGCATCCGGTGAATCCTTTCCAGAGAAGATGCGATCTCTGGTAAAGGACTGGATTTGCTGGCGGAATGGGATAATGATGTATCAGAGCAATGAGACCGTTACAAGCAGCCCCCTCTCCCTTCAGGTCTACGCCGAACATGGACGGTCCAATGTCAATCTGAGGGTCTGCAATGAGAATCCACCCATAACAAATCAAATGCGGATTTCGGACTGACCTGCCTTTCCGGATCCGACATCCCGAGTCGATGCCAGACCTCACAGTGACAGAGTGACAGTGACCGTGATCATGACCCTGGTCCCTTTCCCCTGGTTCCCTCCAACACTGCTCAGCCACTGTTGGCTTGACTGGGACCAATCTCCCCTCACATGCACTGAATACCTAGTCTATGCATTGGAAGCTTTCCAATCGCAAAAGGCGAATGGTATCTTTCTTCAGACACATCCGACGCCCGTCAGCAAAGAAGTCTTGGGAGCTTACTGTATCTGAACTTATCCACCTTGGTACTGACTTGACTACGGACTTACATATGGTATTTCGCCGTGCTGCCCGTCACGCAACTGCCCGCTTTCTTGAAACGTTTCGGTCTTTCTTATACCTTGCTTCTTTCAATTTCCTTTTTCCTTACAATCAATCTACTTTAGTTTGTCCTACAAAGTCAAATCTTAAGCCTGCCCTCCTTTACACACTCTCCCCATCTACATCTCCGACCCTCGACAAGTAAATAAAACCACATCATTTGCCTTGATCTCGCCCCATCTCATAAACCAGAATAATCATTCAGCGCATCGTACATGCATACAGACAGACATACGGACAAACAGTACTACTCTGTCTACACGGAGACACAAACCAGCGCTCCACCCCGGATGCCGACGCAATAGCGTCAAATCAATTTAACCACCCAAAACTTTATAACTTAATTCTTCCTTCGACCCCCCCCCCCCCAAAAGAAAAACCTCCACCCACCCACGCGCAACCCACAATGCACGATCCATCCACGCGGATCCCACGCGTGATCGTCGCCGTCCTCACCATCGTCACCATAACCCTCCTCTTCAGCTACAACCGGATAAGCTCCACGACCTACTCCCTCCTCTGGCCCGAGCCCGAGCTCCCCTTCCCGCTCGACGGCGACGACGGGCTCGCCCACATATTCGACGACATAGCACCCATGGTCTACGGCACGTCGGCGCGCCCGCCACTCAAGGCCATGCCCGACAACAACGACAACAACAACAACAGCCCCAACCCCAAGACCCTCATCGCAGACCTGCCAGACAGGTACATACCCAGCCTGCATGGCCCCGGCGGCGACGGCAACGGCAACGGCAACGCGAACACCCGCCGGCTGGTCATAGTAGGCGACGTGCACGGGCAGAAGGCCGCCCTCGAGCACCTCCTCGAGAAGATCAACTTCGACCAGTCGGCAGACCACCTCGTCCTGGCCGGCGACATGACCAACAAGGGCCCGGACTCCGCAGGCGTGATCGACTTGGCCATGTCCCTCGGCGCGTCCGCCGTGCGGGGGAACCACGACGACAGGGTCCTCCTCGCGCGGGCGGCGCTCGACAGGGCGGCCGAGGAGGAGGAGGAGGACCAGGCGAGGGCGAAAGAAGGGGCGGGCGGCGGCGGCGGCGGCGTCGACCTCGAGACGAAGGTGTACGAGCAGGGCCAGGAGGGCGCGGGCGAGGGCGAGGGCGGCGACCCCAGGGCCGCGAGGGAGGAGTACCTCGCGCGGGAGGCGGAGATCCTCGAGAGGGGCGACAGGAAGGAGGTCAGGACGGCGAGGACATTGTCCCCCGCCCAGGTGGAGTGGCTGGCTGGGCTGCCCATCATACTCAACGTCGGGCGTATCCCGCGGCCTAGCAGCGGCGACGGCAGCACTGCTGCTGCTACCACCACCACCACCAACGGCGGCGGCGAGAAGGACAAGAGTACCGACATCGCGAGCAGGGAGAAAGACAACGCGCCCGCAGCACCAGCACCAGCACCAGCATCAGCACCAGCGCCAGCGCCCCCAGCCTTCGAGAACCTACTAGTAGTCCACGCAGGCCTCGTCCCGGGCCTCCCCCTGCACCAGCAGGACCCCTGGGCGGTCATGACGATGCGCACGCTCGTCTACCCCGTCGACGACGAGCGCCGGGCCGCCGTGGAGAAGTACCTCCGGGAGCGGGCGGAGAAGCGGGAGGGCAGGGGGAAGCTGGCCGCCCTGCAGGCCATCGACGACGACATGGTGGACGACTACCTCGGGAAGATCACCAGGGCGCAGGGCCTCGACGCGCGCAGGGGCGAGGAGGTCGCCGTCCCCTCGGACGGCAGGCAGGGGAGCTCGTGGTGGGAGGTCTGGAACCGCTGGCAGGAGGGGCTCGCCAGGCGGCGAGAAGAAGAAGATAAAGAAGAAGATAAAGAAGTACACCACGGAGTCAACGACAACGACAACGACCACGACCACGACCCCACCACCAGAAGAGAAAAAAGAAGCGAGGAGTCCGCCGCCGCCGCCGCCATCGCCTCCGGCAGCCGCCGCGCCGCCGACAGGCAGCTCAGGGGCGCGACCGTCGTGTACGGCCACGACGCCAAGGCCGGGCTCAGGGTGCCCGACACGTACGGCAACGGCGAGGGGTACACGTACGGGCTGGACTCGGGGTGCGTGTACGGCGGGAAGCTGTCGGCGCTGGTCATCGAGGCGCGGCCCGAGGGCATCGTGCACGGCGTCGTCCAGGTCGGCTGCGACAAGGCCGTCGAGCTGGACGACAAGTCATGAAATGAATTTGTGTGTGATGTGATGGTTGATGTGTTTGCGTGCGCCCGACGCGAGGGCATTGGGGCGGATCTGCATGAGGCCTCTGCTGCGTGAGAGGTTGGTGGGGTCTGGCATGGTTTTTGGGGGCGTTTTCAGGAGTTGGTTGATACGGATGGTTAATTATGCTATTTTCATTCCAGCATTCACCTCAGGCTGGTGACAATGGGCGACCTGGTTGGACTAGATTGTGGTCCACACCGGCGAGAGACAAATGTAGTTGACAGCACCTGTAGAATCGCATCAGTAGGCCTTAGTTCTAAGGTCGAAGCTAATAATCAAGAGGCAATGTTCATATCACAACGATCAACAACTTCCCGCGGTGTTTACGGTTTCGCTTTCAAATTGATTTCGATTTGATCTGGGATCGTATAAACATTTCCCAAAAAACCCTAAAAGAGCGCCAGCTATGTACGGTAGGTATCATCATTCTTCCCAATTCCTTCATGTTAATGCGCCTTTATTGCGCATCCATGCCACACAACCGCGCCGCAAAATAATCCATTCACACAATCACCCCATTTATGCGGAGATCTTCTCCTTGAGGATATCCTTGAGCGTGACGGCGTCAGCAGCGAACTTGCTGATACCCTCGCGCAGCTTCTCGACGGCCATCTGGTCCTCGTTGAAGTCGAAGCGGAAGAGGGACTCGTCGTTGATGTACGACTTCTTCTCGAGGTTGAGAGAGGTGGCGGAGGAAGCGTCGAGCTTCTTGGGGACGGCGGCGTCGGAGTTGAGGAGCTCCTCGAGCAGGTTGGGCTTTACACACAAGGACAGTCAGCATATTGCCACATCGTACGATAATACCACCACCACCACCACCACCGGGTCTTCCGGACTAATCTTGATCTGGAAAGGGGTGTACTTACGGAGATGGTCAGGTAGTCGCAGCCAGCAAGCTCGGTGATCTCGCCAGTGTTACGGAAGGAGGCACCCATGACAATGGTCTTGTAGCCGAACTTCTTGTAGTAGTTGTAGATGGCCTGGACGGACTTGACACCGGGGTCCTCGTGGGAGGCGTACTCCTTCTTGGTGTGGGCCTTGTACCAGTCAAGGATACGGCCGACGAAGGGGGAGATAAGGAAGGCACCGGCCTCAGCGGCGGCAATGGCCTGAGTCTGAGAGAACAGCAGGGTCAGGTTGGTGTTGATGCCGTGGTCGCGCTGCAGGATCTCGGCGGCCTTGATACCCTCCCATGTGGAGGCAATCTTGATCAGGACGCGGTCCTTGGAGATGCCTTGCTGCTTGTAGAGCTGTTTTTGAGGAAAACTTCATGTTAGCGACCTTGTACCATTTTCCAAGCTGAGCCCCTCGCAGCGCGAGAGGGGCTGATGGCAGAGGAGATAGCTTACCTCGATAATGTGAAGAGCCTTGTCAACGGAGTCCTTGGTAGAGAAAGAGAAGCGGGCGTCGACCTCAGTGGAGACCTTGCCGGGGATGATCTTGAGGATCTCCTTTCCGAACTCAACCAGGAGACGGTCGAGGGCGGCATCAACCTGGGTGTCGACATCACCGCCGGTCTTCTTGGCGTAGGCAACGGCCTCGTCAATCAACTTGGCGTACTCGGGCTTCTTGGAAGCGGCCAGGATGAGAGAGGGGTTGGTGGTGGCATCCTGGGGCTTGTACTTTCCAATGGAGGCGAAGTCACCAGAGTCGGAGACGACAACGGTGCCGGTGGCCTTGAGCTGGTCGAGAGAGGTAGACATGTTTGCTGTGGTGGGTTGGTTTGTTTTGTTGGAGGGTATATTGGGGTATCAAAAGTTTTTGTTAGGAGGTTGTTGAGAGGGTTGGTTGTTTTGTAGGGAGTTGTAAGGTAGTAGAAATACTAAGTGCGCAACAATGCGTTCAGCTGCAAGGTGTCGAGAGGTATTTATTTGAATGGCGGGGTCCTTTCCTACTTCGCGCTCTTCATCACCATAATGACCGACAATAACCCCCTTCCATACATAAGCCGCAAGTCAGTTTTATGGGGCTATGACGATGTCGCCCCCCACCAGTTGACCCAAGGGCCTTACCGGGCCTTACTACTCAGAGTAACTACGCACCACAGTAGCTACCTTCTCTCGTTCTGACAGGCGGACAGGCCGAGTTCTATGTAATCCAGAGGTCATAAACGTGCTCTACAATTCTCTGTCATCTTGTGACCCGGGGAAACAAACAGTCGGTAGTTGCTGCTACCGTCTGGTTGGTCGTCTTTCCTAGCTAAACCGTATATCAGGTACTGTCTCGAACCCACGAAGCTTAAATCCCTACGTGGCAAGTAACAGGCCAGAAGGGCCAGGGGCGATGAACCACCTACCGACATGTGCAAAACCCCCCTGGAGTGAGGGGCCCTTCTACCCCACCATCCACCAACTGGGCCAACTCAGAACTCAGTGCAACATCCGCACCACCCGGGCTGCAGGACATCTGCCGTCGAGCTTCCCGGTTTCCCATCAGGACAGACACCTGGGCATTCTTCTCATCGTCTATTGTCCCTGAGACGTATGTTTACAGCTACATACCAAGTGTGTATATACCTAGGTATGCAGAGCAGACATCGAGATAGTCGCCTTGAAAACATTTCACTTACTCTCCAACGTTGACCGAGCGCTTGTCCAGGCTAGTTAGTTCCCTAGTTGCTTAGTACGTACGATACATGCCACATGCCAAGCAAGGCCGGTCACACCATCGTCGTGCTTTGTAAGATGGAGTGGATGGGTCCCCGGGACGGCATTCCATGGGCCTTTTCCAACGCTTACGTCTGCCTTCCATGCACGGTGCACCGTGAACCGTGCACCGTGCACCGTCCGCACAAGGCACAGGACGGCACCTCCGGCACAGGAGTGCTCAGGGCGCGGCTCGGCCCCACGTGGCCCGAAACCGCGAACCGCCGCCGGTTCAGGACCGACCAACGGAGACACTCACCCTGTTGCTGGGTGTGGATTAGGAAGCTAGCTGCATTGACCAGGTCAGGTATCGAATTGATGCTACCTATGTAGGCTATGCGCCCCTGTTGTGTTCATGAAATATATGCTTGCTTATTGATGCTTTTTCTTTCCTTGCCCTTCCTTGGTTCTCCTTAATCCTACAGCCTACTGTCATACCGGATGACTCCTCCCGTTCATCCAACCCTCACATGTCTCTATGTACCGCAGTCTTGTGAGAAGAGGGTTATAGAAGTTCCTCATGGTTATCACAGTAGGCAAATGGGCGATGACTGAGACAAGGTGTCCCCATCAGGGTGACAGCTCTAGTCCTCAGTGAGGTCACCGTACTCCCAGATTCCCAGGCGGTCATCCTTCGCCGTTTGCTCCGCCTTCTTGTACTCCTTGAGCGTGTCCGCGAATACGGGGCTCCTCTCCCAGCCCTTCAGCTTCCGCGGGACCAGACCCAGGCCGGCGAGCAGCACCTCCCGGTTCAGCGACTCGTGCGGCTTGGGTGACCCGCTGGACTCGTAGATTGTGATGTAGCTCAGACCCTCCTTCTGGTCGACGAAGTCGAACGAGGCAATCAACGTCTTGCCCGCCGTCGCCTCGCCGATGAAGTCGATCGTGTCATTGAGGTACTCCGGCGCGGTGGGGAGCTGGATGAGCGACAGTGATGCGTCGATGGCCTGTGCCCTGAGCTTCTGGGTGCTGAATTCGGGCTGGTTCAGGGCCCGCAGCTGAGACCAGGGGATCTTTTCGGTGTTGCCGTAATCGATGTAGACGACCTCGGCGACCTTGGCAGCACGGTCGTTGGATCGGATGCGTGCACGGTACCATTGCCCGTCCTCTGAGAACCTCGCGGCCACGATATCTCCGGCCTTGGGCGAGTCCTTGAGGCCAACATTGTTCTTGGGGTCGAGGTGGAACTTCTTGAACGCCGTCATCAGCTGCTCCAGTGCCGCAGTGCCCTTGCCCACCTCCTGGATCTTGATCTTGCCATTCTGGTCAATGTTGGTAATGACGATGTCCCGGTATTCACGCTTGATGGTAACTGGGGCGTCGGCGGCAACTGTCTCGGCCGCCGCTGCCTGCTCTTCCTGCTCTTGCTCCTGAGATGGGTCCCAGTCGTGCCACAAGCCCTTCCTCGCCTCCTTGGCCTTTCTCTCTGCCGCGTTGAGTTCTGCCGCATTGCCAGCCTTCTCTGCAGAGTACTGGTGGACCGAGGCCAGGCCCTCCTCAACGAGAATCTTGGCAAAGCTCTCCCGGCCGACGTACAGGTCACCGATGAAGCCTCCGATCTTGTCAGTGTCGTGAATGTCGACCTCGACATCCCGTTGATTGGCACGCCTGTTTGCCAGCTCTAGGGCCTCGTTGCCGAATGGCTCGCCCTTCTCCTCGGGTGTGCGACCAGCCCGTGGAGCACGAATACCGGCCAGAACCAACGTAAGCTTGATGCCCTCGCGGGGGATCAGCACTGTGAAACGAGATCCCGACTTGCAGAAGTCCACAACCGCGGGGATCTTCTTCTGTCGCTGCAGGGATCCAAGGTTCAGCTTGGCCCGCTGCAGGTTCTCGGACGCATCGACGAGAGTCTTGTGCTTGGGGGCCTTGCCGGACCATATTCCCTTCTTCTCCTCCTTGGCCGTCTCTTGGGCGGCGAGAAGCTCATCGTAGTTGGGTGCCCGGTCAGTGTCGTCTTTGCGGTGTCGAATGACTGAAGCCCAACCCTCTTGGACCAACGCCAAGCCGATGTTCTTGCCATTTTGAGTAACGGTCGCAACCTCACGAGCCTCGAAGCCATCGGAGGCTGGCTTTGACCCATCAACAGTCACTTTCACGTGCTTGCCGATAAGCTTCTTTCGCAAGAACTCCTTGGCCTCGTCCCTGAAAGGAGCCTCTGATGACTCGTTTGTTCGAGGACCACGTACACTGCTGAAATTGATGCGCTTCTCAGCGCCGGTCTTGTTTCGCACAATGATGGTGTCAGCGCTGATAATCTTCGTGACAGTCTCTTCCGACTCTTTTGAGGCAGCCTTGGCGACGTGGTGCTTGTGCAGTCTCAGGTTGGCTTCTTGAGCCTTCTTTTCAGCAGCACGCAGGGCCGGCATCTTGTCTCCGAGCAATGTGGAATGGAAGTCGTTGCACCGAGCCAGGCCGTCTTGCAGAAGGAACTCGGCGATGTTGCCATTGGGGTGCAGCACTGTCGCCACTAATTGGCCCTGGGGGCTTGCACCGGCGATGATAACCTTCACAGACCGTTGCAGCAGCCTCCTCTCGACGAAAGCCTTGGCCTCATCTCCGTATTCCTCAGATGGCTGTACCTGACCCGTGGACACAATCGTTCTTGCCGTGGCGGGAGTGCGAACACCGGCAAGGAGCGTCATGATCTGCAGGTGCTTCTTGTCCGAGAGCAGGAGACGGACCAGTAGGCGATCACCGCTGAATACGCGCTCGACGACACCGTCCACAGTCTTGCCCTTCCACTCTTCCAGAAATTGGGGGTGGCCAAGATCGTTCTGGACCTCGATGATACCACCGGTGCCCGCCCAAAGTCCCTGGCTCTCGCCCTTGGCTTTGCTCTCAAGCTCACGGAGCTGTTCAAGCCGCTGGAGGATCTCCTCGTTGTCCTCCTTCCTTCCTGCATCCTCACGGACCTTGACCCATCCATTCTTGATCAACTCGTCCGGGAATTCGGTGCCATCCTGAAGCTTCGCAGTTCCGTATTCGCGGCCAGAGCCCGGTACCGTGTACAGAACCCTGAACTGGATAGGCTTGCCGACGGTGAGGTTCCTCAGGAACTCTCGGGACTGGAAAGCAAAAGGCTCATCACCTTCCTTACTCAGTCGTGGGGCGCTGACATAGGCAAGCGACAGCACACGCTCGGCTGAAGGGTTTTGAGGGTTACCCAGCACCAGTGTATCACCGCTTAGAACGGATTTGACAGTAGCGTAGAGAGGCTTGGACATGGTGACAAGGACAGGGGCTGAAGTGAGAAGATTGGTAAGGGAGTGAACTCAGGAATCTGGAGAGTAATTAGTACTGTGGCTCTGTATTGACGTGAGCAGCCCTTGGAATAAGAAGTTGCTGATGGTGGTTTGAAGTCAGGGCAGGTGGAAGAGCGAATTCCAAGGCTGGCTGGAATATATATGACCGTGGGAGGTGACCAGCTCTCAGTGGAAGCTCAGGAGCTTGAGCCAGGGAGGAGCATTGGCCTCTCGCCGATTGGGTAGGAAAAGAGCTTTGTCCCAATACTGGCGCCCCAATCTGAACGCACCCAATGGTTCATAATCCCCAGCGAAGGCCAGGCATTGACTCTAGAATCATGACCAGGGAGTGGACCACGAACGTATATGAAATGGAGGTTGCATGACGAAGGTGTAGCTTGGTTTGGGGGGGGGGGGCAAGAGGACATACCAAGCTTCCAGAAGTAGGATTACTTGAGATATTAGTGATTGCTCTTGGGGAAGAGCTTTATGGGAGATATAGAAAAGTAATAACAAAGCAATCGAACAGAGATGACTTGTGGAAAGTGTTTAAAATGCAGTCACAGCTCGAGATGGGGTGGTGTCGTGTGCTTTGTCGTCCTTCAATCCATGTTCTGGCCACATGTGCAGGTACTTGAGTATGTACTACCTGTAATAGACAGCTTCGCCTCTCAGGGTCCAGGGAAATATGTGGGACAGAGAGCTCAGTGTGGGGTCAGCCTCCAAGACTAGAAGTCACATCGATGCTAGCCTGAATTGTACCATTTCACGGCTGGTCTATGCCATAAGAGGAAATAAATCGGTAGCAGTCGGGGGTCATTTATCTCGGAATGGGGGAGCTCGGAGCTCTGATGCAAATGAGGGGCATCGAAAATCAAGGACGCGGCATGTGGGCTCTTCAGGTGGATAGGAAATCTTAGCAACACGGGAGAGCTTTAGGATCATTCTAGAATGTCTAGCATCATGCTATCACTCTGATAACACGCGAGCGCTCAATACCATGAAGCTGAGGCAGCGTGTTTATATGGTTGAGCTTGAGCTTGAGCTCGAGCTCGTGCGGCTAGAACCTCTCAATACCTCAACGTTGCGCTCGAGTTGCCATCGCAGGAGCATCGTTATCAAATATAAAACTTTAGGCTTATTCAGGACACCTTGAATTGATTAGGGAGCGTATGATTTATTGGCTACCTATACATAATTCGGGCTTTGACCCAAGGACGAAAAGCCTCGAACGCAGGGCGGTTATTGTAATGCAAGTCGATACGCTTTATTTAACTTAGTTGGAGATACCAATGACACCGCAAGCAGGGCGGGCACCGGCGTTACCAGTCTTGAGAGACTCCTCGTTGTCACCCTTGCCGAGGTCATCGGTGCCGGCGTGGACGACAACAGTTCGCTATATACATAGTCAGCACAATCCCATTCGTTATCGTAGGACACGGAAAATTGGTGCAATACGTACGCCAATGATGGACTCGGGGCCAATCAGCTTAACAAACTTGTCCGCAAGGCTGCCCTTGGCGTTGCCCTGAGCATCGGTCTCCAGGTTGCCGAGGTCACCGACGTGGCGGTTCTCGTCGGTGCGGTCACCGTGGGTCTTGTTGTGGGGGTTGACTAGAGGTGAGAGGTATTAGCATGAGCTGGTAACGCACAACAAAAGATGCGGCTGCAGTATCCGTTGTCCGGCAAGTCCGAAGTCTCGGGCAATACTTACAGTGAGGGCCGGCGGAGGTGCAGCCGTTGGTGTTGTCACCGAAGGTGTGGATGTGGAAGCCACGCTTGGCGTTGGCGTCGTGGCCAGTGATGTCCCAGGAGATGGTGGTAGGAGCGGACTCGGAGGCCTGCTCGAAGGTGACGGTTCCGGTGACCTTGGAGTCACCACGGATGACGGAAACTATGGGCCAAAGGGCAGACGTCAGCGAGCTGTTTCAAAGAGGGGGTTACATGCAGCACCGAGCGGCTCTAGAAGATCTGCTCGAGCTCCCAGGAGCTTGGTAGCTTCTTCCCCGGGATGGATAGCCCAATGGGTAGGGGGGCATGGCCATCAAGGTGTCCATGAGGCTCGAGGCGACCCGTCAAGGCCCTCAGGATAGTCTGGGGAGTGCATTCGAGGCACCGCAATTGGACAAGGCTTGACAGCTTGCGGGGTAATTCTCGGAGCTAGGATGTTCCTTACCTGCTTTGACCATTTTGACTGATTTTGATGTGTAGACAAGTACAACTAATATTACTGTTGTGAAAGTTTGATGCTGAGCGACTGATTACGAGGGAACGGTGGAAGAAAAAAGTGGTGGAAGTTGAGGAGGGGACGGTTTATGGGTGGAGGGGATCCGAGGCCAAGCGTCTTGGTAAGCTTCCATCTGGCTCCTCGATCGGCATCTTACTGAGGGGCCGTCCGCTTTCGTCATCGGGGACGGCCCCGCTTCGTGAGATGAGACATTGTCACCCTTTACTACTGTTGTCAACATTGCCGTGTAGATGGTGATTGCGTGGATTGGCGTGCATAACCTCGCCTACCTTGACCGATCTTGATACTTTTCACATTACAACTGTCTCTGGATCAACCAGCTGGCCTGTCGTGTTGTTGCGCTATTGCATATGTTCACCAGCTCATTAAGCTGTAAAGCCGACAGTTCTTGCTCACGGGGCTCCGGCAGCTACCGACACGGAGGCACAGCAGATACGCCTGGTAGTCTATCTCTACAGTACATACAGATGTGGTTATCGGCCGATCTCTGCTGCGCTGCTGGCATGGCAGGCCAGAGGATCTGCGGCCTTGAACAGCGCGTCTTCCTGCGCCATAATTACGCCTACGCCTGCATGTGGCTTCTACCTATCTAAGTTCCACGACGACAACCTTGCCCACGCGTGAGAAGCCCTTGTGCAGAAGGCTCAATTGATATTCAGCAATGCGACCAGGTCTGTGGTCGAGACGGCTTTCGTTATGGTCTGTGGCGGTGATGAGATGGCCATATGTTCAATGAGACGGACAGCGAAGAGCTGGCGATCAATTAGTCGCTCTGTGAGGATGTCGTTCATAGTCCTTGCCTGACGGCTCGTCCAGTCTCTCGATCTTGGCGGAATATAGAATCGCAACTGGTGGTCGGGAGAAAACATCTGGGTTTATCAACACTGCCCAGGTGCGCGTGTAGTTTGAATGTTCGCCAGAAAGGCCTCGACCTTTACCCCAGAAAACCAGGTACTCGCTGGGTCGATAACGGCCCCAAGTGTTGCCCCAAGTGGCTGAGGCTGGGTCTAAACCGGTTCTTGCTATTCACCGTTGAAGCTAATCGCCGCGTCGGACTGGGGAGTACTAACGCTATGTATCGACCTACCTACTTAGGTAGCTCCCTAGGTAGATACCCAGGTGAGGAGGCAGTCTATGGTAGATGTATCCCACATTCATCTCATCAGGATGACCTCCAGCCGCACCTATCAGCTAGGCTACCTCGGTAGTGTCGTACATGGTAGCAAGAGAGGTATGGCTGTCGTTGCTAAAGCTTCAAGTTCAGGATCAACATGGTGAAGGACGCTGAGATTCCTTCGCCATTCGTGAACAACGCTTTGAATCAAAACTACATGCAACCACTGTACTTGTTTTCGAAATCATTTGGACGTTGGAAGAGACCAAGAGCGAGTTCTGACAGTCACCAAGCGGGTAACAAGCCGCGACTCTGCCACATATAGAAATCCTGTCGGCTTCGAAGGATCAAGAAATTGCTTGATCCGTGTTCGTTTGAGAACCAATTGACGAGAGTGTCGCTCCCGGCTCCCCATGTGCTTCAGATTGGTTGTGTGGGGGCGGGAACATTTTACATTAGCATTGGAGGGCCAAGGGGATTGGTATACTTCACTATTCCCGTCAGTTCAGGCGGGTGTTGAAGTACCGATCGCATCCGAATTTCCGTAACGGATGTAGCTGGTACATGTCCTCTGGCATCCCAGGTGGTGATTGGCGCGTGGCGGCCACTAGGGTCGACCAACAGGTTGAAGCTGCCTTACCTCGCCCGCTCCTCCTCAGATGTCTTTCAGTCAAACGTCAGAACCGTCCCATCCCTCAGCCTGTCTTGTCTTACCTTGCCTTGACTTACATTGCTTTCCTTGCCTTGCCTTGCCTTGCCATCTGGCCGAGAACCTTCTCGTTGCCGTCGACGCAAACGACGACACAACACATACCTAATCCCAGGACGCTATCACTCGAGCATAAGGAAGGCTCACGGGGTTCAGAAGGTCTGCCCACCGCGATCGAATATACGCGCCCGCACACGGCGATGAACGGGCGATCCACACAAGGCTGTCGAGCTGAGCGCATCCCAAACCTACCCACAGACCATCTGCATTGCACTTCCTCCCTGGCCATCCACTGCGGACCGTGAAACCCCATCTGGCCCACTCGACGCCTGCGCTCAGTATAGCATCTGTGGCTCAGGTGCCCCGACAACCCAGGAATCAGTAGCGAGGACTACATCGTCGACCTCCTAGGGTCCCATCGACCACCGCCCTCACCGACGACGCGTCACCGCGCGAACCTCTCAGAGAGCGTCCTTGCTGGAACGCCGCGAACCATCAACGAAATCGCAATCCTGTTGACGTGAAGCGAACCAGCGACAGTCTCGTCCTACATAGTCGTCGCACTTTCTTTGCATAGATAGGCTTGCAGATAGTGTCTCTTCTTTGATACTTGCTGCGCTTGCGACATGTCTTTCAGGGGCGACGGCGGCCGGCGATACGGCCATCTGCCTCCCGTACAATATCCAGTCCCTGGGCAGGATCAGAATGTATACCCCGCCAGAACGAATAGCTTCAACGCCGGTGACGACTCCAGGCTCATCGACCCCGACCCTCACTCGACCACGGATGCTGGGAGGCAAGCGGAAATGTTCATGACCAGCCCGACTGGGCCTCTGACTGGCTATTCGCAGCGATACCAAGGCCAGGCTCAACAGGCACCGCCAACACCAACAACATACAACCCACAAGAGTTCGCCCCCAGGCCGCAGTCGACAACACTGCCGTACCAACCCGTCTCGAGGTTTACATCCCCCGTTGCGCCCACGCCGACAAGCTATACTCCCCAGCCGGCAACCTACACCCATCCCACATACGACCCCTCAGCCTACGCCGGCCTCCCTTCGCCCCAGCGCCAACAAGCGTATCAGGGCTATTACGCCCACAGTTATAGTAACTCGGTCATACCGCAGTCATCGACGGCACCATATGGGCAACCGATCAGCCATCCCTACAGCCCTACATACTCCCAAGGAATCATATCGCCACAATCAGTGCAGTCAGCAGGTAGCAATCACCAACATGCCGCCAGTCTGCCAAGCCCTGGCCCGTACTCCACAACCTGGACAGGCAATTACGGGCAGTCCAATGGGACTACCTCCCCCCAGCCGTCCTCTTACGCAACACAAGCACCATACCCCAGCTACGCTCAAATGCCAGTCGGTCCAAATTATTCATCGTCGGATCCTCACGCTTTTTTGGATGACAACAGCTCGCCGCTTCCATCCCCCCCAGCTCACGGCGAACCTTCCCCAGGCATATCGAGACACCCTACCAATGCCCCTCTTCCAACTCCTCCAAGTCGACCCGGCGATAATCATGTCGAGGAGGGCGAATTTGATGTCATGGAAGCGTATGCGTATGAACGTGATGCCTACGAACGTGATGCCCAGGAAAGCCTTTTCGAGGATATCGAAGCCGAACTAGGGGGACAAAATGCGGCCATACACCGACCTAGGCCGATCAATGGAAACTTATCCGATGATGACCTTGACAGACTTCGAAGATACGACTCACGAGCTTCAACCATGCAGGGGACTGGAAATGGCGGGGTCAATCGGTACAATTCGAACGCTTCGACGTTGAATCACGAGAATGGAACGGCAACTTACGACTGGGACGATAATGATGATGAAAGTGACCAGGAAGGCGCAGCTGGTCTTGCGCAGATGTTAGAGGACGTGGAGGAAGAGAGGCGTTTCGGCTCGTTCCCTGAGCCATCCGCTCATCCATCCGCAACGCCATCACTCCCTCCACCCGCAGAGGAGCAGGAAAACAGCAGTGATAGCGAATATGTTGGAATGGACATCGGGCTATACAGTGGTGGCTACGCAGGGAATTTGACGTACGGCAATGATGCAACCACTCCTCCGATAAGGTCCACGTCACTGCAACATCGTGAGCGGCCCTTGCCGCCACGGCCAGTCGACCAAAACCCGCCCTACCCCGATGATGATAGCGACGTGGGAGATTATGCGCAGGTCGATTACGGCGGCACAGGCGGTCTGCATCGCCTCAGTTTCGACGAAGGCGATGAGCGAGTATCGGTACACTCCCGGGCAAGTGGCAGTGAATCGCCTGTCAAAGAAGATCTTCCTGACCTTTTCTTTCATCCTGGACTCTCAAATCGCCCATTACCGTCCTTACCTCCGGCATCCGACACAAGTTCGTTGATATCTAGCCAGTCGCCCCACCTTCTCAAACCTCAGCATGGTTATGCACACAGTGCAGATTCGAGGGCGGCTGGTCTAGATGGGGTTCAAGGCCAATTGACAGCGCAGCAGCTAGTAGAGAGGTCGATTTCGCTTTCTAGCCATAGCAATACGCCGCATGTTCAGGTTCCTGGTCGGTCACGGACCGATGCGGCTGAGGAGCGGAGGAGGGCTCTCAAGGCTCAGCAGCAGCAGCAGCAGCAGCAGTCGTTGCTACCAGCGACTCTCCAGGAGGGCTACGAGTCGGGCACTTCGATAGCTTTCGATCTGATAACTCTACCGACTGGGCGCAAGAAGAGATTTGTACCGGAAAAGCTGTCAACGTCTGATATTCGACGTTGTGCGGAGCCGTGGGCCCTTAGCAGCATTGCGGCCTGGCTACGTGAAATGGCCGAAGGCGAGCCCGACCTGAAGCGCAAATCTATCGAGGAGGGACTGATCAAGCTATTCACAACAAAGGTGCCCACTATGAATGTCGCTGATGCAGAGACTCTCAGCAACATGGTCACCGACCGGCTGTATGAGGCTGGTATACTCATCGAAGATGAAGAATGGGCCAAATTTGGCGAGGGCACAATGTCCGGTGTGCTGTGGCAATTGTCAGGCTCGGGTTGTTATGCACCAAAGCTACATGAGGTCGAGATCCCTGGCCGGTGTTACTCGTACCACTGCACGAGGACGCTTAAGAAGGCCAATTTGGACGAGCTCCTGTCCGAGGAGTCAACGACACATGTAGATTGGGCGACCTTCTACAAGCTCGACAAAGCCACGCTGGCGGAGAAGCCCAAGAAGGAAAGTGAAAGGCAGAACATCCTTCATGAGATCATTACTGGAGAAGAGGACTACATGGGACAGCTTGATGTCATTCGGCTTTTATACAGAGATCAGCTCCGTGCATGGGAGCCACCAATCATCTCACCCGAAAAACGCAATGCCTTCATAGAGAAGGTCTTTGGCAAGTTTGAAGCAGTTCAGCAAGTCAACAAGGAGTACTTGCTGGCACAGATGAAGTATCGACAAAACGAGCAAGGCCCCTGGATCGTTGGATTCTCTGATATCTTCCGCGAATGGATTCGGAAAGCGGAGGTGCCATACCTGGAATTCTCCGCGGCATACCCTCTGGCTCAATTAGCGATCCGGAAGGAGGCTTCGCGCAATACAATCTTCGCCCAGTTCTTGGAGCACGTGAGAGGTCACAAACGGTCCAACCGTTTGGGATGGGACACGTTCATGAAGGCCCCCATCACGCGGTTGCAGCGGTACAGTCTTCTTCTCTCCACCAGTTTGAGGAAGATGGTGCAGGACAGCGAGGAGAAGGCAAACTTGATTAAGGCTATCGATGAGGTTAAAGCAGTTACGATGAAGTGCGATGAAGCGGTTGCTCGCAGCAAGAGCAAGGTTGACCTCCACGTCTTGCAAACAGCATTAGTCCTTCGGCCTGGCTTCCAATCCGTCCTAAACCTGGACCACCTGGGAAGACAGTTGATACACAGAGGTGACTTGACGAGAATGGGTTCCAAGGGCGTGCGATGGGTCGACACACATGCCTTGTTGTTTGATCACTACTTCATACTCGCAAAGGAATACCCGGCCAAGGATGGCCGAGACAAGAAGTATGATGTGTCAAAAGAGGTGCGTTAACTTCTCCGAATTGATATTTCTTGTACTGACCGTTTGCAGCCGATCCCCATGCCTCTGCTTTTCCTTGAGAGCAAGAACGATGCACCCATATCGAAGCAAAAGGGCTTGACAGCGCCTTTAGCACGCCCCGTCATGGTCGCTAACAATTCCGGAACCCAGTTGAACAAGGTGATCTCTAACGGTGATCGCCCTGGCCTTGAGAACAATGCATCTGGGACTTCCTTGAGCACGCTGAACACCATCACCCGCATTAATACTGCCAGTGATCCAGATAATGTCCTGTGGCCTTTCAGAGTGAAACATCTTGGACATGATGTATACACGCTCTATGCAAAGGCTGAGAACGAACGCACCGAGTGGTGCAATAAGATCATCGAGGCGAAGACGCAGCATGCCAGAGCTTTGCATGCGCAAAACGCAGAGCCTTTCAGACTGCGTGTCTTGGCGGACGGCGCTTTTGCTTATGATTCGTTCTCGGCTGCTGGCAGGACGGTGGGCGTTGCTATCAAGGGAACACCCCTCGATCGGGCCATCCAGGAAATCGAGCAGGTATATGGATCGGGCAGGGGACCCCCACCTGTATGCAGAGCTGCGGTGAATTGTGCGACGGCGTTTACGGCGTTTGGCAAGTCCTTGGTTGCGGTTGGGACGGACTATGGCATCTACATCTCCGAAGCAACAAATCCCCGAGGCTGGACAAGAGTGAGTTCCACATACCTACCAAACAAAAGTCACTTGGATGTTACTGACCATCCGCTCTAGTCTGTCCAAATAACGAGGGTGACTCAAATCGCCGTGCTGGAGGAGTTCTCGGTCTGTCTCGTCACCGCAGACAGATCTCTGATCGCATACCCTCTCGAATTGATAGCGCCTACTTCGAACTTCCCAGCCTCGGGTCACGACAGCGCCCGCAAGTCACCCCAGCGCCTCGCTAAGGATGTGACCTTCTTTGCGACCGCACGCATGAAGGAGCGCATGCTTGTGATATACAAGCGCAAAGAAGGCATGCACACAACCTTCAAAGTGCTCGAGCCCGTCTTGCAACGATCCTCGGAAAAACGCCCACGGATCTTTGGCGGCCGTCGCGGCGGTCATGGCTCGACAGAGACGTTCCGCGATTTCGACGAGTTCTACCTCCCAACAGAGTGCTACTCGCTAAACCTCTTCCAGACCTACATTGCCGTTGCCACGGCGAAGGGCTTCGAGATGCTCACGCTCGACAAAAAGCAGACAATGTCGGTGCCCAGTGGCCTGAACCAGCCAACGATCGCGAACATCGCCAACCGGATCCGCGACCAGCGCCCCCTAGGCATGTTCAAGCTGAACGACCAAGAATTTATCCTCGCGTACGAGGACTGCGCCGTCTACGTGGACAAGCACGGCGAGGTCTCTCGGACGCTGATCATGGAGTACTCGGGCAAGCAGAAGAAGGCGCGGGGGGCCACCATGTACGGGCAGTACCTGCTGCTCTTCAACGAGGACTACGTGGAGGTGCGCAACGCGGAGAACGGGCGGCTGCGGCAGATCGTCGCCGGGCGGGACGTCCGGTGTCTGGACTACGGCGTGCGCGGGCCCACGGGGGGCGGCACCGTCGGCGCGGGCGTCGCGGTGGGCGGCTCGGTGGGGGACTCCAAGGGTACGGTCAAGATCGTCATGAGTCATCCCGAGGAGAAGACGGTGCAGATCGTGATGGAGCTGCTGCTTAATGATGGGCATGATAAGGCTGCCTAGGCGGTTGGCCGGAGAGCTCGGAGAAGGAGCGCGACGGCATGATGGGGTGGCGAGGAATTTGTGGGTTGGGGGGGGGGGAGGGATGTTGGTTTCTGCCCAACCTTTCTGACGGCATGAGACTCGTTGGATGGGGCTTTGAAATTGCATATTGGGCGAGACTGTCTGGTGGTTGGACGGCCTCGGAATGATTACAAACTAATGAGAGACTCAACTTTTCTCTGCCGGACCTTGAAGCATGTTGTCCGTAATGAGATGTACGTTGAATACTTAGTTAGGTATGCTCGTTGGCTTGCTCGCGGAAGCAGTAACGTTGATGGTCTGTCTTTTTGGCCCTGTAACTCCTTTCTCCCCCCCCCCCCCCAACTTCCTCTTCTGGTTTTTTTTTTGGGGTTTTTTTTTATTCTTCCTCTTCTTCCTTTTCTCCTGCTGCGATCGATCTTCAAACTCTTGCTCGCGTGCGTTGAATGGCAGGCATGGCGTTGAGCGCATTTCGTGATTACGTGGTCTGGCTGATGTGCTACTCGTCCATGGGATTGATGCCCCCCTCCACCCCCCGCTGTATGTTTACTTGTCGATCCTCTGCTCTGGGCCACTCACTCATAGTCCCGATGGTTTCTCCTGAGATTATGTCCTCTAATGCAGTTTTGATGAGACCAGATGCCATGAAACCGTTGAAATAAAATCTTACATCTCGACGCCCCCACCACCCGCCTCGTATCGCTTGTGATGAGGTTGCTACAAGGTGTGACTTCCGTATGGCTGCCATAGTTTGGATCATTGTGTTTCAGAGGGGAGCGTTCCGGGTTGGAAAGAGTAATCGTGAGATCACACCGCCACCTGTTCTTGTATATGTTTCTCAGCGGGCGGCATCCTTTGGATTCTCAGCCTGCCCACTGGTTTCTGGTGCTCTGACGAGAGAGGTATATGGCTGGCTCGCTTGGTCACAGCAGTATTACATATATAGCAAAGATTACCGAAGTTTGTTAACGCAGAAAGTTAGATCGTGTGTAGGTATGGGCGGGCTGCCATGCCGGGCTTATTGTGGCTATCAGGATACAAGCTTGGTGTCAGCATGGGAGGCTGCTTCTCCATAGGAGTGACCAAAGGAGGCACAATTAGGTTTGGTGTAGGCAAGGCAAAGTCTTTGACCACCCAGAACCAATGTTCATCCTCTATTCCAGAGTAGACGAGGAGAGGAGTAGCCCATCTCCCCAGCAAGAAGCTCCATTGAATTAAAAGATATCTGAACTTTTAGTTGGGTACTCCGCCCACAAATAAGTCCCCGTTGACCGTAACACACCAAGAAAATCTGTGCTCGATCCGTCAAACAGCTCCCCAGCACTCCATTGATATCTTCCAAGCCCAGAGAGTGGGTGGATGAATACCAACGGCCCGCTCTCCCACTCCAGCTCCGAGGTATCAAGAATTCAATGTACACCAAAATCACCTGGCCTAGCTCTTTGTGGTTGACTCCAAAGTTAGGCCAGATCGTTGTCGAATGAAGGAAATAGAAAGCAAATAAACGGTACGTAGTTAAACTCGTGTAATGAAACAAGAAAATGCCATAGATGTACTTGTGAATAGACCCGCATGGAGCGAGCTGGGGTATCTCGGATCGCATCTCTCCCAACCTTCTTCCCCAGATGTCATGGATGCAATTCCCCGCTCAAGAAATGCGAACTCGATCCAAATTTGACGTCAAATCTGTAGCATCTCTTGGACGCGGACGGACAAACCCAGTCTCTTCTTCTGGCTCGTCCTCATAGGTTCGCGGCATGGGCTCGATCGTAGATCGGTCTGCATGCTCGGCTCGGATATCCTATAGGGCATGGACCTTCCGTCCGTGATTCGTAGAGGTTACTTAATATTCTTGAAGAGGTCGTCACCGAGGCTGCCTTCGTCGTCAAGATCGACCTTTGATCCAAGGGCCCTGAACTCCGGGATCCTTGGCGGCGGTGGACCTGTTGTCCTAGGCGGGCTGGCAACAACGGGCCTGACGTCTGCAGGCACTACCACTTTGCCATCGGAGCTCCGGAATCGGCGAAAGAAGCCGGAGGCGCGCTTCGATTGCTTCTCGGTGGCGACACTGATGTTGCTGCCGCTAGCAGGTCGGCTGTCCTGCACGTTGTGATGATAGTTGCCACTATCTCCTACGGTCGGGTTCCCGTTAGCATAAGCCGAGTCGAGTCGGTTGCGGCTTAACAAACGTCGAATGCTGCCCTGTCCGGCGGTGGATGAACTTGGTGATACTGGCAGGGGCACCTCTTCTGCTGGCTTCTTCAGGCCGTTGCTCGTCGCGGTAACTGGCGACTTCTGGGTACCATTGGTGGTGATAGAGGGTACTCCCGCATTCTTGGGCGTTGGCTGCGGGGCCTCATTTTTCTCGCGGGGCTCTTGTTTGGGGGAGGGTGGAGGTGGTGGAATGTCGGTGCCCTCGGTCAGAGAGCCGAACTTGAAGTCGAGGGCCGGCAATTGGAACTTGCTACTGCTTTTTCCAAAGGACGGCATCTTGTCGGTGTGGTCTCGGGTGGTAACGGGGTTGGTCTGCGGCGGTTCGGGGACGCTTGTCTGCTGGCGAGTGGAGGTTGTTGACGAAGGAGGAGGTTGCAAGTGTCGTCAGGGGTAATTCGAAGGACGTTGGGCGGGAGTCAAAGCGTCTGATGGCGTCGGTTCGAGGGGACGCGAAGTGCGGTCTTCTCTTCTTCGTCTTTGGGACCGAATCGCACGTAGCTTGTGAATTGATATGGTCTGACAAGTCGGTCACAGAGGGGGACGACGGGTGATAGATAGCAGCTGTCAAAGAACAAGGAACGTTGCGAGCTCAGCAGTTCTTTAGAAAGGAAGTTTCAGATGTCAAGTTTGAAGAGTTGAGCCGGATCGGGAGATGCTCTAAAAGTGGAGAGAAGTGCCCAGAGGACCCTGTCTATGTAGAATGATGAACTACCAGGCGCGGCAGGTCTTTCTGGGGCGTGGGGCCAGGAGCCACGACCTGCTCAAGGTGCAGGCTGGGAGCGTGGTCGAAAGTGTGTTGACTGGAGCAAGGTGGAGCTCTCGGAAGGTGGGAAGATGAATTGATCCAATCCAATTCGGTGGAGCCCTCAAGGTGCATTGGCTGTGCATCGACCGTTGAACTCTGTCACAGCTCACTTGGCGATGCTGTAATGCCTACTGTGTAGTGAGCGAGTAAATGTGGCTGTAGATGCAGCCATGGACGGTGAAAGACGATCAAAACAGCGTGACGAGGCCAATGGTAATGAGAGAAAAGCGAACGCTGCGAATTACGTGTTGCATGGCGTCGTGAGAAAGGAAAAGATGGGGAAAAGAGAAAATGGGAGTGCGAAGTTAGGAAACAACCTCGTTCGGAAACGGGAACGAAAGTGGAAGAGGAAGGTGGAGAAAAAGAGAGAGCATCTGGGCAGGGTCCTGCTGCATATACAGGCATATACATGTACTAGGTTCTGCCTAGACATGTACACTATGTATGGTACCTACATATTCAGGTACGTTGACTCCCGAACTGGGATACCTTATGTTTAGTACTGTCTACCTACCCTAGGTACCTAGGTCGGTACCCAGGTACCGATGTACTCAACTATGTACGTACCCCGATCTCGCCAACATCACCTGGGCATATAAACTGGATTACAATCACAGATATCTCTATATATAACATCCTTCCATGCGACTACCCTTACCGGTTGGAAGTCAATCAAATTGAAAACCCATCTGTGCCCAAGCACCTAGCGGTTGCATAATCCCAAAAAGCAAAGACCAGGTTTTGGTCATGCCTACAAACAATTAACGATTGCTATGAGATCATGCGAGCCACTACAAACGCACTGCCCGACGTCCCACGTGGGAAAGATGGGGCGGACTCGGTCTACGGATACGGATACGGGATGAAAGTATGTTTGACCCAACAAAACCTAGCTACCCTCTACTTTCTGATTTTCTATATTTTCCAGATATATCACTGCACATGCAAATCCACGAGAGGTCACATCGGACTCTCTGTGGTAGCTGGGTGAGCGTACCGGCAATGTCCTTCACGAAAACGGGGAGCACAGCATCCTTCTCGATCGAGGTCTAGGGGCCACACGAAAAAGGGGGCAATGTCGTGAAACCTCGGCCGGCTCACGTCCATTTGACACTTCGGATCGAGGCATTCCTTCCATATAAAAGCCCATGGCGGCGGACAGGCTCGAGATAGTACGGCGCTCGGGCACCGCTTGCATGCTTTAAGTATTTACCTCGGGCTGAAGTATTCATGCCGATACCTACCTAGATACCTAGGTAGAGAAGTAAGTAGTTAGATACCTTGGAGGAACCTCCAGGGACGGCCGCAGCCGTCTCTGACTAGTAGATATGCCACGTTTATCATACCCGATGTCTCTGAGGTGATGGCTTCCCACCAGAAACAAGATAAATATGATACAGCTGTCTCAGACCTCGGGATTAGGACACAGTTGCCTATGACAACCAAGTTCCCACAAACCATTATCCTACTCGTGGGGATCTTACAGCGGCCGGTTCACCCACCTCCTGAAGAGTATATCTGACTCCTCCTAGCCCTCTTGGAGGGCCTTCACGAACATGTGAACTTTCCCGTTTGAGTCTGATCAGATTCGTTGGCCTGCTAGGCCCAAATCTGGATTCAAGAAATGGAAGGAAAGGTCCATCAGCTGTGTGTTACTAGGTTCTCCTCTGCAGTATCATTCTTCCAGACGTTGCAAGTCGTCCGAACACCCTTCCCTTGATCCGCCGCAGTCCAAGTCGAATAAAGAAGTGATATCAAAGGCATTAATATAATCCATCGCATGCTTGAGCTCTGGATATGAGTGGTTCTCCAAAATATCACAAACTCGCCAGCCACTAACTCTGAAGTCACAGTCTGTATATTGATGTCTGAGATATAATCACCACAATCTCTGGTCTCATCGGCGGAAGCCTCTCGGAGAAGGATGAGGATATACCGCATCCTCCTCTGCGGTGAAGTCTCGCAGTTCATAAGGCAATGTAGAGAAGTCCAGGGTGCGCCTAGACCGAAGGCCATCGTTGGCAAGCTGGTCAGCCTGCAGGTCCTCTCCACGCGGCACACGCCAGAAGTCTACCCTTGCCTTGAGACCTCCCTCTATAAGGCATACCAGGTCTATCAGCTCCTCCCATAGATCGCGGTTCCTCACTGGCATCTTCTGGGCTGTCTTCCCACCGTTGTCCATCCACTTGTAGATATACTAAGTGATGGCATTGACGAGTCGGACTTTTTACCACGCGCCTGACACGGCATGGAGTTTCGCAATCAGAACAATCGACTTGTCCGCCGCGACCGATGAGAGTAATTGCGGTTGAAAGGGCACCGATGGCAGCATGGAGCTCTGCCCGCGAGCTAGTATGTCTCTGGCCCCGTTTCTCGACGACCCTCCAGCTCCATTTGTCTGCTCCAGGGCCGAGGTAGACTCTGCAGGCTGACATGACGGCCTGGTTCGTCCCATTGTCTGGGCATGCGCCGTCCACAGCAACGATCATGGAGTCCAGATGATAGATATAGCGACCGCAGGGGCATGCTTGGGGCGATGAGGCAGGACACCGTACATGCACATAGCCGTCGAAGCCCTCCATCTCGAGCTTCTCATTCTGCGTAGCCGTGAGGTTGGTCTTGTAAGTAGGGTGGGGGAAAATGCGGCTCTGGAACGGCGGGGCACCCCCCATATGGTGTTCATGGGTTTCCAAGGCATCCACTCCCATGAGAGATTGGTGCTTCCTCTGCTGGGGAAAATACAAAGCTCATAATCAATGTTCATTGATGAGCTAAAGCGAGGATTGAAAAGGCTGCCACTAGGCTTTGGCTCGTGGTGGCGAGTGAATTTAAGAGAGGAGTGGGAGAAGACCAGATGTACCTTATTAATCCCGAGTTAAGGGAGATCCAGGCAAGGAGTTAATAGTTGAGAAAAGCAAAAGGTCGACACGTGACGCAATACAACCGTAGCTTTCCAAGGGGAGCAAGAATGTAGCCGGTAGTAAAGCTCCTGCTCCAAGACCACAGACTCATATCATAGCCTGGACACACTTGTGGTCAGCCCGCCAGGCGAGCACATATATGGCAAGCACCCCATACTCATATGCTCACGACATAGACAGAATGATGAGTCAAGATCGTTGGCCATACTAATCAGTATAGTAACCTGCTAGATGTCTGTGACCGTTGACATGAGCTTGTCTGAGCAGGCAATGCGTTTATTATATGTCACTGCACCCGCTAGGAAGAAGTGTGGAGGATGATGTTGGAACATACCTGGGTACCTAGGTACCTAGGCACTTTCCGGTAGGACTAGCGCCCGGAAAGAGCGGGTACTTTTGGACCACAGTGGAAATACTGCCAAGCCGTGACAGTTACTGTGGGTACGCAAGTATGGGAATCGCGAATGTGACTGTGTAACTCGATGGGGCGACAGTATAACTTGGACTACCTAGGTACAGATATAAATGTATATTAGAACAGCCCGTCAGCCCTGGAGCCAACTGATAGGCTGGTAGGTAGGTAAGTAGGTGGGTAGGTAAGTAGGAAGGCAGGCAGGCAGGTTGGTAGGCAGGAGCAATGGTGATAACTACCCAGGTATACAGCTAGCGCCCTAGCGAGTTACACATCGCATTAGCGATTCCCCGCAAGTATATCATCATGGTTCATGGTATCCCTGGAACTTCTGAAAGAGGCAAGCCTGGGCACGAGGTGTACCCGGTTACCTAGATACTCTATTACCTGCTATAGGTTGCTTTCACGTGCATGAGCCGCTGTCCCTTCAACGACATCCCTCAACCACTTCCCAATCTTCAGACATCAGCACAGATAAATTTCTGAGTCTTGACCATAACGAACCTACGCCGACAATCCTTTTGCGCCTTGCCCCACTGGAGCCCCAGTTTGACCACATGTAACATGCGTTCTGTCCCTTGGCGAAACCAACTTATATAGTACTATGACTCTTACCATGACTCCTCGCCCAGGCTGCGAGGGAGCTCTTTTGCATAGTCTCGGCTTCACAGAGCCAACGTAAGTGCGAGAGGATATATCTTGGCTGTCACAATTATGAGAGTTGCGCAGGACGTTTGCTACTTCAACAGCCCAATCCAGACGGTGTAGGACTTGGGCACCATGCCGCAGCCACTGTTCCTGCAGATACCCTTGCATCTTATCAGACTTGTCCTCGCCAACCTCGACTGCATACAGTCACTGGGATCGGCAATACTAAGTCACTCAATCATGTATGCCGCCTTTAAGGAATACCCCAAGACTGTGATGAACCGAATCGTTTTGAACCAGATCCCGCCAGAATTGATTTATTACGCCGCCATTGCATATAACACATCCAGGAATGTTTATCGAGGTCCGCGCGAGACGCGGAAGCTGATCCGGCATGCTTTTCGGTCTGCTCGTGGCTTGCTTGCTGAAGAGGCTCGAATGAGGCTGTGGCGGTCTTTGAACCGCGGAAGATTCAGTCCAACATTCGTGGCTTCACTCAGCAAGACTCACATGCTAGTTCAGCATTTTACCCGTCACTACCTGAATGCCACGCTTCCAATCGCAGCCCGAGACCTCTTCCACGGCCAGAGTCCAACAAATGTGAGACGTCCCTCAGAAGACGAGATTTACCGCGTCCGCCGAGCCTTCTACCGGTTCCACATATATTGCAATATAACCCGTTTTGAGGGCGATGACGACCCCCAGCACAGCGAGCTGGCTCAATCCTTTCTTCATAGATGGTCGCCTTGGGTCAACGAGCAGCTTGCCTGCATACACGACTACCTGGAAGGGGTTTTATCTAAAGGTGCGGAACTGATCATGCGAGAGCGTACAATGAAAGTATCTTACTGGAACCCACTACAGCATTCGATGAGGTGGCTGCTCACGACATAGCCTGGGGCGCCAAGTCGGTTGACTGGGTTTCACGAGGCCAAGACAACAAGTATAAACAGACATATGTAAGCTGGGCTTAGCCATTTAAGATTGCCTAATCCTCTCTGACACAAATGCTGTAATAGCTCTCCTATGGACTCCCATTTCTCTACAAAATTGACTGTACCAACAATTATGAGGAGCGCCTACGGCTCCTGGAATCACACGGCCTAACGTGCACCACATACGGGCTGGCTGCCGACCTTGGCAGTAACGCTGTCCCGTCACGGCTTCTCAACCCACGCTGGAACGATAAGCTTCGTCGATGGCATGCAGACGAATTTGAGGTGTTGTTGAAAGAGGACAGCGATGGGCCTGACGGGTTGCTATCGGGTCCGTTTCACATCTGGCGTTATGCCCACAAATACCTATCGAACTCGATTTTTCACCCAGACAACTGGCTCCTGCGGCGGTGCGGCTACGTTCTGTGGGACGCTCCGGTATTAACGGAAGAGACAAGGGACAAGATCGATTCTCTTCGAAAAGCAATCAGTGAGTTAAAGAAGAAGGGTCGCGATGGCCTAAATGTGCATGAATGGGCTAAGGAAGAGATGAGGCGATCATGGGCAGAGAGAACTGAGGTGCTACGAAGCGGCGGCCACGGTTACTGGTCGCATGGCGATCTGAGCAAGGTCGTATGGGACGATAAGCCCTACCAGGTCGACCCAGATATCGTCTGCGTGACCAGTCTTGGAGGTTGTCAACTTGACAATACGCTCGTGAGGACTCTGGATGGAAGCCCACATTGCGGAGCCTAGCTGCAACCGCCGTAGACGGTACTTACTGAAAACGGACTCAAGTCGCTATCTTTGGAGCACCCTTCAAAGCTGACAAGTTCATTTTGACGAGAGTTTGTGTGATGTAGTAGCTTTTTGACTAGGCGTGCTAGGGTCTTAACCGTCTGGGAGCCGATGGCGGAAGATAATATTCTTGTCTCTTTCTGCGGACTCTGGGTTGTATAAGGGAGACGCAGGTGCTACTTGATACGCCAGCGAACTTGAAGCTTCTTCCACCTCGACACCAGGAGCTAGCACTGGGATAGCCAATGTATGAAAAGGTTGATGTCGAAGTTGTCTATGTCTCCATAAGCTACGCCCTCTTTACATCTTCTTGCTCTGTCTTGCCTGCCTGAAAAATCCTGTGTATCATGTCCGAATGATCCCTGACAACCGCCTCAATCATCAAAGAGCCCTGACTCCTCCAGCATGCGGTCAAATGACCTGGGGCTTACGACCTTTCGATAGAACGGCTCCTCTCCGAGCTCAAGAACCGGACTATTTGCAAGGACTTTAGCCATTGCTTCAGTGTCGCTCTCAACGCCAGCTGCCTAGACGCCACTGTCCTCCATGCTCATGTCAAGAAACCAATTAATAGCTTCAGTACGCTCCTAGTCATGCACCTGCATATCACCATCCATCGCCTTCAGACCGAGAGCATTGTAAACAGTCGTGTCCTCACTGTCATTACAACCAAATGAAGTTTCCTGACACTGAGGACGTACCAGATCCGGCATGGGGGAGGCATCGCCGCTGGTAGAGGGTCCAACAGCCTGACCTTGACCCTGACCTTGACCTTGATCCTGGAAGGTGTCCTCCCCCATGGCTAGCCTAGCAGGCCGGACCTACTGCTGCTTGGCCTCGATTGCGTATTTCCTCGTCCACTCCCGGGCCGTCTCGATGGCAGCCTTCTCGTCCTCCTTCCATGACTTGGCAACATCAGCGGCCAGGGGGTCGTCTGGGTTAGGCGCGCCGAGGAGGGCCTGGATGGACAGGAGGATTGTGCGGATCTGCAGGGCCGGAGACCAGTTATCTGTTTGGTAGGGTCAGCAAATGATGCCAACAGCGGGCGATTCTTCTTCACTTGATGTTGCGTACTTTTCAGGACGTCAAGGCAGATACGACCAAGCTTGTCGACATTGGGGTGGAAGATCTTGGTGAGGAAGCGGATCTTGGGAGGGGTCATGGGGTAGTCGTCAGGGAGGAAGAGCTCGAGCTTGAAGGTGCCGCCTGTTGTATGGTCGCATCAGTAACGTGTGCCGTGTCAGGTTCCTTCCCGGGGGGAGATTCGCGCACCTTGGTATGGGGAGGAGTCGGGTCCATCAATAGTAACGTCGAAGTAGCGCAGGTTCTCCTCGTGAGGGACTGCGCTGATGCCGGGCACACTGTGGGAAGGGTGTCAGGATCTCTCTGTCTTCCGAGTCAACGGGTAGCATACGGCTCGGCCATCAGACGCTCTGTCTCCTTGATGATTCTCTTGGGCAATGCCATGTTGAAGATAGGACGGAATGGCTTGCAGGACTGCAGTGATGGCTGATGGTGCCTTCTATGTGGAAATGCTGTTTTCGGACAACTAGCAACAGGAAGCGAATCCGTCGAGGTCGCAGAGTCACTTGTCGCGTCGAGGCTGTTGGTCACCTGGGATGCTTGAATCGGGTAGGGCGGGGTCCTGAATACCGTACAACAGCTCGGAAGGTAATGGGAGATATGCTGCGCGAAGCCTGCAACTTTGTGGTATGCTAAAGAGGAAGAATACAGTTTGCCACCAAATGAGTAGATATATTTCTTGGGTTACACAGTGGAGGGGATAAATGATGAAGGCACAGCTCGACAATGACGCTATCGTCAGGGAACACTTTATGCCTTACAGTGGAAGTCTTGGTGGGATGAATCAATAAATGGCGGGCAGGTGCTTAAGTGGGGATACTGATTAGATAAGGCTTAGGTCCTCCAGATGTCCAAGTCCCTTGGCGGCATATCCCGTGTGCAGGGGGTCCATCAACCTCACCTCGTCGACTGACCACACTTATCAGGCTTCAGTGGAGCTCTGCCGTGCTTGGCCAGTCTGCAAGCCTGAAACTCATATTCATGTCAACTGGCAGCTTGAACATAGACTATCAATTAGGTCGACTGGCTATGTTGTACTCATCTCTATATTTCTTTCTTCCCAGAAATCGATGATGCTAGACCAATCCAACAGCCAGACCCTGCCTGAAGCACCTCCCACATGACCATAAATATGGTCCCTTCAAGACCCTCGAGTCCGTCAACTCCTCCACCATGCCTTCAGCCTTTGACCAGCTCAAGGCCTCGCCGAAGAAGGTGAAGACGATCCATTCCGCCTTCGACAGCGAGAGTTTCGATGCCGATGGCACTATTCACGTAGATGGCCTGGTCGGCTCAGCCACCATCTCACCGTCCGGTCGAGACGTCGCTCTTGCTTCACCTGAAGGCCTGGCCATTATCGACTTGGACTCTCCTTACAGCCCGCCACGTCGTCTGAGCAGCCATGGCCTTCCGTGGCTCGTTGTCGATGTGCAGTGGTCACCCTTTGCGATGCGTGATTACTGGGTCGCATCCACCGCGAACCACCGCTGTCTGGTCTGGAACCTCAACCTTAGAGACGACTCAACCTCTGGGGCTATTGAGCATTCTCTGCAGGGCCACAGCAGGGCTATCACGGATATCAACTTCTCCGCCCATCATCCGGACCTTCTGGCAACTTGTGCCGTGGACGGCTATGTCCACTGTTGGGATCTGAGACGGCCTCGACAGCCAGCTCTCACTTTCTGTGACTGGTTCGCCGGTGCTACTCAGGTCAAGTACTGCCGACAGGATCCCTTCATCATCGCCTCCTCTCACGATAGGTGGCTGCATATATGGGATGAGCGCAAGTCATCTGAACCGCTCAGGTCCATCAGTGCCCACACTTCCAAAATCTACGGCATCGATTGGAACCGCTTCATTCCCACCTCAATCGTGACCTGTTCCCTGGACAAGAGCATCAAGTTCTGGGATTATTCGAAACCCGAGGATGATCCAGAGCGCGTTATTAGAACTGACTTTCCCGTATGGCGTGCCAGGCATACTCCGTTTGGCTCCGGCCTCCTGGCAATGCCTCAGAATGAACCTGGAAATTTGTATCTTTTCGATCGGCGGACACATCCTGATACCCCTAAGGACGGCCCAGTGGGGCCTGTCGCTACATTCGAGGGCCATGGTGATCACAAAGTTAAGGAATTCCTGTGGAGAAGTCGCGGCACTATTACAGATGATGGCATAGACGACCGCGAGTTTCAGATGGTATCCTGGGGCGAAGACAACAAGCTCCGTCTGACACGTCCCGAGCCTTCGGTGTTTGAGTCTGTTGGATATGTGAAGGGCACAGAGGCGAGGAAGAACCTGGTCATCACAAGGAAAGGTGCCACATACAAGACCTTCAGAACAGTTGACGATGGCAGCCATCGCCGTCGGACCGCAACGATGAGCGATCCTCGTACGGGAGGGCCCCGCCAGAGCGCCTTGACTCAAGGAATGAAGGTACCGCTATCCCGCACCGGCCCAACTTGGAGAGGGCCCTCTATGAAAGCAAAGACTGTCGGTACTGGGAAGTTGAACCGGAGTCAGGCTCAGATGAACTGGATGAGAGGTATCACGATGACTAAGAGAAAATCCGGCGCCAACTCTCCTCAGCGATCAGCATCAAAGGACTCCGCAATGTTTGGGCTGGGCTTCCATGATGATCATTGGGGAGAGCCAGAAAGTTTCCAGGAAGAATTCGTCCGTATCAGCACACAATTACCCAACGTCAAATGGGACAGTATCGACATGGATACCCTTATGCTCAATGCCTCTCTCAAAGGGCCGTGGGGCGTGGACGGGGACGATATCTTCATCAAGGTCAAGGTCGACATTCCGCAAGCCTATCCCAAAGCCAAAGCTCCCAAGTTCATTATCGACAAGAATGCCTTTATGCCAGCTAGTACCCACGAGAAGCTTGAAATCGAGGTTCATCAGATCGCTCAACAGTACCTGAAACGGAAGCAGAACTGCCTGGCTGCTACATTTTCTTACCTGCTTGGCGAGGCTGATCTGACACAAAGCACGACCTTCTTCAAGAATGTCCGGGACCTCGATGACGATATGGATGCGCTTGGCAGTGAGAGCTCGAGTGAGGACTCGGACAATGATATACCAACCGGGGCCTCTGCATCAATGTCAATGTCACAAGAACTAAGTGCGAGTACTGAAATTGGGAACCCCCTTGCACCGAGCAACCGTCCTGCGATGCCCCCTCTGATCAGAACTGCCGGTGCTCGGTTCTCGAATGATGGGCGACTGGTTTGCTTCTTTCCCACCAAAGACACCAAGGCTCTATTCTTCAACACCAATGACACTACCAAGGAGCGCCCCAAAGATCAGCCGACTTTTGCTGGTTTCGGCCGCCTCACTCAGGACTCGCCTCCTCCACGCCAACGTTACCTCGACGGCGAAGCCTCCACTATTGATGTATCAGCATTGTCGGATGACTCTGATGATTCATCGTCATCAAGCGACTCAGAGCTGACCACTATGCATAAGATCAGTCTCTGGTATCGGCCAGGTCGAGGCCTTCACAAGACTTGGAGTGCCAATGGGTCTGTTAGGTCTAGTGGTCCAGGAACTGGGCCCGGTACGGGAACAGGCACCGGGACGAGTCGCCGTCGACCTGGCCGGCCGAAGAACATCGTTTCGATACACAATATGCAGAATATAACACCCTCACAGAAGAAATTCGCCGAGGAGTACTGCATATTTGGTGACGGCGCTCAGGTGTGTGAGCATAATGCCCAGGTGGCCGAGAAACACGAATGCCATGACCTGGCTAATGTCTGGAGATACTCTGCCCTTCTGTTAAGGTCGGACATTCCCTTGGAACTGCATGAGCATGACCAGAGGAGACATCCTGTGCTTGTCATCGCAAAAGACGTTCTGTCTAGATACGGGGGCAGTGCAACGCGCGAGAACGAAGGCGAGCTCCTCACAGGACGAGTGAAATGGGGTCACCATCCTCTTGCTCAAGACTTCATCAGCGATATACTTGACTATTTCGAGCAGATAGCAGACATCCAGATGCTGGCAATGCTCTCTTGCATATTTGGCGAGTCGTCGACCGAGCACAGCGTACCATATGCCGAGTCGCACTTGACCCAGTCAGAAACCCCGATGGCGATGAAAGCACCTTCTTTCTCTCTGGAATACTTCCCAACAGACGCCGCTGAATGGGGTCTAGAGCGGCGGAGTGGCTACAGCTCAGCGGTCACGACCCCCGGTGTGGCGCATACTCCTGTCATCATCTCGGACAATAACAGTCCAGATGTGCTCTGGATGGGTGAGGCTGGATCTCAGTCGTTCTCGACTGGTGAGACTCCACCACACAGGTTCTTCAAAGATCATCTCGGCGACACGGGACCGACTCCGAGCTTGTCCACCTCCCCGAACGAGCGATCCATACGCCGAACCCAGTCTGTCCTACCCACAAACCTGATGCCAATCTCGTCTCGGGGGGTCACTTCTGTAGCATCTTCCTCTCCTCCCGGCCGGAAGCGCCCAAGTCCTGCCGAGAGGATAATGGAGAACATCTCACACCTCCAGGGCAACATCACCTGGGGAGGCTCCACATACTTCGGAGCGCCATCAGAAGTGCCCGATACAGCGGGGACTTCGGTATCCGACGATGACTTTCGCAGGGATGATTTAGTGTCTATGGTGCCAGTGAGCGTCTCCGTCACGGTGGAAGACGAGACCGCCTTCGACGACGATGGCTGGCTAGCCACTCCTCTCCTAGATCCAAGCCGCCACCCCGACTACGCACGCTACCGTTACGCCTATGCCGAAATGCTCCAGATGTGGCGCCTCCCGCTTACACGGCTCGAAATCATGAAGTTCAACGTGCTGAAGGAGACCAATCTGGAGCAACTAAGACGCACCAGCGCGGAAAGCAGCTACCACGAATCCTCCAACCACGACACCAGCCAATCCGGCACAGGCGCGACCTCGCCCACGATCATGCTAGGCGGCAAGCGCGAGCAGCTACAGGCCCTACAGGCCTCAGGTCGCGGCCTCGACGTGACAGGGCTATGCCGCACCCACGAGCTCCAGCTTCAGCCCCTGCAGTACTCCCAGTCCCCATCCGTCGGCGGCGCGGTCGGGGTCTGCGAGCGGTGCCGTCGCACCCAGTCGCAGCTCACCTGCGTCTTCTGCCGCGAGCCCATCGACGCGCTGTACCCCGCGTGTCTGTGCTGCGGGTGTGTATTCCACGAGGCCTGCATCGCGGAGTGGCACGCCATGGGCGAGATGGAGTGTCCCGCCGGCGACGACTGCGAGTGTGTCGACCACGCGGATAGCGGCTTCGTGGAGACGTGGGCGGCCATGAAGGCCGCGCTGGGTCTGGAGAGGAAGGAGACGAGCGGCGGGAGGGCCAAGACGAGTCACGGGGAGAGGAGTCAAGGCGAGAGAAATAATTACGGACGCGGCAGGAGCGGCAGCGGGGGTACGCATATAGCCAAGTTGACCATGGGCAACAGCGGCTTCGGCAGCGCCGCGAGTATAGCCAACAGGCTCAGGCGGAGGTCCGCCCCCGCCCCGTTCTTCCTGCCCGTCGACGACGAGGACGACGAGGACGAGAACGACAGCAACGACGGGACGGCTCCGACCTCCTCCCGGACAGATACACATGCCAGCGGCGGTATCGGTAGCGGTAGTGGAATGTCCCGGTTCCGCGTCCTGAGGTCGCCGCCCGCGAAGCGGCAAGACGACTTCGAGGTCGTCTCCCCTATCTCCTCGACGGGTTCCTCCGCCGGCGGCGGCGGGCTCGCTAGGCCCTCGCCCCTGGGCCCTGGGGCAGGGATATCGCCTGCGCGGGTGAGCCTGGGGAACCGACTGAAGAGTCTTGAGGCTCAGCGGCCGGTGGTGTCGCGGAGGCGGAGCGGTGAGCATACAGCTGGTGGGGGTGGGGGGAAGAGGACTGTGAGCTAGTTGAGATGATTAATGTGAGATGTACGATGTTGCGTCTTGTTCGTGTATGTATTCTACAGACGATGTCCGAGTGGCGGAGATGAGGTCTAGATGTGGGGGGTTGGTAGTGATGGCTGATGTGTATGATATATATCTGGGTAGCGCGGAAGTAATACCTATAACCCGAATTGAAGATACTGCGCGTCCCATGTGGACGTCTCGAAGTGCAATCAAAATTCATGCGATCTTGCAATACTTTGCAACGTACATGCATACGGTTTTATTCGAACTTCATGACTATGAAAGTGTGGCAAATGATGTCTGTAATACAATCAAGGATTGGTTCACTTCGTAGCCTACTACTACTCAAATAGTCAGCGATTTGAGATAACAAAACCATGGAATGCATGAATATATTGTGTTCCAGCCTTAGATCTTGATTTCTCCTGGTTAACGGAGGGTTCAATGACACCCTGCTGGCAAGTCCACTGAGTAAACTTCCCAACAGTTGCCCTACGGCCGCGGACCTCAACCCCCTCCCCCTTCCCCCCCCCTTCTCTTATGGCTCCTTTCAAATGTGTTGTTGCACCTGATACAGTCTCGATGAACAAGGACCGGCTGATTAACTCACATCCAGACCTAGCCTTGGTCTCCAAGCCCCTCCAAGAGGTCACAAAACCGCGAGCTTCATATGGACTTTCCCAAAGAGACAAACCTAGCAAGCATCACTCTACTCTCGTCAGGACATGTCCATCCATCACCCCTTCCTCATGATCCCACGCCATCAATCTCATACCAAGGAAAAGGGAAAAGAAGTACGAAATGAAATCAACTCACGCAAGTAAACCCCGTAACGACAACATCACTAACACACTCCCCACCCGAGACCGTGAGGTACGAACCTTCCGCCCCCTCGCACACCGCACTGCTGTAGAATCGACAGCAGCTACTCCCCACCACCACCCTGGCGCTTCCCCGGCCTATCTCCCTGTCGCAGCCCTCTGTCGATACTAGCTCGCCGTGGTCGTATACGTCGCTGTGGCAGCTGATGCCGTGGGCGGAGCCGTTGGCGGGGACGCAGGGCGGGGATAGGTGGTGGGTGTTGTTGTTGTTGTTGTTGTTGTTGTTGTTGTTGTTGTTGTTGTTGCTGTAGGTGCGGATGTAGAAGTCTGTTGCGGTGTCTACGATGCTGCAGTTGAGATTTATCCCGCCGTACCATTTCACTGGGGTGTTGTTAGTGTTTGTTCGGCATGGAGGGTGTGTCTTCCTCTTAAGGAGTTGTCGCCTTTAGAAGGTGGTTTGGGGCGGGCTGCAGCATGTCCAGTGAGTGGTTGGTGGGTTGGATGGAATTGCTCACATTCCCAAGAGTGGGCGGTCATGGCCAGGAGGGTAAAGATGTTGAGATAAGAGAGATGCATCTGGGCGTTACGTTGTGTTGTGTTGAGGTCGCGACGTTGCAAATGATCATCAGTGGTGGTAAGATGGTCGGTCTAGGAGACTACTTAAGTACATAGTTATAGCAAAGTGGATGACAGAGTAACCAATGCAGTACTCAGGAGACATCACCAATGTCTGAAGTGACTGACTGTAAGAGCTAAGCTGCTTACAGGTTCACCTCAAGTAACACGAGGAAAGGCCCCAAGGCTTCCAGCCCAAGCCACGCGCGGTCCAGCTTCTGGATACGCAGTAAATCCCAATTCAACCTTCTCCTATCCCAATGCCGATGGCTACTACGGCTGAAATATCGTTCTTGATCCCCCGTCCTTCTCTATGTTGCAACCAGGTATGCCTCAGGGTGAAGCAAAGAGACTGGCCCTGGTAGTATCCATTGCCGTCCGGGGATGGTTCCCTCCCAACCTGCATAGTATGGAAGGTGGACATTTATGTCAAAGATCGCAATCCAACCTCGCCTGGCCAGCGGCGGCTCTCTCATCAGAGAGGAACACGAGTGGATATAACAGAAGCTGACTTAAGCTGGACTTTCTATAGCTTTCTATAAAAGCAAACCCGGGTGTCCTCGGTGGCGTTCACCCTGACGAAGGCGATGACTCCGTGACACAACAATGTTCTTCAACACGCCCGAGAGTTCATGCTGTTTCATATCGCTGTAGACGCGCAATACTCTGCGTCTAAATCCAGGCCGAGATCCCGATGACGGCGCGGACATGAGCTGTATGATGCTAAGCCGCTATGCTGTCCAGTTGCATATACATGTCGTAATCTCCTGGCCCTTGCCGCGATCATCTTGGCTGACATTGTCCACCCAGGAGGTTAATGTCCTCGAAAGGGGCAGGAGGCAAGGTCTGACTGGACGGCACGAGACCCGTTGGACACCCCAGCAAATTAGGCCCAATTGAAGTCGGCGGCAGAGAATATAGACTGCAGACTGACTGAGACTGCTCAAGGACAATTTTCACCCGGTGACAAGAACCAAGGCAGGTATCGGGACTCATCTCCAGCAGGCAGACCTCCTATAGAAGTGCGCAATCCATGCCGAACTTCTCAACAAGCGCGCGTCCAATCCACTGACTGATAAATCCCGTAATTCCATTGAAGGGCCTTTCGGACATGCCAAGCCCCACGACCCATCAGGGGAAACCCAGACAGCGGATACCAGCAGGACCCAAAGCCCTCAAGTCAAGAACAAACAAACAACAACAACAACCACCCCATGCCGCGTCGTCAAGCCAACGAGAGAACAAGAAAACCTAGGCCCTGCTCCCTCCGCGCGAGCTGCTGCTGCTGCTGCTGCTGCTGCTGAAGAGCGCCCTGATCCCCGTCACGGCGACCCACCCGACGACAAGCACCGTGACGGCTATGCGCGCCTCCCTGGCGACGCTGACGACGGAGGGGCTGAGGGTGAAGGTGTGGGTGATGCCGCCTGAGTGAGTGGCTGCCAGGGCGAAGGACTCCATGTTAATGTTTTATGCTGGGGTGGGGTGGGGTGGGGTGGGTGGGAGCAGTGGTTGAACTTGTTGTTGAAGGAGGAGGAGGAGGAGGAGGAGGAAGGAAGGAAGGAAGGAAGGAAGGGTGAAAAATGAGAGAGGCTCGGTGCTGGTATAAGAGACGGTAAGGAAGGTCTTGACTGTCAAAAGACGGGAAAATTCGATGATAGAGACGTTGTTAGGGTTAGGGTAAGATGGAGGATTGAGGGAGGGGTGGCGGGTCGTCTGGTTGAAAGCATGTGGTTACAACTCCCTGGGGCGAAAGCCGTCCAGCTCCATGAAGCTGGATAGATGTAGAAGGATATTTTACTGATGCGAGGCCTACTGAAAGCATCAGGCTGACTGAGACAGCCACACCCTCACTCCAGGGACCATGGCTTATAGCACGTTAAAGTACGCCTCACCAGGATCGCTAAGTCGAGAAGGCCGCAAACTGGGAGCCCGGTGGCCAATAAAAGAGCCTGCAACCTCTGTAATCAAATTTTTGTTCTGCCGTGGTCTCTCAAGGGGACCGGTGTCCTAATCTGGTCTCAAATGTAGCAGGTAGAAAGAAGAAGAAAGCATCGACTATGTCAGTCTAAATCTGACATGTTATCCCCCAGCCCGTGGTCCAACTCCCTCTAAATAGCCGGCCCATGCCCCGTCTGCATAGGAGCCCCTCTGAAAATATCTGACGCTCTGATGCAAACCCATATTCTCATCTCCTTGTAGGCTTCTGTACGCCCAATGCCTTGTAACATGCAAGTGTCGCAGAGATGCTGGTGGTGGAATCCCGTTGATGCTATGCAGTCTCTCCTCTTTGATTTTGAGTACGTGCTTGCGGGAAAACAAAAGCAAATGCTGTCATGTGATCGGCAGGTCAACCCGTGTTATTTTTCCTTTCCTCGGAAGTGGATTTGTTAAACATGTGTTATGGTAGACAGGTTAGATAGGAAGGGGTCTGTGGCGATCGTCGTGGGACGTCGGCCTCTTCGCGAGACTTTTGGTATGCAAGGACAATGGTGAGGGCGGCGACACCTCGCCCCCGCTGTTGTTAATGTTGGTAATATCAGACCCAGGGAGGCACGTAAAAGCCTCTATAACCCATAACGCCGGAACAACCGAATCCGTATAGTGAAGAAAGACATGCTCGTCGTGCTTTTTCCCCGGGTGGAGGTTGCGAGCCGAACAGATCCCAATCTCGCCTGTCCGATACGAGGTATTTGGTAGGTCAATGTGCTCTCATGCAAGAGCTGCGGTACAAGAATCGAATGGATGGATCACAGGATGACGCATTTCGGGTGGTCCTTCCTCCTCTTGTGTCTTCGTCGCCGTTTGTTGCGGTCATCGTTGTATCTAGAATCGAAGGTCTCCTCGTCCATGGCTTCCAGGGCATCATCTACCATCAGCATCTGCCGACATATATCGGTGAAAACCTCATCGACGTTTGCTGTTCATGGCCGTCAGCTTCTGAGCTCGAAGTTCACCTTGCTTTGGGGGGGGGGGGTCCTGGTATCAAGGTACGTACTTCTCGTCCTAGCACTCGCCTCGTAGTAAGGGGCGCCCCATTCCTGCGAGACGGCAAAGGCCTTTGGCCGGGGAACCTCCCTCTGGTCCTCGAGGTCGGCTTTGTTGCCGATGATAACGATGGGAACTTGTTCCTTGTCCTTGATACGTAGAATCTCTTCCCGTAGACCGTACAGCTCGTTTAGTGAGGACCGCGATGTTATGCTGAAGACTAGGAGGAAGCCTTGGCCGTTCCTCATGTACACGTCCCTCATGGATGCTGCATCATGTTAGCAAGTGAGATGACAGGTCTGAGGAAATGGCGGCAGAGTATATGTCTTACTGAACTGCTCCGTCCCGGCAGTGTCCAGGCTGGAATTAGATTAGCCACGTTGCGGATGAGACATGTTATCCGAGACGCAGCGGAGACTCACATTTCCAAGACAACTTGGCGCCCCTGAGCATCTTGTTAGTCGAGGGCAGCCAATATGGAGTGGGGAGTCAGGGGAAGCTCACATCGACGCTGAGCTGTTTTTGGTACGAGTCCTCGATGGTTGGGTCATAGCTCTCGATCCACTCATTATGGACGAATTGTGCTGTAGACAGTCAGCCGTTCAGTCCCTTAGCGCTCACATGAGCAGACGCTCATGTTGGTTTGGCAGCTGGGTTAGACAGGGGGGTGGGCAGCATCGAGGTGCCCTTGTCGATTGACGGGGTCCACTTACCCGTCAAGCAGCTCTTCCCCACGCCACCTAGTGAAAAAGGGGGGACGGCCCAGTGTCAGTCAGGTTGCATGTGACATTTTCCACGCAAATAAATACGCGAGGGGGAGGGAAGGGGGGGCCGGAGGCCCTAGCTATGCAACAGCCTGGGGTGCGGATGCGTATGCTCACCTGCTCCGAGGACGACTACCTGGAACTCACGACTGTAGAGTCTTGTCAGGAACCATTTGGGTGAAGGCCAATTCGAGCTGGTGAGCAATGACTTACAACGGATGTCTTGAGTGCGGCATGATTTCAAGCTGGACGACACATGCATCAAGCCCAACACGAAGATGGTGTAGGAGCGAAGTAGATTAATGTCGCAAAGCCAATGTCTCATCCACTGGCTAGATCAATAAACCAACAGAACTGTGACAGCGACAAAAAGACTCCGCCAAGGCCTATCACCCCAACTGCAAGTGAGTTGGCGGGAGGGAGGAATTATCACGATACGGCGTTGGTCGAGTTCGTCATGCAGCGAGCGGGTGGTTCTACCTGAGTTGGGAACTTGAGACGAGAGTTTGAAAGTGAGGTCCAAGTCGAAGTCGAATTGGTCGGAAGTCAAGCAGTCACCGTGGAGGACCCTGAATTTCTGAGAGCCGCGGGCGCGTAAATCCTTGCACCGTTTTGGGGGCTGGAAGCGGGGGGGTCGAAACAAAAAGCCGTGGGGAGCGAGTGGAGAGGAGCCCTCTGAGGGAAAAAAAAAATATAAAACGGGAAAATAAGATGATGCGTCGTGACGGGCCAGGGGAGCGAGGCAGGAGGGAGGGGGGGGTGTGTGCGTGCGTGCGTGCGCGTGTGGTTGTTGTTGCGGGCCCGGGAGATCAGTGAGGAGCTCGGCGTATAATGACACAAAGACCCAGTGCGTCTGGTCTCGATTGGGCGCGGATAGGGCGTGCAAAAGAAGCAGTAAGATGTCGCGAGTGAGGCGTCAGGAGGCGTTGGGGGCGCTGCTAAGGAGGCGCTTGATGACAGGCCGTGATGGCGCCAATCTGTTCGGCTATGGCCCAACGAGGAAGAGAAGCGAACTGTGGCAAGGATGATGTGGCTGAGACTGAAGTGGCTCCGACGGTCATGCGGACTGTATCATCCGGATGAGGGAAGCAAGTGCAAGCGCATGGGCGGGCTGGCGGACTGGCGGGTTGGCTGCTTCACACTTTTCGGGTCGATCTCTATTGTGACATCAATGGTCTAGTGGTAGATGGATAGTCTAGACTATTATTCACTTTTGCACGCAGGATCCTGAGCGGGTCCCTGTTGGTTGACCGGCGACGATCCCACGTTGCGTACGTAGGATGTGAGTATGTTGTACCGTATCATGTATGTACCGTATGTATGTATGTATGTAGAGCTGGGCAGGAAAAAGCCCTCGAGTGCACTACTACACCGGCCAAGGGAAGATCAGATCAGATCAGATCAGGTCAGATCAGGTCACGACAAGGTGGTCCGCCGGCACCAAGCATATGACGAAGTTGTGGCCTTGCAGGTGAGCGATGAATGAGCGACTTGTTGATCGGTCGAAGTGAGACGTTGTTGGCACCCAGAAAAAAGAGGATGGGAGGAGTCGGCGAGAGGATCCGAAGCGCTCGCAAAGTGAAGGTGCGTCAGTGTGATGTGATGGTACGAGTTATGCTGGACAAGGCTGTGCGTCCAATTGGAACAAGTTTGTTATGGACTGCCCGGTGAGGTGAGAAATCGAGAAATTGAGAAATGAAATGCCAAGCGACGATAATCAAGCGTCGAGACGAGACGACAAGAGGATGTAAGCGAGTGATGAGAAAATTAAAAGTGTATGAGGAGCGGTCTTGGATCTGGGCAACGCAAAGGCCAAGCAATGATACAAGACAAGACAAGGCAAGGTAAGGTAAGGTGTAAGGCAAAGCAAGGCAGGGATAAATGACGGCGATATTGCGATATTAGTGGTAGTGGTAGAGGTAAGTGGTAGTAGTGATGAAGTCCAGAACCAGACGGCCGGTAACTTAGTCCGGATCAGATTACTTGGCGCCGAGTTCGATGTTGAAGACCGAATGAGAACCAATTGATGATGGATGATATAGTACAATGGACAAAGTGGAATTAGCATCGAGGACGAGATCCTGCATTTGGAAGGGGAAAAAAAAAAAGTTACAGTCTTATTTTTTACCTTGTCATCCCACGTTTCCCCCCCCCCCCTTCTACCCTCGCGTGCCGATTCATATGCCCGCTCATTCATTCTCGGTTTCTTATTACCACAGTACCAAGATCAAACAGATGGGAACTCTTTGCACATTTGGAACAGACTCAGACACGCACACTCACGCACGTACACACACCACTTATTACCACTTAGAACTTAGCATGTTCCCGGGTCTCCGCTCTAGACCGCGCCTGCGCCCGCAAGATGATGTTCCGGCTCCATTCTCGCGTGCCCTGAGCCATGGGGGGTCCCCTGCCTCCCTGTCGATATCCCTGCCGCCCTGATGAGCGGACAGGGAGTCGGGGATGGGTTTTCTCATGCACACCAAGAACAAAAGACGGAAGGAAGGCAAGGCAGTAGAGAGAGAGAGAGAAAAAGGCCGGAAAAAAAAAAGGACTTGAGAACAATAGGGAAAAAAAACTATAAGGAACCCCCCATGTCGATATCCACAGCGTCGGGGCCCGTGTTCCTGGGTGCACTGGCTGCAGACTGGCAGACCTGGGTGCCTCTTTTCCCCTTTCCTCGACACGCTACTGCAGGCAGTGGCCCATCATGAGCACACATGTGGATGCTGCAGGCCTCGAGACGGCGAGGAAGGTCCCTGACAGCGATCGAATTCGCCGAACTTCCAGTGCTTCCCTCACTGGGATATCCCTTCTCATCATGGCCGTCGGGCAGTAAGGGACCAATGGGAATTATTCAATCCCTAAGAAGGGGGTCCTATGCTACTGTATGGCCAGCAGCTCCGACTGCCCCGACTGCAGGCTGCCCGCCTTCCGTGATGTTCCCCGGACCCCCTGTTTTCGGCGGCTGGGTGGAGTTGACATATACCATAGTGAGGGTATATATATATATATATATATATATATATACCTAGATACATACCATAGTACCGTACCGTACCGCGTATCAATACCATGTAGTGTATACCCTGACTTGATTGAATGATGAGTCGTCCTTTTACCACCCAGATTATTTAACCTGACGAGGACCACTTTCACGATCCACCAATCCACCCCATCCACTCATAAACCCAGTTGCCATGCATCCAGATAGACCCCACCTCGCTGGCCCACCCATCCCAGACGCCCTGGTCTGCTTCTAAAGCTTTCCACTGTTAGGCGACGCCGTGTCGGATTGCACAACTTCACAAACATCATCATCGGCGTGCTCTTCCTCCGTTACGACCGCAGACTTTCCTGGGGCCTTGCAGCCCAACGTTGGCCGATCACCTACGCTACTGTGTAGACGAGACTGCTCGCAGCCTCACAGACTTCGTGATCGCAATGCCGAGAGCTAGTCCCTACACATCGAGGCTAAAAAGGTCGGGACCAAAAGCTCTCCTCTCCATGAGCCAACCCGGTCTCGTTCCCGGACAGACGGCATCTAGATCGGCTCAGCCCTAGCGCCAATGAAACCCGGAGCCGCTACAGCCATGACCGGACCTCATAAGTACCAAGGAGCTATGGGAATGCATCTTGTTTCTGTCGAGAAACAATCTCTCGGGCCAACCCGGGGGTTACACCATGGTTCACTTCGCGGCAACCACCGGTATCGAGAGAGCCGGACTACAACTCTGGGAGTTCCCCGAACGCATGTGCACCACACGAGGCAACAGCTGCTGTCGATGCCTACCGCCGGACCGGAGGATGGCGCTGAGCAAGTATGCGATGGCCTGTCTATTATTAGGGGCTGATGGGGCCTCTACCGCGGTATCGAGGAAAGTCTATTAGCCGAATGGACCATCATCCCCATGTGTCTGGATCCCCCAATCTGAGGGTGGGATTGGATCACGATACCTAACCTCGTGTGTGTGTGTGTGTGTATGTGTGTGTGCGCTTGTGCCTGTGTGTGTGTATACTATGTTTGTCTGTGGGTGCGACATCTGTTGACGGGATTGCCTCTGCCAGCTTGCTATCCCTGCACGAAATCCTCCCGCTATTCCTCCGCCCCCAACTCCATGACCTGGGCATTCCCCTCGAGCTACGGCACCTACATCTGGACTTTGGGCCATATCCAGGTCCTAACTCGGACTCTGGCCCGCCCCTGGAGGCGTCCTGCTCAGCCCTCTTGCTCATGCTACCTGCCAGGCAACTTCCTACGACCCAGCTTAGACCCGAACTCGAACGCGAGTCTGCCCCAGCCGAAACGGTAGGTCGGTCTGCCCTGTGCTCCGTTTGCTTTGGGCAGCAGCCACCAAAGGGGAGGAGGGGGGGGAGGGTGGTGGTCGGTCCCTTTGGGCTCATTTCCTTGTCTGGTCAATGCGCGACACATGCCGCCTGGACTGGCGTTCGATATCTCATCGTGGGCGACCGGGTTCATCTCGAATCCCCTATTTATGCGTTGGATAGACACCGCTGAAACGACGCATCAGGCTGATTGTTCGGTGTTCTCTCGGGCCGTATACTATGTACTGCTATGTTATGTTGATCTCTACGTCCGGGCAGATACCTAATTTGCGCCCAAGCCACTGCGAGGGGAACGCAAACAACCTCCCCCTCCCCCCCAAACACCCTTCTCTCTCTCTCTCTGAGTTGTTCTCTCGGAGTTTATGCATGGACGTCCCATATACTCACTGAGGCAAACAAGCAGAAAATATCCAATCGGGGGCGTTTCCGGAGCACGGCAGAAGCCAGGGAGGGCGGTCTGTCCAGCGAAGTATTGGCCCTATACAGCTTCACCGGATCATGCCCAACCTGCTACCTATTCCCACTTGTGGATGGGCCAGGTTGACGGTACGCAATGGCATGGCATTAGGATGACGTGATGTGAGAACCAGACCAAAGCAAAGCATAAACGGCAAAGAGAGACCGAGGAGGCCTCTCTGACATGGCATCCCTCGTGGATAACCCCACGTGCGTGGGCGGTTGGGGGCCACGAAGGAGGCATGGGAGGAGCCTGGAGGAGCCGGCTCGAGTTAGTGAGTTGGTAACCATTCCTATGGACCACCACACGGTACGTCGGATGGCGGCCCAACGATGCGCATACTGTGTGCTCGAGGGAGGCTGGAGGGCTGGCCATCTTTACTACCTACAGTACGTACACCACGTACAGTACGCCTCGCTGCATCCGAGCGCAGCGCCCTCGTGCATAAACGGTGCTGCAGGACTTGCAGTGGGCGGGACCCGCGTAGCCGATATGCATGCGTGTGCTTACAAGTGCTTACACTCCACGTACGGATCCGTACATTTCCTTGTCACGGACCGTTGGAGCTAGCCCGTCCACGAGCCCTCCACATCCCCTTTTTCTACCCCCCCCCCCCGGGGGCGCGGGGACTGGTCGAGTAGAGTAATTGTCCGGTCGGCTCAGTCTCGTTTGGGGGTAATTTCCAGGCTCTGTGGTTGAGCCCGTGTTGTTCGCACGTCCCGGGTATACGCTGCTGTTGCTGCTGCTGCTGCTGCTGCTGCTGCTGCTGCTGTGCATGCACACTCATGCCGTGAGTGCGTGTGACAAACCTGCGTTTCCGGCCGTGCTACATGCAACCAGCCAGCTAGCTTCGAGGTCACATCACATCATGCTGATAACGACGATCGCGCAGGCTTGGAGACCCTTTACACTACCGCCCGTTCCAAACGTCGGCATTGGGGTAAAAGGCGGGTGAGCGGGCGGACCAGGGACAGGCAGGCAGACAGACAGACATACGACCAACAACGTCAATCCTCTTGCCGATCCGGACCATCACACGAGACTTGACCAGATGTGGAAATCCGATGAGACCTTTGAGACCGGGGAGGGGGGGACCCCTCGGGCCCGGATGTCCGGTGCTGAGGTTGAGTTTTCCCCCTGTGGGCGTAAGCATTGGGGAGCCCGCTTGTGCCGTGGTGATATTCCTCTTCCCGTCCTCGTCACAGTGAGGCCCAATGGGGGGTTGGACAAATGGTAGGCTGGCTGGTTGGCACCCGGAGGCCTCGTCGTTCGCTCTTCTCTGTTGAGTCGGGGCAGTTGTCGGCGATGTATAATACTATTATACATTGGCCCACAGATCGTCAAGGGGGAGAAGCCCGACGCGACAGCCGCCGGGGGATTGTTATGTATGTATCTGCAAGGCTTGGCTTTTTGTGGTGTGATAGTCTTCCGTCAAACATGAGCAACCGCCGTGCTAGTTGCTGATAATGGGAAAGAGGCGGCTGTTGTGTCCCGCCACGCTGGTTGCGTCGTGTCACCCTTTTGGGTGTCTGATGCTCGGTCGCTGTGTTCCCCGAGACTACTATATACACAAATATACATACATATACTAGCATTCCAGGCAAGTCGACGCGGGGCAGGGGTGCCTTGTCTTACGGCATCTGCCACTGCAATACCACGTGTCTTGAGGAGCGAATAACCCGTTTGGGAAACACAAAATCCCCCCCTAAAATGTTCTTCAGCCGCTTATACCTTTCTCACCTCCGCTTCGCTCGCCTCCCTTCTCCGGGCTTGTGCTCTCATTTGCCGAACCGTCCGCGGCTGTGGAACCCACCCGCGCCGGCTGCCCATCAACCTGGGAGACACCACTTACCGCCCCTGCTTCGATATCCTCCTCCTCCGCTTGCTTTCCCCGTTCCTTCCGGCTTTTCCTCTCCGCAAACTTGAATGGGATGCCGCGCTCCTCATGTTCGGCGGCGATGTCATCAAAGGTCTTCCCTTGCGCCTTTGCGTGTTTCCGGATCTTGCGGGTCCGGAGGAGCCATATTATGTGGGATGTGAAGATACCAGCCTCAAGGGCGATGCTTAGCGAGTTACAACCATCAGCTGTCGCATACACACTACGGCATAGCTTCTGGTCTATGTTATCCGGATGACATGTTCCTGGATGGAGGGACGTACCATATTATGTACAGGACGCCACCTAGGACGTCGAATTCTGTCTGGGCAACTAGAATGCTGGTGTCAGCCGGGGAAACTCGGTGGTTGTACTATGCACACACGACTGGAGTTCGATGAAAGGAGTTTGGGGGGGGGGGGGCTCAAGAATCTGGCAACATACCGACAGCCATGAGCGAGAAAAATGCACCGTTCCAGTCCATTGTGAGGAAAACCTGCCATGCCAGCCGGTCAGCACCTCAGCTATCATCCAGATTGAAAGGGCTGGCAGAAAGGTAAAGCAAGCCAGCGACACGCCTTGAGACAACGAACCCAATTGATACCAATCACCCTCCCCCTCCGCTTCCATATCTCCCCATAAGGAGGCAACAACCCAGCAGCCAGGAGCACAGACGCCACGATACCGACCACCAGCACGGGCGTCTCATCCCCCCGGTCGTAGACGGGACGGATGGTGAGTATCAGCGCGGCCTCGACGCCAGCAAAGACAGCAGCCACTGCGACCCCCAGCAGGGCGGCGGCCCAGGCTCGCCAGCGGCGCGAGTAGACCAAGGTCTGGGCCCAGCTCACGAGGCACAGGGCCATGAAGCACTGGGGCTGGACCTGGATGGGCATGTTGAAGTTCTGCACGATGGAGTAGGTGCCGAAGGGGACCCCGCACAGGGCCCAGAGGAACATCATGGAGCCGGGGAGGCCGTCGGTGGACTTGGTCCGCCAGTTGGTCCATATCTGGGGGACCAGCTGGACGCACCACAGGATCGTGCCTATGGTGCCCAGGACGGTGGCCGCCACGGGGATGGAGGCCTGTGGCGCCATGGTGGTGGAGAGGGGGGGAGGGGAGGGGGGTTTCGTGTTCCGTGAGCGATGTTGTTCGCGTCGAGTGTCTGCCCTGGTTATGGATCACTTGCTTCAATATGGAGACCGGGTTTGAGCCAGAGCCAGTTTGTCTATTTCCCCCCCTGTCTGGAAGCCTGTTATAGTCAAGTGTGCGTTGTAGTCACCGCTGACCTGTACCCAACCAGCCACACACGAGATCGTGGCCCCCAGTGATTCCCCAGCGTGGAGCAACTAACACGTCTGTAGAAGCAATGATGCAAAATGGATGTATGGGCGTGCTGACAGCGCAGAAGAAGATGAACGAGGTGAGAGATGCCAACGGAGGACGACGGTTATACGCATAGCATGATACCCAACAAGGTGGTTGAGGACAATGGACTCAGAAACGAGAACACCTTAATATAATTATCAGTTTTGCAGTCCTAATTCGGGACCGTCACGGAGTATCTAGGTAATGTGTCTTCAAGTGAAAGTCAAAGTAAGGTGAGTTAAGCATGCATGCTCAAGCAGTCAAGCATCCCATGACATATCGATTGATGTCCCTCTTTTTTCTCTTGCCCCCTCCTGGCAGTCCGGCTCCATCCAAAGCGGGCCGTCCGCCCCGCCCGGCCGCAGCGGCACCGGCATGATCCCCCCCGCACCAACAACGCTTCGTGGACCGGATCGCCGGGCAGCCGATGACGGTCCGAGCCTGGCGGTGTCGAATGAGGAAGGTCTTTGAATGCTGCATGCAGTCCCACTACGTATGCTTGAAGCCATTTTTACTATCCCCCTAACGGCAAACCTCAGGATAGTCACTGTGTGAGTAAGCCTATACCTATACCCCCCCCCCACCAGTACTATACCTAGCAGGCAGAGATCCTGCCCGCCTACCTACCTCTGCTTACCTACCTGCTTACCTGCCTAGTCATCATCGTAGCCAGCATGATGTTGGTCATCATGGCGCCAGGCTTCGTTCCAATTTGGCTCCAGTCCCCAGTCAATCTTGCTGTCGAGACGTGGACCCTCCTCTACTGCGCTCTGTGAAGATGCCGTCTGAGTGCGCTCCCGCGAACTAGCACTCCGAGAGCTACCCCCGCCAAAGAGCCAGTCGATCTCCCTAGGCGCCCGGTATTCTTCCTCTTCCTGCAGCACACCGTCCTCCCAGATACGGAACCTCGCGAGCAGAATCTACTGCCGTGGCAAGAGCAAAAGGTTTCTAACCAAGTATAGCACCACCCACGCAAATCGAGCAAAGATGTATTCAACGCGCTCTCTGTTCGTCATGTTTCGGCCGTGGTATTCGTGGACAAACTCACAAAAGTGTTCGTAGGCAAGGTTTCTCGAGGACGCGATCGTCTGGACCACAAACCGTCCGCGGCGAGGCGCAAACGCCCACACCCGCTTATCCATCGCGTCGCGTAGGGAAAAGTCGAGGTATACTCTGTTGCTCGCGCTGTTGATGTCGCCGACCGAGCTCGAATCGCACGAAGCCATCGCGTTGTTCGCGAACCAGGTGTACTCTTCTCTCGGGCTCAAGTGCGCCGACTCGACAGTGAAACGCCCCGTGGCCGCACACCTTGGACCTGGACCCGTGCCCCGAAGGGCAGGGCGAAAAGCCGCGCCGGCTTCTCTCCGGACCCAGGAACGACAGCGTATATTGGCTTGTTCGGGAAGATGAAGAAATATTCGCTCGTCAGAAGGACGGTGTCTGGGTCGGAAGCCTCATCTAGTCGCCCTTGGCCGTCGGCACGCTCTGCAAAGTAGCCATCAAAGGCGTTGTTGGCGATGATCTGACACGCCGTGAGTGCTGTTGCCTAATGCACACCCCACTGATTCCCAACTCCAGCTCGTTCCACGCGCGGTAGGTTAAAGAGCATGTTCAATGGCGCCGCATAGCCAGGACGACGGAATGCAACGAACAAATCAATCTTGGGCAAGGCGGCGCGCATGGGTGGGTGCAGTCTTCGCCTGGTTGAACACGCAGTGGCGCCTCAGCAGATTGAGCCGACATGATCAAGAGTCGTGGGCGACTGCGATTCCTTAGGATCTATGGTGATGTCGATAACTTTCCGGTAGGTAGGTAGGCAGGTTAATAGGTTAGTAGGTCCCTAGGTAGGCAAGCAGGTTGGTAGGCAGGCAGGTTGGTAGGCGGGAAGGTAAGTAGGCGGGCAGGTTGGTAGGTAGATGGTATGAGGGGGGGGGTGGTACGTATAAATTTACTTTATAGTCGCAGTAACGAATTGCATGGTCGGTCTAGCGTTTTCCGCACTGTAGATAGCGTGCCAACTTCACACGGATAACACAGTCTTTAGAGATTATGATTACTGTGCGAGGTGCAACTTTTCGTGAAGACCACCGCTCTCAGACTCAGATTTTCATTCGCAAGAAATATATCACATTTAGACTGAGATATCCTGTATACCATCACTTGCTATAGCACCAGAACCCAGCAACCAGGTTCTTTAGACTGCTTCCCGACGGCTGCATTTCCCCATCCTCACAATACGGACATTATTGGGATTTTGGATTTTCTCAACCAAGGACCGACCACTCACCTCAAGATTGCCATCACAACCAAAGAAGTGCCACACAATATGTCAGAATCACCGGCAGCTTCACCTGTGGCTGCACCTGTAGCCACGCCTGCGCCATCAGCAGCATCCAAGGCCAAGTCGAAGAAGAGGAAGGCACAGGATGGTACTCAGGCCACCCCAAACCCAAACAAGAAGGCCAAGGCCGGCAAGCATGAGATTACCGACGATTCCCTCCTCGACCTCGAGGCAGGCGTAAACACGTCATTCTCCCGGATGGACCCCCCTCTCCTGGCAGACTACGTCGCCCGCCAGGCGAAGAGGTTCGGCACAGACCTGAGCCCGGTGGAGCTCTCTGACCTGTACATCTCCGCCAACGCCATCAGGGATACGACCACCTTCACGGCAACCAGGACGAAGGAGAACCTGCCTGACTTCCTGGAGGAGTTCGCGGCAGCGGAGGGGAAGGAGGGAAAGGAGAAGGAGGAGGCGAAGAAGAGGCTTGGTGGGACACCTCCCAAGAATGGTGCACCGCACACGATCGTTGTGACGGGTGGTGGTCTGAGGGCAGCAGATCTGGTGAGGGCATCGAGGAAGTTCCAGAGGAAGGGCAATGTGGTCTCGAAACTTGTAAGTTGACCCGGATGCCCGTGCTTTGAAAGCCCTTGAAGCTTTACGTACCCACCTCCTGAATACTTACCGGTTTTTAGTTTGCCAAGCACTTCAAGGTGGAGGAGCAGGTCAGATTCCTTGCAAAGAACAAGACAGGAATTGCGATTGGCACGCCTGCCCGTCTGATGGACCTGCTTGATAATGGTGAGCTCGTCTTCTCCTTGGTAGCTTCCAATCTGGCTCCGGGACCTGGCTGACAAACCCTACAGGCGCACTTTCCGTGGAGCATCTGAAACGGATCGTGGTTGATGCTTCTTATATCGACCAGAAGAAGAGAGGAGTGCTAGACATGAAGGACACCATTATGCCTCTTGCCAAGTGGTTGACAAGGAAGGAGTTCAAGGATAGGTATATCGATGATGAGAAGCACTTGGACTTGCTGTTCTTCTGAGGCAACGGCGTAACTAAAGGTTGATCTGTCAAAATCCAAAAGAGGAAGTCTTCAGGCTTCGAATGAAGGGAGCTTGGAAGGACAGCAACGAATCCGCCTCGCCTCCGGAACACCTCGCTATCCGAGATAAAGCCTCTTTTCAATTTAGGCAATGACGAGGAAGGGGTCTTACTGCTTCTTGGGCGTGGAGGCTTCCGAACGGTGCTTGAGGCGTTGCCTAGAAAATGGCACTTACACTTCCTCAATTGTGATCCGGATGCCCAGAAACGCCACTCGTTGCCCATGTCTATTGATCGACCAAGTCGTGGCTTACGGCATAACAAATGGAATTGGTGTTGGGGGAAGAGGGAGGAAGCAGTGTCCGGCTGTAGAGCCAAGGCCACTGCCGCTCTCTATCGGCACCAGACACATATTGGCTCTTTCCGAATTGGCAGCAGTAAAGAAAGGTGTATAGAAGAATCCTGGGCATCTCTAGGTATCACCCGAGTGCCATCTTCGGTATCTCGCCCATTCCTTCTTGGTCAACCAGACGTGGGGTCGACCCTCACCACTCCAGTGTTGGCAAACACAGGAGCGATAATAAAACTGTTTCATACGAGGAAGGCACCGCCCATTGGGCTCGATCTTATTAATTTCTACTTTTCGCTCTTCAACCGACTTGTCTGCGTTTTCTGTCCTCTCTTCTCTTCAAAAGTACATCCCCCGCCACCTCAGAACACCACACCAAACATCACCACCAACCTACAAACAGCACGTTTATTGGACGTCACTCATTTCGGCTTTTTTGGATTGTGTTTGTTTTACTCTTGGTTTCACTTCTCTTCGGCTCCACAGCACAAACTCTTGCTCCCTTGCTGCTCCATTGCAACATCTTGCTCTTTTTTTGGAGATCATCTCTTTGCGAACAGCAATTTCGATCGATTCTCTAGATACCCTCTTTAGTGTCGGGGATATCTCTACTTCTTACCTTGTCACAATGTGGTATTTCGATTTTCTGACGGCTGGCATCTTTGTCCTCCAGCTGTCCTGTCACACTGATGCACAGATCGCTGGTCTACGGAGTATGATCCCCTACCTTTCAGGTCCCGTCTGCTGCAAAACTGACAAGAGAAGTAGACACCACCGGAAAGGATACCCTCACAACAGCGGACGCGGTCCCTGGCCTGGAGACCAATGGCCTCAACTTTACTCAGCCTATCAACATGGGTCATTCATCGGCTGAACTTCACCTGGAGATAAACGTCCATCTGGACCCTACCTTGGTCGGCCCAGGTCCCAACTCGCCCCCAATACTTACTCTCGCTCCCCTCTCTGCCCCTACTAGCTCGACCATCACAACTTCTCTGCCTACCATTCAAGAATCTCTTGTTGGCCTTCCACCACCTGGTACCACTCCCCCTGCCGCCTCACCTGCTGACGCCGCTATCCCCTCTGGTCTCCTGGATCCCGCCAGTCTCTCTGCCGACATTCATGCCACTGCAGGCCCCCACAAACTCCTCCTCAGGGATCTCGATGATGTCGCTCTTCCACCTGTGGTGAGCAGCTGTGACGAAAGCGCTCTCGGCACCGGCCCAAGTGCCAGTGGTGCGTTCACGACTGTTACCGTCCTGGCCGTTCCTGCTGGCGGTGTTGGTCCAGGCTCCAACGGCGGGAACGGAGCTGGCCTCGGCTCTGGATCTGGATCTGGTCTTGGATCAAATGGTGCCGGTCTTGGAAATGGGGCAGGATCAGGAACCGGCTCTGGTCTGGGTTCAAGTGGTGCTGGTCTCGGCAATGGGGCTGGGCTCGGCTCTGGCTCTGGATCTGGCCTTGGTTCAAATGGTGCCGGCCTTGGTAACGGACTTGGCAGTGAATTACCAGGAGGAATGTGTGACTGCGCCGGGGGCAGTGGCGGCCTCGGCAACGGTGGACTCGGCAATGGTGGCACTGGAAATGGCGGCAATGGCGGCAATGGCAATGGCGGAGCTGGCAACAACGGACTTGGCAATAACGGACTCGGCAACGGTGGACTCGGCAACGGTGGACTCGGCAACGGTGGACTCGGCAACGGTGGACTCGGCAACGGTGGACTCGGCAACGGTGGACTCGGCAACGGTGGGCTTGGCGATGGTGGGCTCGGAAGTGGTGTCGGCGGACCGGTCAATGGTGGAAACGGCGTGTGGCCTCCCAGCTACGGCGGCAATGGAGCTGGCACTGGAGGAACAGGTAGCTTGGGTGGCCTGGGCGGCAACGGTGCTGGAAATGGTGGAGCGGGCAGCTTGGGGGGCAATGGTGCTGGAACTGGAGGCACAGGCGGTCTTGGCGGACTAGGTGGCAATGGTGTTGGGAATGGAGGTACAGGCGGCCTCGGAGGACTAGGTGGCAGCGGTGCAGGTAATGGAGGAGGCCTGGGCATCGATGGTGCCGGAAACCCCATCACCATTTTTTCGGTCACGACAGTCTTCGTCCCATCGGCCACCGTCACGGAAACGGTCCCAGCGGTCAGTGCAGGTCCAGGCCTCGCCGGCGGTGTTGGTGGCAATGCTGGCAACGGAGCAGGTGGGGGCATCATCTCGACCGTCACTGTCTTCAGTGTACAGGGAGGAATAGGTGCGAGGGCACCTGAGGTCGCAAGAGACTCGAGTCCTGCCCACGCGACACAAGCGGCCTACTCTGCAGCATACGTTACACAGTCCTCAGCTTCTGATCGACCAAGCCCATCATCTCTGCTGGCTCTCGCTGTCTAGGCCGCGGCGTTGTTCGGACTGTACATTCCCCTGACGACCTTGCGTGGATCCTAATCACACCTGTCCATGCATTACTTCAACATACGAAGCCTCTTCGACTTTCCACCTTGTCCCACAACTTGCTTACCGGAACAGAAATTTGGAGGACGAGTTGACTTGCGCGGTTTATCATTCTAGGAATCTTATGAGAGGGAGGTCAGGGGGTGTCAGAGTAATGCGGAGGACCTTTTGTTCTTGATCATGTATGTTATCATTGGGGTTCAACATGCAGGAGACGTGATAGACTTCTAGATGCGCCACAATTATGTTAAGTGCTACTGCTGTTCATGGCTCTCCACTGGTTTTCCAAGATGCTCCTCGACTTCCTAGACGAGACTGGTGTGATGTTCATAGCTGACCAACGGAATACAGAAGGGCAATCGAAGTCTAGTCTTCTGCGAAACAAGGCGATCTTAGTTCCCGCTTTAACGGCCCGGCCCGGCTGGTCGCATAATGGGCCGCAGACTTATTATTACCCCTTTTGGAAAATTGCACGAAGCCGCCAGTCCCACCAGCAGAAATCATGTTCAGAAACATGTGTCAGAAGAGGTCATCTCCACCGAAATCCTTCTTCATCTGCTTAACACGCTGTCAAGCTCTTGGGAGAACCTCACATGGATGAACCTATCAAGGTCAAAGCTGAGGCCGTACTGATTGACGACCGGAATGATGTCAGCGAATGTGGCATACTCCGCCATTGTGAGTGTAGGGTCTTGTCAAATGAGTCCCTACTTGAGGAAGATAGCCTCAAGAAATATTATGCCAACGCCGACGTCTGTGGCAAGGCATAAGTTCAAGAGGCCCAAACTCCACCACCACCACCGTCATTCATGAGCGGTGCATCTAGTGAGATGATTTCGAGTCACACATGAATATGACATTGGAGCGTGTAGTGCCCTCTCTCGGTTGCAGAAGAAGTGCAGGAAGTACCCCAGGAAGTCGTCGAGCTAGTCCTTCCTGATGACATCCTCGATTGACCATGTTCCTCATATGCGACAGAAGCTCTGTTGTCTTCGTGGCTAATTTCATACGCCAGTCCTGACCTGCCTAATATATAACCTCTCGTGGTCTGAAGCCTACAAAGGCAAGATAGGCGAAAGGACGAGGGCGGGAGTATCGTACAGATGATATCAAGTAGCTTGGGCGTCAAAGACGTCCACCGCAGGTTACTGAGACGGGATCGATAGAGAGCATTATTACAGGGTTAGGGTATAGGGGACACCCCCCCTCTAAGTCTATCTTATCCGATATGCCGTACTGCAAGCAGCATGCGAGTCCGCCTTTTTTTTCCTGCAGCGGCAGAAAATTCCCTGCGGTTAAGGGTCCTGCGACTAACTTTCCACACCCAATTTCTCGGTCGCATTGCACCTTCAAATCACAATTCGAACCACCAACCGGCCTTCTCGAAAATAGACACCATACGATACTCTATAGAATGGGCAAACCAGTAAAATCCGCCGGTCTCGAGGCCGAGAAGAAGTCCTCCAAGAAGCGCAAGCTGAGCGAGGCTCAGGACGCTGTCGCACAGCCGGATGTTGAGGACAAGGTTTCGGCGAAGAAGTCCAAGAAGTCAAAGAAGGAATCGAGCGAGAAGGTGGAGGCGGAGCCCGTAAGCAGCGAGAAGAAGGAGAAGAAGGAAAAGAAAGAGAAGAAGGAGAAGAAAGACAAAAAGACCAAGTCGAAGGTCGAGTCCGAGCCCGAGGCCGAGCCTACCAAGGCGGACGACGCCAAGACTGAGAAGAAGAAGTCCTCGAAGAAGGACAAGGCCGCCGCGACAGAGACCGACGCTGCGGAGAAGAAGTCCTCGAAGAAGGACAAGAAGTCCAAGAAGTCAACGAAAGAAGAGAAGAGCGAGAAGACGAACGGCACAGACGGTGTAAAGGATGGAGAGGACCAGCCAATGGAAGATGCCCCCGAGGCTACGGAGGAGGCTGCCGAGGGTGAAGAGGGCCCAGCTAAGCGCGAGAAGTTCATCTGCTTCATCGGTACGTTTTCTGTCCAGTCCCAGTCCACGAATATATCCCCCCCCCCTCTCTCTCACGCCGCCCCATTCTCCCAACATCCATACACATCACAACCCACACACATCCTAACACCCCCCAAAAACAGGCAACCTCCCCTTCACGACCACAAAGTCCGACCTGGAGAAGCACTTCTCCTCCCTCCAGCCGACCTCGATCCGCCTCCTCACGGACAGGGCGACGGGCAAGTCCCGCGGCATCGCCTTCGTCGAGTTCGGCGACTTCGGCCGCATGAAGACGTGCCTCGCCAAGTTCCACCACACCGAGTTCGACGACGGGCGCGGCGACACCCGGCGCATCAACGTCGAGCTGACGGCCGGCGGCGGCGGCACGACGGCCGCCAGGCAGGACAAGATCAAGGCCAAGAACCAGAAGCTCAACGAGGAGAGGGCCCGGCGGATGCAGGCGGAGGAGGACGCCAAGAACAAGGCGGGCAAGAAGGGGGCCAAGAAGGATGGGGACGAGAAGAAGAAGGAGGAGGTAGAGGGCGAGGGCGGTGCGGCGGAGCAGCAGCAGCAGCAGCAGGATGAGGACTGGGTCCATCCTAGCAGGAGGGGCCAGATGGGTGCTGGCGACGACGCTGACGATGGCAATGATGGCTATGACCACGGCGATCGTGGCGGCCGCGGCGGGCGTGGTGGCCGTGGGGGCCGGGGAGGCAGGGGAGGTCGGGGCGGAAGGGGCGGTCGTGGTGGTCGTGGCCGCGGTGGTGGTAGGGGCCGGTGGTAAGAGGAGGCTACGGATCCTCCTAGGTGGTAATCAATAGGCGGTCGGCATCCCTCTCGTTTCGAGAAAATCAATCAGCCTTTTGGTGGTCCGGGACGAGGAGGCGTACAGAGCATGAGAAACACACTGGGAACCCGTCCAGGACGACCAGCCGAGCCCGTTCCGGATCGCTCCAGCCCCGCCTCCGAGTCGGCCGCATACCATGACCAACAGGCTGGCCGGTGCCGAGGGGAAGGAGGGCGATAAGGGCAGAGCAACGCGCTGGATTTCGGATCGTGCACCCGATACAGAGGCATGAACGGCGACGGCCAGATGACTCGAATTATATCATATTGTCAAGGGAGTTACTCGAGCGCACTCCGAAGGCTTATTCCGACCCAGGCCTGCGGCTGGATTAATCTGGTTCTGGCTTGATGACTCTCGGGCAGCGGCATCACCTCGAGTCGTGGCTGTTGTCAAACGGTCATGGAAGCTGTTATATCTATGGAGACATGCCTGGGACATTGTTGATGATATTAGAGTTCACTTGATGGATATTGAGCTCACCGTCACATTATTTCCCCCCTATTTTCTTTCTCATGATACCCCTATCCGTTTCGAGGCAGGTAGAGATTCATTAGAGGACCAATCAACAGATTCGACGATTCCTCTCCTTAAGAGAAACTCTCTAGAAGCATCACAGTCTCGACTTGCAACTCTGTAGGTCATGGATCAATTGCAGTCGGCAAGATACGTAGTCAATTACCACCGTGAACGATCCTAATCATAGACGAAAAGACACAAAATCACTTTCATTCCACCTTTGCTTTCCATGTATCCTCGGCTATCTACAGAAAAACAAAAAAATCAAATGGGGGATATCCTTTGGTGATTGTTGAGAGATGTGCAAGAGTTGCCCGTCCTGCTGTACGACTCTAAGGAGGGAAAGGTGAAGAATGACACCCACTGCCGTGAACCTTGCTATATGCGGAACAACCACCATGTAGCACCAAGTAGCAGAACCAGGCAGCCCGGGCCAACCATCCCCCTGGATGAGTGGAACCAGACACAGTCCGTAGAAGACCATGCTGGCCTGCCACCTGCTTGCTACAGACCATGTCCCGTCATCCATTTGAATATATTGATATCGGGACCAGTGCATGCTCGGATCTCTGGTCAGAAGTTGGTAGCGGAACACGTAGTAGAATCGTTCGCCACACCGATCTCCGTTCCCGTCCTTCTAATGGCTAGCAAACGGAATCCGAGTCGGTTGGCCCTCACTTGCAGCGTTTCCAACCGCGGAACAGCAGTAGCATAGTAGCATATTAAATCGATCGATCGATCAAGCGGCTGGTATCGGCTCGAATTCATCCCCTTACAGGATCGAGCACTTCGACTTCTTGGGCTTCGCGGTCGCAGATCTGGGGTTGAGCACGGCACTGTGGCAGTAGTCAGCCACAATTATCCTATCTCAACGCTTCTCGTATGCAAATAGCCGGGGTCACAAAAGGAAATTAGCGTACCGAATGGCCTCGTCGAAAACACTCTTGAGGTTCCGTTGGGTCAGGGCAGAACATTCAAGGTACTTGTGTGCCTTGATGTCCTTGGCGCACTTCAGGGCCTCGTCATAGGATACCGGCTCCATTTTCTTCTGTCGGAGGCTCTCGAGGGTCTGAGGGTCTTCTCGCAGATCAAGCTTAGTGCCGACGAGGATGATAGGGATGTTGGGAGCATGGTGGTTGATTTCTGGGAACCACTATAGTCGGCTTGTAAGCTTGCTGATTCGTGATCCATATCCAAAGGAAAAGGGGTCGGCGTACCTTGGCTCTGACGTTGTCAAATGAAGGCGGGCTGACGATGGAAAAGCAGATGAGGAAGACATCAGTCTGGGGGTAGGAGAGCGGTCGCAGTCGATCGTAGTCTTCCTGCCCAGCGGTATCCCAAAGTCCCAGGCTAATTGGCTTGCCATCGACCATGACACTTGCGGAGTAGTTATCGAAGCTATAGCGGACACACTGTCAGAAAATGATTGGCTATTGTTGGTGTCGCGGCTCTGGAGCTCATCGCGAGGACGGGGGGCGGTCAACAAGGGCGTGCTTGGTTGGCGTCACGTACACTGTGGGGATGTATTCGCCGGGGAAGGCATTCGTGGTGTAGGAGATGAGAAGACATGTCTGGTAGCAGGTGTTAACGCTGAATCCATAGGGATCTAGGTGATGGATTGATTGAATTGCTTGACTTACCTTGCCGACAGCACCGTCACCCGTCACGACACACTGTGGGTAGCGTTTTGCGTGGTTAGCTTTGTGTCTTCTCCCCCTTTGTATAACGGCCGGCTGCCGTTCAGGGTCCACCGGCCTCGAGTCCAAGACGAACCTTCAGAGACTGAACCCCAGGAGCGGCCATATTGCTTCAGGATGCACGTATAGGTGCAACGCGTGTATATGATAGAGTGTTGAGCTTAAGATAGGGTGCGAGAGTGGTTGTTGGTTGGTGTTGGGGATGTAGAGTACGGTGTTGAAAGGCGGTCGCGATGTTCGGCGAGCGAGTGGTTCTTTGTGCAGCTGCAGCAGCAGCAGGAGAGAGAGAAGGGTGTGTGACGGTGAGGCCCGAGAGCTATATGTTGTAGGGCGATGTCAAGTATGAACCTGGATCTTGCAGCATCAAGGTCAGAAACGTCTTTTGACACAGTCGGAGCGGATTGATGCCGAAGAAGACTGGTCAATGTGGTAGGTATCAGCGGAGATTCCAAGTTGGCTGGACCTGGAAGGGGGAGAGCTAGGCTTGGCACCTGCAGCTTTGGCGCGGTGCGGTGCGGTGCACTCTGGCAGGTTTGGGTGGGCTGGCTGGCTGGCTGGCTGGCTCTCGCTGTTCAGACCGTCCAGGCGGTGGGAGACCAGGCAGTCCAGGACTGCCAGGCTACAACAGTGGGCTTAGGTAGTAGGACAGTGGGGCACGGGGCATCCCAGGGTTATGGTTTAGCGGATGGCTAGTGGTGCGATAGCGGCAGCGGCAACAAGCTCTCTGGAACGGCAGCGGACAGCGGACCAGACCAACGAGGACGGGCCAAGACGGCTAGGAGATAGCAAGTAGCTCATCCTGGTAGGACCGCAGGTAACGTAGTAAATGGTACTTGTTGACAGTTACTTGACCTGGGGATCCTAGGCCCTGTTGTGTACCACAGCCCTGAAGTGCCCTGGAGTACCCTGTTCTATCTGTTGACAGTTCCATGCTAATCGCAAGCAAGTGTAAGCACGTACCGCTATAAGATGCAACGAGGCAGAGCCCTTTTGCAAGGCAGAAAGAGGCCAAGTTACCCCAAAAGAGAATATTGATAACCGCCAAGGGGCAACAGCCGCTGGTGGCACTGAAATCTAAGTGGCTACAAGAGTTGATGGTGTACTTGATAGAGGGGCACTAGAGGAGCAAGAACGGATCGACGACGCACAAAACGTCAGGGTCAGGAACAGAACAGAGAGAACAGAGGTTACAGTTGGTCCTGTTACGGCGTATAAGACGGGGGCTTCGGTGGTGGCTGTCCCGTGTTCAACGTCTATCAAAGCTGTGACTGGCTTAGGATGGTTACCGTACCACTGATGGCCAGGACTAAACTTTCATCAGCTGTTTTCCTTGTGTAGGTCGTCCGAGTGATTGGATATCTCCTCCGGAAATATATCAGAAAAGAGACGGCCTCGGAGGAATGGATGAGATGGATCAGTCTGACACCAAAGCGCAGAGGTCGCTCTTTCTGGCCGAAGAGCCAGCGTTACGTCAAGGAGAAACAGACTACCTAGAGTGAGGCCGAGGATTCTGTATCGCGGAGAAGACGTTAAGGACACACGCCGACCCGAGCTTCAAGGGGTTCTTTTCTGCTATCGTCATGATGAGGCGGGGAGGATATGCGACCCTTTACCTCTGACTATAGCCGCAGCCCTGTCTCTGAAACCCTGCCAATGCTATAGATGTAAGCAACAAGGGAGAAACGTGTCAACCAATGTTCCTCATTGATCCGTCTATCCCATGCATTGTATTTGCATGGTTTAGGTGCGATCGCAATTCATCGCATTGAAAAGGCGAGTCCGGGCGCGACTTGACGCAAATCCTGTTACAAGGCCCCGGGGAGCATTGTGCTTAACAAATGTTTATATGCATACCTAGGTACTGATTGAGGTATTGTGATTCGTCGTTGCAGATTGGCTGTAACAGGAAGGCCCGTTCAGCATATCCTACCGGACTATGGCGACAATGTGACGGCCGGAAGCTCTCTTGAGGCCATCCGGCAGTGACAGGTATGGATCAAGTATGCCCCGTATGTACCTCAGTACATATATGGGTCAATTGGTATCGATAACATCAACCCCACATTATATCTGCCTGCCGAGAAAAGTAATCAAGTACCTATTACCAAGTGCCTACCAGGATCAACCTGTCCGGTCAAATAATCAGACCCCCGCCGTAGGGTGCTCCAAGCGACGCGCCCAACGCGTCCGCATTATTGATATACTTATCATTCGCACCGCAATCTTCAATTGACCGGAATTGGCATTCCAAATCGAGATTTGAAGCAAGGATTTGTCTCCTGCCGTCGGATAGAAACAATATCTCACCAAAGCTCAGCAGTCATAGTTGCGACAGCTCCTACAATAACATGCCAGCCGTCTTTTAGATGATAGACCACCAGGGCGCAGGTGGGAACCAACTTCTCCCACTTCGTCCCCGTTCGACTCCCACCATGTCCTCACCAAGCCGGCGCAGTCCATCGAAGGCGACCCCTCGTCGCAGCTCTTCCCATCCTGCAGAAGACCGACAATCACCTGTCAAGCAGACGCCCGCAGCGAACCCACGCGCCTCGGCTCCTCCACCCTCCAACGCACACTTCTCCATCCGCACACCAAGCCAAGGTCTTGACTTCCGAGCGTCGCGACAACTATTCACCGCCTCAGGCCGCAAGCCGACACAATTCACGCCTCATGGCCGCGCAGCGATCCGGGCTCTGGACTCCAGGCGCGCCGCTATAAATGACATCAACACGCCGGGCCGAAATCGACGACGGTCGATGCGCGACCAGCGCGAGACCCCGAGAGATATTCTGCGGGCTCTAAGTCGGACCCTGGCACCCAAGTCTAAGGCTATATTGACGTCCTCGAGCTCATCGCCGGAAGATTCGAATACCACAAACCCTAGAACTCGCGGACGATCGAAGAGTAAAAGCAGGAAGGGCCCAATTACGATACCAGAAGACCCGGACGACAGTGATGAGTTCCCCATTGACAGACCGCGCCTATCTCTGCCGATTGATGAGGACGATGCTAGTGACGATGACCTCCCGCGACCGCCGAGGATGTCTGTCTTGGAGGACTTGGAGGACAATTATACCATGCAGAGCATCGAGATGGCCCGACGACAAACAATTAACGAACCGCAACGATACTCAATGCGCATGAGTGATTATGGACCCATGAACGACCCACAGAGTGACATTGACCAGGTAGGCATTGACTCGGCATTCTTCCCAAGGACGGATTGGGATGGAGATATCAATCTCGGCGATGACACTGGCCCGAGTGGCGCGGGGGACGATGCTACGTTCGAGAGACTGGACGATGACGAGGCTGCGAGGCGAGAGACATTGGGCAGGGAGAGTTTCGGGGCCATCGATGTAAATTTTGATGAGGTCGATCAGAGCACTGTTATGCTGGCACCGCAGATGCAGTCGAGCCCTACACAACAAGAGGGATTCTCGTCTCCGAGGAATGGGCCCCTCGACCAGCGAGAGTCCTCAACCCCAAGGAATGAGCCTTTAGACCAGGAAGATTTCTCGTCACCAAGGAATGAGCCCTTTGATTTGGGCATGGACGACGAGCCTCCTCCGATATCTGAGATGGGCGTTGAGGATAATAGTGCACTACTGGATATTGGTGGTGGCGGAGCCGACGACAACGATGTTGAATTGAGCGACCTGGAGTCCGAGGTGGCAACGCCAGCTACAGCCCAACAAACACGATTGAAGTCAGCATCGCAACGACTCAAAAAGCCCGGCAAAAAGATCTCAAAACACGGCATCGAGTATCCGTCGCTCCCAATGGGTGTCGTCAAGCGCGTCGCACAACGCTTCGCCGGCAAGTCCAAGATCAGTCCCGACACCTTATCTGCTCTCATGCAGGCTTCAGATTGGTTCTTCGAGCAGCTTGGGGACGACCTGTCTGCATATACACATCACGCGGGGCGGAAAACAATAGAGGAGAGTGATATGTTGACCTTGATGAGGAGGTATGTCTATCCATCCTATTTCCCCATCATATATATATATATATATACAGTCGGGTATCATGGCTCCTGTTATACATGTGACATGACACAATGAGGCAAGGCTGACATAGTTGCGCATCAGACAACGGCAAGTCAATGCCACAACGACGCCATTTGCGCTCGCTCAGCGGCATCTGCCACGAGAGCTCCTCCAGGAACTGCGCATGCCGCCCCCTGCGCCCGCAAAGACGAAGAAGCGTCGACGAACGCCGGCAAATGCGGGAGGGGAGGATGAAGACGGGACGTGAGCGTCGCAGCGTCGCAACGTCGCAACGTCGCAACGTCGCTCCTGTCTGATACTGGTCTGGACCTGGTCTACCAGTGCTTGTTCATGCGGACACGTTTGGTGATGTCGGTCGGGGGCTTCTTGACGATCATCCACAGCATGATCGAAGTTGCGAAGCAGAGACTGTACCTGTAGGGACGTATCAGTCGTTAGGCTGCTCCGAGGGCAGCTATCATGACGTGCATCATGGAAGCTAGTGCAGGGAGAGGAGCTTACCAGGTGAATATGTACTGGGCATGGTTGTTTCTCAGGTTCACCTCCGCAGGCCGCCCAAGGGGAATACCCTTTTGCTCATACTCCATAATCTCCATGTAATTGGGGTCTATATGATATCGTCAGCACTCCAGACTCGAGGATCAACCAGCATGGTCGACCAACAATAGCCTCGGCTATTGGCAGATGATGACTTACCCATAGTGGCTTCAATCCAGACGGGCTGCGACCCCGTCAGCGAGGCCATCTGGTACACATCCGGGAAATAGAACTCCCCCTTGTCCGGCCGGTTGTCGGGCGTGAACATATTCTTCTTCCAAGGCTTCCTCAGCAGCCCCTCGACGTGGATCTCGCCCTCGGGTAGACTATCCCTGCTCCTCCTCCTCTGGTCCTTGAGCCTCTTCGGTATCCAGCCCCTGTTCACCAGAACCGTACTGCCCTCTCCCTCATCCTTCCTCTCCAGCGGCGTGATAACCATATACCCATCCTCCCCGTCCCTCATCCGCGGGCCGACCAGCATCTCCTGGTCATGCCTATACCTCCCGTACGCCTCGATCCGCCTGTAGTCAAAGTCCTCCACCGCGTCCGGGTCCACCCGCGGCGGCAGCGGCAGCGGCGGCTGCACCAGCCGGTCCTCGCACTTGGCGATCAGCTCCGTCTTCCACTCCAGCCTCTTCACCTGCCACGACCCCAGCACGAACGCCGTCACGGGTATGATCGCCAGGATGATCAGGCCGGGGCCGTGCCGCCGCCCGGCGCCCGCCCGGATGAGCGTGGGCGGGTTGTCCAGGATCGACTGGAAGTTCGGGTCGTCGGCCGGCTGGGGCGCGTCGCGCCTGCGCTGGGTCTGGGAGAAGTGGCGGCGCGCGCGCGGGGCCCGTTGGCACTGTCGCCGTAGCTGCTGCTGCTGCTGCTGCTGCGGTGCTGCTGATTGCGGCTGTGTGCAGATGCTCCTCCGGGGTAGTCGGGGTAGTCTGGAGGGGTTCTCGAGGATCGTCCGGAGGGGCCGTTGGGCCTGCGACGGCGGAAGGCGGCTGAAGGCCTTCATCTTGCTTGTCCACCACGCCTACTTTCCCCTTCACCTGCTGTCTTGTTGCAGCTGTTTTCCTCCCCTAGCTGGTGCTGTTCGTGGAAAGACTGGCGCGGTCCTTGCGACAGCGTTTTGGACTGTGCAGTTGGGCGAGGTTGAGGTTGGACTGTTGAGTTTGGGGAGCTTGGGAAGTCCTCCGATGGGAAAAGTTTCGGCGATTGGGATGATGATTCCAAGGTTTACATACAGCAGGTATAAGGTACCTAGGTACAGTAGGTGCTGCTCTGGCGGGCAATTGGTCCAGTGGGGCGTCTTACCGGGTACCTATCTTCAGAGCCCGCCTGGCTGGGTAACCCCGCTCTCCAGGGCTTGAATCCGTGTTCATGCAGCCTGCAACGTTCAGCTATGTACATACGTGTATGTATTCTGACGTACCTGCTTCCCGTCGGTAGGTCGGTACTTATCAAGTCGTACCAATGCAGGTAATTACAAATGCGGCATTGGGAGGAAAGCTGTCGATAACCAACCTGAAGTTAGAAGACAACACTGTTTACATTGTTTCTTTTTGCTTTCCTTCTTCATCTTCGTCACTCAGATGCCAACATTGCCTTTTGTTGCTCCTTCCCAGACACTGGCAATTATCAAGTGATCAGTTGTCATCATACAACAATAGAGCCCGGCCAATCCAGCGGATCATAACTATAGCACTTGACTTGAGCCTTACAATATGTTTTTCACTGGCACCCTCCAGGAGGGCATCTCCAAAGCCCTACAGGAGTCCAAGCTGGTTGTCTGCTTCGTGACCGACAACGCAGAAGAGAGTAGACTATGGGAGGATGACTACCTCAAAGACAACACCATCGCCCCCTCACTGGAGACGGACGCCGTGTTGCTCAGGCTGGAAGCAGGGTCGCAGGAGGCGGGCTACCTAGCGGCCATCTTTCCACTTCCCAAGAACCCAACGCTGGTGATCATCAAGAACGGGGAGCTGAAGGAGTACATATCCGCCGGCACGTCGAGGGAGCAGTTCATGAACCGGGTGAGCGGGGCTTTCCAGGCACAAGCCCTGGCGCAGGCGCAATCTCAGGCAGGTGGCGCCAACGCATCAACAGGGCACAGTGCTGCGAGTGCGGCAGCAGCATCTACGGGACCCCAACCACCACTGAACACCCAGACACCCGGCCAGGAGACTTCAGTAACACCCTCCAGCAACGCCCCACCCGCAGCCCAGCAGGCACAACCCTCAGCAAACAACACCCTCACTCAAGAGGGCGAAGCATCCAGGCAGGCAGCCCGCAAGGAGCGCGACGAGGCAGAGAAGCGCCGCAGGGAGAAGGGCAAGGCGAACGAGCAGGAAGGCCAACACCAGGACCCGGAGAAGGCGCGCCAAGACGACACCAAGAGGAAGGCGGCGCAGCAGCTCGCAGAGCGCCACCGCAAGGCGCGCGAGGAGCGAGCCAGGGTGCTGAAGCGGATCGAGGACGACAAGGCCGAGCGGAGGGCGCGCGACGAGGCGCGGCGGGCGGAGAGGCGCGCGGCGGCCACAGCTGCAGCCGACGCGGTCGCGGGTGTCAACGTCGAGGAGGTCACCGCCGCGGCGGGGGAGCCCGCGCCGGCGAGCACGAGCACGATAAGGCGGCAGCACGACCAGTGCGCCATCCAGGTCAGGCTCTTTGACGGGTCGACCATCCGGTCGCGGTTCCCCGCGGGCGCGACCCTGGCCAAGGACGTGAGGGGGTGGATCGACGGTGCCCGCGTGGATGGGAACGACAACGACAGCCCTTATACCTTCAGGGTCATCCTGACGCCCCTGCCGAACCGCATCATCGACCCCGCGACCGAGGAGGACGAGACGCTCGGGGAGCTGGGGCTCACGCCGAGCGCGACGCTGGTGCTGGCGCCTGCGGAGCGGTTTTCCCGGGCGTACCCGCGCGCCAACGAGAGCCCGGTATCGCGCCTGATCGCGGCGGTGTTGGCGTTTGTGGGGAGCATTCTGGGGGCTATCGCCGGCACGCTTACGGGCTCGCGAAGGACGGCGGAGAGGGGCGGTGAAGGTGGTGGTGGTGGTGGACAGGAATCGATAGAGCTGCAGGAGCGGCGGTCTCAGCAGGGACACGCCTCGGGACGCGATGGTGGGAGTGGAAGTCGCATCAAGGGTTTCGAGGACCGGGACGATAGAAAGACTGATCATCAGTTTTACAACGGGAACTCGGTGAGCCTGCTTCGATCTCCCCCATATCTGCTTTAATACGGAAAACTAACATCACATAGTTGAACTTTGAGCCGCGGAAAGACGAAGATGATAAAGACAAGTAGGAAGAGATAGCAGAGTGTGTTGGGCCGGTTCAGGGCCGGGCTTAACAGCCATTGCATTATTTTTTTATCACAAGCATTTGCCTCATTTCCGCAATGCCATGCAGTGATGATGAGTCGAGTGTCTTTCTGGTATTTTCCATGTCCTTCCCAGCCCATGACCGTCCATTCCTCCAATGACCGATATATCCATACATCCCATCCCGTCCATCCATCCATCTACATCCCCCCCAGCGCAGACCAAACCATACGCCGCGCTTAGTACTGGCTAGCAGCAGCCTGGCAGGCCTTGAGCTGGTCGAGGTACCACCCGCAGATGCTCATGTTGCCCTGGTGCTCGTCCATGCAGTTCGTGAAGCTCTTGGTCGCCACGGAGCAGTTGGAGCCCCACTCGTTCTGCTGGGACTGCTGGGCCGCCTGGGGGGAGGCCTCGGCGGGGGCGGCGGCGCCGGAGCCGCCGCTGAACAGGCCGCCGATGGCGTGGCCGACCGAGGAACCTATGGCGACACCGCTGTATTTGTCTCCCTGTTAGTCGTCTGTCTTGTTTCTGTCTTTGTGGTACCGTCTATCTGCCTGATCGCGACCTATATTCCAGTGCGAGACACTTGATACGCCCTGGAAGGGGGGGCGGTGATGCATATGACTATATGCTCTCTCGTATTGGGAGCCGGGGAATAGGGAACTGAACATACGCAGCGGTGGAAGCCATCTGTCCGAACAGGCCAGGGCCCTGAGAGGTAGGGGCAGCAGCAGGAGGTGCCTGGTGAGGAGCCTGGTGTGTGGGCGCGGCGTAGGAGGTGGCAGGCCGGGTCTGCTGCTGGGAGGTCGGGGCCGGGTGCGCGCGGGCAGGGACGGTAGGGCGCGAGGGCGCGGCGCGGCCGCCGGAGGATCGCTGGCGAGGCATGTTGGGTGATGTGTGTTTGTTTGTTTGGTTTCTTGAAGTGTGTGTGTGTTGAGTTAGTGAGTGGTATTTTGAAGTAGGCTAGGTAAGTCGAAGATTGTAAAGAATGTGTTGGGGTTTCTCGTCGGTTTGCGGGAGCTGGGGGAGCTTTTGGAAAGAAAGACTGCCGAGACTAGAGTCCGTATGTCCGCTCGGCAGGCGAGGATTGATTTGTTTAGGTAAGGCGCGGAAGCCAATAGAACCGATGGTATTTCCGCACGTGGATCCGCTGAGCCGGGTACGTTTACTGGGGGGGTTTACAGGGCTCTCGGCAGTAGATCTACAGCGCTTGGGGCATTCAGTGGCGAAAGGCACGTCCCAGTTACGACCGTCACAGGCTCGGAAGCTACAGGAGTCAGTGGTAATCATAATCCTGGATGAATCAGTCCGGACTGCCGGATTATCCATGGATCGTAGTACTTCCTGTGTGTTTAATCCTCGTCTAGGGATTTCTGATATAACAAGACTGACCTTTCCACACGATCATGTCCATGCTATTGAGAAATTTGACCGCTCAGTAGACTGTAGCAATGCATAACCTGCCCGCGCTGAATTCCAGGCAACGCATGGCCTCCTGCTTGGGCCTGAAGCTCGTGGCGACAAGGCGGCCGTGTCGGACTGGGGTGTTTGTACTCTGGTCCAGAGCCAATACTGACGGCCACCAAGCCTTGGATACGCATCGCTAGCTCCTTGATCGCACGGGACCATGACGGCGGCGGCGATGGGCTGGCGTCGTTGGAGGTGACTGTCTGCTCGATCTGCAATGCGTACCCAACCGCGTCTCTCGCTCTGTCCCAAGATTTTGAACAAGCAGGATAGGTTCTTGAAGTACCTTCAGTCATGGGGTATCTTATTTTTCCAAATCAGCCGAATGAACTCCTTGGGCCGGTGCCCTTATGCCGGGTTTTGTCTATCCTGTACTCCGTCTGCCTTAGGTGAAGATGTCAGCCACTATCCATGCATAATGACTCTGAAGACTATGCCACCATACCTAATCTCAAATCCTTTGCCAACCTGCCAAGGACGTATTTACAACCTCATTCTGACCAAAACAGAATGCTAAGAACATAGAAATCATGTGCGATCCGATCCGTCAAAGGACAGGCCAGATCACACCAGATCAGAGCAGTTGAATCAGCAGAAGATGAGGACTGAATCATCATTTCTTGTTCTTCGGTGCCCTCTGAGCCTTCCCCCCCTTTGCCCTGGACTTCTTTGCAGGCGGCTCCGACGAATCAGCAACCTCACCGTCCTCGCTGCCGACAGCAGGACTCGCGGCCTTGGAGCTCTCGGCCGCGACCAGCTGTGCGACCGCGGAGGCGGAATCAGAATCCTCGGCAGTGCGCTTCTTGTTCTTCCGCGCCTGGAGGGCCGCCTTGGCGCGCTCCTTGGCCAGCTGCTCCTTCAGCTTGGTGTCGACCTCCTTGTTGTCGCCAGCCTGTCTCCCAGGTTAGCAAATCCCACTTTATCATATAGTACGGGGAGAAGATGATCTGGTAGACGACAAGCGCCAGTCCCTTGACCCGTGACAAGACTTACAAGATCAGCCTTGATGAAGCGGATGGCAGCCTGCGTGTTGACGCCCTGCGTGCGCTCCTCAACTGGCGTCTCGATCTTCTTGATCTTCTCGTAGTACTGTCGCACGCGGACGAGTTCCTTGAAGACCGGGTGTTCCTTGGCATCTGTGCCGTTGAGACGCAGGGCAGAGAACAGGGCCGTCTCGAGGGAGTATGTCGCCAGAACGTAAAGTTTGGCCTTGTCCAGCAGTGGCAGCTTGGAGGCGACGTCTGCCAGGTCGGTCAACAGGGGCTTCAATGCCTCCTCGAGTTTGTCTAGGTCGCCATCGAGGTTGTCGAGATGAGGCGTGATGTCTGAGACGTCCGCCATTCTGTGTGTGAGAGTGAGAGAAGGAAGTGAGTGGCCCCTGCGTCAATGGGGTTTAGGTGGTGAAAAATGGGAATATGTGGTGTCGTGGTGGTGTTGACTGAGTGGATGGAACACGATTGAGTGAGTGAAAGTGAACCTCTGGAACTTCTTCTGAGAGTTGTTGCGATAAGATCTCGTCGATACGATAGTAGGGATCAGACATGGAATTTGAACATTATAGTGGGAATGCAGGCCAATGGCATGTGATGCAATACAAACGCCCTGGGTGTCTGGTTAATCGAGACCCGCCGGCCGGCGAGATAAAATTCAGAGCATTGATCTTCTCGCGCTCCAACGAAAATGTCCCCGTCATCCACACACCAGCTACAACGAACGGCCTTGCCTCCTGCGCAGGTCACTCACTACTTTGTCAACACAGAGAGGGATTCCTACACCATGAGATCAAACACTCCACCAAGGACCCGATGATCCCATTGACTGTATCACCAGCCGCCACATCCACAACAACATCTTCCTAGTTCTTCTTCGGAGCTCTCTGAGAAAACCCCCGATTCGAGCGTCGAGCGCGCATAACCGAGTCTTCACGTCCGGCCTTCGAGGCGCCCGGCTTCGACGGAACCCTTTTCCTTCCCGAAAGGACCACTACTATGATCCCGCGGGGTTCCTGAAGACGTCGTTCAATCTGTATTCCTTAAGTCGCAGTCTACCGCGATCGCGGGTGTTTGCGCGAATACCTCACAGGCACACAGCATGGAGCTGCGATAGCACCACCGTGGGCCGGGGGGCCAAGGCCGGGAGGTGCTATTCCGCAAACCAGGCCGTTGCCGCTGCCGCTGCCATTGAGTCTCCAGCTCGGCCGTCGAAGCACACGGATGACACCGAAGCTCTCCCCGAGAGGGGATCGTACAAGCCTCTCTCCGAACGTCCTGGGTTCCAGAAGCTGCTCGAGGGGATTGAGGAGGAGGACCGCCTGAAGATAGACGAAGACGCAAACAAGAAGCACTTCCCCATCGGCAGGCCATACACAACCGCACGATTGAGCGACCCTAGGCGGGGGAGAGCGCGAGTAGCAGAGGTGGACGTAGAGGTACCAGAGCCGGGGAAACAGGTCCATATCCTCGGCTACGACCCCCGAGCCTACTTCATCGCGCACGAACTAGGGGCCTACGAGTACCTCGACCCGGTCAAGCTCCTCATACACAAGCGCAACGTCATGAACTCGTGGCGGCACGAGGGCGAACGCATCACACTGTGGAAGGGGGTGGACAGGAACGTGCTCCGCGGCCGCGCAGAAGCCGAGTGGATCGGCCGCGGGCGGGACGCGCCCAGCAAGGAGCACATCGAGCAGCTGGTGGTGACGCTCCCGTGCGGGGTGACCAAGCCGGCGCTCGAGAACATCATGCACCGGATCGACCACCGCACGACCATCTGCCTGATCCAGGACGGGCTGGGCGTCGTCGAGCAGCTGAACAACACGCTGTTCAAGGACCCCACGACGCGCCCCTGCTACATCCTGGGCCACACGACGGCCTCGCTGGGCTACAACAAGAGGCAGTTCTTCTCGGCGGTGCTGAAGAAGCCGGGGAAGCTGTACCTGCACGCCATGGAGCGAGGGGTCGACCTGGCGCCCATCTTCAAGTTCCACCCCCCCGTGCAGCACCGGCCAGACTCGACGCGGTTCCTGCGCACGCTCGTGACCACCCCCGGCCTCGGCGCCGGCGGGTTCGGGCTCGAGAACTTCCTCATGAAGAAGCTCCCCGCCATGGTCTTCAGCGCCATCATCGAGCCCATGGCCATCGTGCTCGACACCACCTACGACCAGGTCCTCCTCAACACCAACGCCATCACCCTGGCCGACGAGCTCCTGGAGGAGCTCTTCAACGTCATCATGTCCCTGCCGGAGCTGACCAACTCGTCCAAGGTGGTCGAGCACTGCGGGCTGGACGCGCTGCGGAAGAAGACGCTCAAGCGGCTCGTGGAGAAGGGCGTGTCGCAGAGCCAGATGCTCAGCCGGGTGCGGGCGGGCCAGTGGGTGGACATTGACTATCTGAACGGGTACTTTGTCAGGAGGGGCAAGGAGCTGGGGATCAGGACGCCGCAGAACGAGATGGTCATCGACGTGGTCAAGGCTAGGATCGAGAAGAGGAAGAAGGAGATGGCGAACATGATACCTTTCGAGGGCGATCTTCCTCACCTCAAGCGGGCTCCTCTCTGAGGGGAGATCCAGTGATGGTGGGCAAATGACAGCGACGACATCTGCTTGCGGTGCGCGGCGTCCTCTTGACGATATAGATATAGAGTAGAGACTTCGATGTGTATATGGTATATGGACGTGCCTTGATACTATGTACTGAGTAAGGCTGTTTGCCACATATGAGTTGTATACGAAATAGAGAAACGGTGCACACCTCTTCTCAGTGAGTTCTCGAGTGAAGGAGTCTCACCATGTGTTGCCACAGAAGATCGAGACTCAGAAGTAGTATCATTTTCGAAAGTTAAACATCTCGGTATATCTATCTGTTTATTTGCCCTCCAGCTGGTATGGTATATCCCATAGCCCTGTATAGTAGCGGGTTTTTCAGGGGGCTGCTAACCCCATTTACTGACCCCAACTTGCGCCCGTTCGGTCGTATCGATAGCCTCATATGCCTGCCGCCCCGCTGCAGTAAGTGAGCTCACTCTGTCACTGACCCCGCCAAAATTTACCCCAAAGGCAACATCAATAAGCGACTTGCAATCACCCACATATCTACATACACACTCCCTCCCCTACCCTTTTTCTCTCTCCTTTGCTCACACCGTTTCATCGCAACCATGGAAGACGCAGAACTCGACCAGGTACGCACGCGACAGACACAACGCCCCTGACATGTGTTAGCGTCCCTACTAACACCCACGCGCGCCGCCGCAGATCCGCAAGGCTCGTCTCGAGCAGCTCAAGGCGCAGTCAGGCGGAGGGGCTGGCGCTGGAAGAGGCGGTGGTGGTAGCGGCTCGGGCCAGGGACAGGCAGACCAGAAGAGGTGAGTAATCGTTTGATTGATGAGGTTATTGGCGGACGCACGGCGATCCGATCTGGGGACTATGGTTCGCTAATGGGGCTCCCTCTTACAGACAGCAAGAAGGTATGTCGATGATGCCGACCGACCAATCCTGACGAGATGGTCTTCCTCTCCCTACACGCAGACAGACGGACAGAGGACCCATGGCATTCCATCATCACACCTACGCGACAACGCCGAGACGAGTGACACCCCTTACATGCAATCACTCCCGACCTAGTCGCTCCTCCAGGCACCCCCAACTCCGACCGCACCTACACTTGAACACACAAATACAAGCAATATACTGACATTACATCCCCCACGTCTAACAGCCGAAGCGCGCCAATCCATCCTCAGCCAGATCCTCCACCCCGAGGCGGCCGACCGGCTGGGACGCATCCGGATGGTCAAGGAGGACCGGGCGACGGACATCGAGAACAGGCTGATCATGCTGGCGCAGACGGGCCAGCTGCGGCAGAAGGTGACCGAGGAGCAGCTGAAGGAGCTGCTGAACGCGGTGTCTGCGGGCCGGGAGAAGGAGAAGATTGTTGTCAGCAGGAGGAAGGGGTGGGAGGATGACGATGATGACCTGCTGGACCTGTGAGAGGATCAGGGGCTAGTTCTGGATGGCTGGATGGCTGGATGGTGGAAACCCATCGCACGCTTGGTTGGTCGCTCGAATTCTTTGTTCAATGTGATCCTGCGGTATAGGCAGACATCAGCAAGGCTAGGCGGAAGACACACGACGATATTATGATACCTCAAATGCGATCTGACATTCGATTCGGAGAGGAGGATATTCGATGTTCTCCCCTCCTCGCGGTGGTCTACAGCACCCCATACTTCATGGCGGCAACATGCATCATCCGGTACCGTACCGTACCGTACTATACCGTCAGTCCTCCCAACCAAAACAACACCAATCACCAGCTCGCTCGAGCTCAAGCAGTAGCACCACCGACCACGCTCGCAGCAGCCTTCTTAGCCTCCTCAGCCGCCCTCTTCCTCCTCCTGTTCTCCTCCCTCTCCCTCGTCCTCAACGCCCTCAGATCCGGCGGCGGCTCCACGCCCAACCTCCTCCTCAACTCCCCCACATCCGACTCCAGCTCCTCCTCCCAATAAACATTAATGACCTCCTCGCACCGCCAGCCGTTCCTCAGCGCCCACGGGAGATAGATCCCCACAAACCTCCCCTGCTCCGCCCTCCTCATCGTGAAGGCCGCGAGCGTAGCCAGCCCCGTCATCGGCAGGCCCGTGTTCGCCCACTCGAACGCCTTGAGCGCGACCTCGCCCTCCCGCACGACGGGCAGCCCCGTGAGCGCGTGGTAGAAGTCGTGGCACTCCCGGTACCGCTGCATCACGTACGCGCACTCCTCGTCGTCGACGTACCTGACCGCCGCCCGCGTGTCCGGGGACACCCCCTCGCGGTCGAGCCAGGACACGTAGGTCCCGCCGACGGTGGCCCGGCCCAGGGAGCGGAGGTGCGGGAGGTCCAGCGAGGTGGACGTCATGCGGGGCCGGTCGCGGAGGATGCGCCGCCCCGTCGGGGAGCTGAGCATCGCGTCGCGGAGGCGCGGGAGGAAGTAGGGCGTGCTGGTCGCTTCGGCGAAGGAGGCGATTAGGTCTGGGTGGGGAAAGGGGGGGTTTGTTAGTTACGGCGGCGGGGGGGGGGGGTGCGGACGGTATTGTGTGGGTTTGGTTCGGGGGAGGAAGGGAAGGGCGAGGAGAGCCAAGGTTCGAGATCTAATTTAAACATACCTCCGCGGTATGGGTTCGCCAGCGAGATGAGGCCCGAACCGATGGCCAGTCCGGCGCGCTCGATGCGCGTCAGTGGGACATGACCTGGGTAGTTTGGCGGCGGCCGGTTGAGGATGGAGAAGGGCCGCCGGGTATTCATTGTTGCCGTCGAGACCACCGCGACGGCTGGGATTGTGGTATGTTTGCAGAGCTCTCGGCTTCCCCTCGAAAGGGCCGGTGCTCTTGACAGTATGGGCTTCATCTTGGACTTGGGATTGACGTTGCGACGACCATGGTGAGTGGTCGCATCTCGAGAGAGTGCAATGCCATGATTCGATAACCGTTCGATTTCGATGATGCATGCGACGGAGCCGAGCCGGGAACTTTCCTAGGGCGATCCGGCGGCCGGCATGTTACAGCAGGCCATGGGTGGCTTTTATCTTCTACTGCAGGGGCGTGTATGTAACGGTGGTTTTGTCCTCCCTTATTATACCCGAGCACTTCAGACTCCTATGGTTCTGTCGTGATTCTGAACAACTGAACAATAATGGGAAAGTCCTTCATCTCATTTGTCTGTATCTATACTTACTTCTGATGATGAGTATGGGCATGACTAGTTTTATTCACTATATTCACTGATCTCCGCGTTGTTTGTGAGTCACCACCACCAATTCATATGAGATATAAGATATGAGATATGAAGTCCCTTGTCATCTGGTCTGGAAGAAGACGACGTTATTGAAGGAATCACTCTTCAATATCTGCCATATGCTGGAGTTTTCTTTGGCCCAGGCATAGGACGAGATTTCTTTATCTTGGAATATTTATGGGATATCATACTAACCAAGGGAATCCAGCCCCATATTCTCACAAGGAGATGCTGCGGTCCCATTCACCAGAGTCACACTCATACACACTCCAACTTCATCAAAGGCTCCAAGACATTTGGTATGTTATAAACTCAGTAAACAGTCACTTGGGCCCATTGCTGACATGCCAGCAGAACATTATTCGTACTTGATACCTTGCGCCATTGCGGAAGCTCGCGATAGTTGAGAAATGGCGGACAACCTGGAGGAAGTTCATGAGGAGCTTCTTGCCTGGGCGGACTCAGTTGGAGTCAAGGTCAACAGCATACGGCCTATGAGGATATCCGGCCGTGGTTTTGGAAGTGAGTCAAACAAATAACGTTGATACCGAGTATTTCTTCAGAGCACACTCTGCAGGATTAACTTGCCATGGCCCACCCTCGCGTCGCCAACAGATGCCGGGCATATAATCATTGCTCAGTTGAGCCTCGGGTCCTTGGGTCCTTGGGCCATCACTGGGACCCGGATCTTCTACCACTATCTAGAACATACCTGGATAGATCACTAACACCTTACCAGTCGTCGCAACAAAAGACATCCCGAAAGACACCGTAATCCTCCATGTCCCCGTCACTGCCCTGCGGACAAAGGACACCGTCCCGCCCACCATCACCAAGAGCCTCCCCAAGGACATCACCATCCACGGCCTACTAGCAGCAGACCTCGCCCTCAACAAGCCCGCAAACTCCACCAAATACGCCAAATGGCAGGCCGTAGTCCCCAGCCGGGAGGACATCCTCCAGTCCATGCCGCTCACCTGGCCCCCGAGCCTCCAGTCCCAGCTCCCCACAGCAGCAAAGAGGATGCTAGACAAGCAGCGCGCCAAGTTCGAGAGAGACTGGGCCCACGTCTCAGCCGCCCTCCCCACCATCCAGAGCAGAGCCGCCGCCGCCAGGCCGCCCAAGGGCGGCAGCTCGGACGGCGGCAGCGGCGGCAGCCCCGGCGTGGCCGTCGAGGCCGCGTGCACCACCCGCGACGAGTACCTCCACGCCTGGCTCCTCGTCAACACGCGGACCTTCTACTTCGTGACCCCGCGGACCGAGCGCCTCCCCAAGGAGGACCACATGGTGCTCCAGCCGGTGGCGGACCTGTTCAACCACACGGACCGGGGCGGGTGCGGCGTCGCGTTCGACCACGCCGAGGCCTTCACCTTCACCGCGGCGCGGCCGTACGCCCGGGGCGAGGAGGTGCACATCAGCTACGGCCGGCACAGCAACGATTTTCTGTTGGTGGAGTACGGCTTCGTGCTGGGGAGGAACGAGTGGGACGAGGTGTGCCTCGACGGCGCGGTGCTCCCGGCGCTGTCGGGCGCGCAGAGGGAGGAGCTGGAGGGGGTGGGGTTCCTGGGGAACTACGTGCTTGATCGGGACACGGTGTGTCATAGGACGCAGGTCGCGCTGAGGATCTTGGCGGTTTCGGGGAGGTATGGGGGGCTGACGATGGGTGCGTGGAGGAGGTTTGTTAACGGGCTTGATGATGGGGAGGGGAGCCAGGCGAAGGCTGATTCGTTGCTTGTTGGTCTGTTGGAGGAGTATGATGGTGTTATCGGGGGTAAGGTGAAGGAGCTGAAGAAGTTGGAGTTCGGGGATGATGATGACGACGACGGCGGTGAGGACCTCAATGAGAGCCGGAGGGGCTTGTTGCTTGCGCGGTGGGGACAGATACGGGAACTGGTCAGGGCGACGGTCGAGCGGTTGCAAGGAGGGGGTGATGCTTGAGTTATTGGCAGTACCTTTCAGACTGGCAGTTATGATACCCTCAGTGAATGCTAAGGAGGAGTCGCAGGACGTGCAAGAATTGATTCCCTTGTTCTGTATAAGTAGTTTGTCTCCAGCATTCACGATATATTGCGTCTCGACCCTCGTTTGAATCGCTCTCTTGGCCCCCATATGTTGTTATCTGCCATACTGCTATACACGGCGCCTATTCAACGATGCGGATACTGGCTGGAGTGCTTCCACAGTTGACCAGGACAACAGAAGTCTGTGCCAGTGACCGCTCATTAATATTCCAAACACGATGACGGATTTGCTCATGATGTAGGGTCCTGTGTAGGGTCCTTCTAGGCTGTAACAGCCTCGAGCGGCCTTCACCTGGTATTTAAGCAGTAAGTATCAGGCTGGTATGCCGTGATAGTGGAGGGCATCATGGTGTGCCATTCTGCAAAGATGGTTCTAGTTCCAGGACCTCATCCGGGTTTGACAGATATCTAATACTGATCCGTATAGGCGACCCATATATACTTCTAGCTGCCTCGACCCAATATCACAGCCTTTCCTGGTAGCTTCCCAAGTCTCATTATGATCGTGTAGTCTCTATCGCATGCCTCTCATCTTTCGTCAAACATGGCACATCACTTGAAGACCTCCCTCGCATATACAAGCATGCTTGTTGAAGTCTCGCGAAGCAGCTTTGCCCAGTCTTCTAGGTGGCCGTTTTGTAGATGTACCACGATTGCTCCAGGCAGGAAGAACAAGACTTGTCTCCAAGCAGCGTCTCACCAACTCCCTCAATGATATGATTACGAGCCCGGAGAAAACTTATCACAAATTAGCCAGCCACAAGACACCAAACGCATAAGTATTCATATCACCCAACACCATCACGAACCTGAACCTGCAACATGTTTCAAACATCAATTTTCCATTTTCCGCCCCCAATATAAATTCCATAACCGACCCTGAGGGCATGAGAAGCAGGTAGAAATTCAAGTTCAAAATCAAATGCACAAGCAACCGAACAAACCCCTGCATACTTCCTGTGAACGCCATCTTGTTTACGAGAATCGTCAGGCTCCGACTAGTCTGAACGATGATTGGTCGGTCCAGTCATTTTCGGTCTTGATCATACGTGCCTCCCCTTGGGTGTTCCGGGATTATCGAAAATTCAGGTACCTTGATCGCAGATGCAATTCTGATCCACCTAAGTTTTCCTCGAGTAGTTCTCGCATTTCGTCCCGTAGGACCACCAGAGGCGAGTTGCGGCAAGCCGAGATAAGCGTGCCGGTCTTTAAGGATCCTGCGTGGACATCCCGAGGCCGGCTATATTCCCCAGGTTCACATCAGTGACCTAGCACGTACCGCCCTATTCGCTGACGAGCCATATTGGTTGCCGCAACTTATGACCAATGTCGGGAAGGGTGTATTTGCCCAAGCGCATGTGGCCAAAGTGGATACCACATCCTTTTTCGCATCATGTCTGCCTCAGAGCAGCAGTTGGAGGCGGCCACTTCTACTTCAAAAAGTCTCGTAGTCGTACAGTATAGAGGAGACAGCCCATTCGAGGTTTTCGGTTGTCGAGAAGTTTGATGCGGCGTGTTGGCCCATCGCAATAATGTCGCCAGGTGACACAGCTGGCGTCAATGATAGACCAGCTGCTCTGATAGGGGACGGGCTGACAACCGCGGATGAACTGGTGGTCCAAGAGCAGTGACGATGGCGGAGGTGTCGTCAAGGTACAGCAGAGCCTGCGATTACTCGCCGCGAGGCCTCTTGGTACCGTGAGGGTTTCCCCAATCACCACCACCACCTTGGGCTCCACCACCATAGCCGCCGCCCTGGTTCCCGGCGAAGAAGCCTGGGTTGAATTGACCGGGCATGCCGTTGAACCCTGCAAAGGCACGAATAATTGTCAATACTGTCGACCATGGGTACGGCCAGCGCGCAGAGGATATAGGTGATGCCAACAGCGGAAAAAAGGGATCAAGCAGAAGCGCAGGTAGGAGCAAACTTACCACCCATGCCACCCATCATGTTCATGCCCATGTTAGGCATGCCACCCATATTGGGCATTCCACCCATCGCACCCATAGGGTTCAGGCCGGGTCCTCCCATCATGCCGTTGTTCAGGCCACCGCGACCACGAAGGTTGGGACCTCCACGCATTCCCATCCCACCGCCGCGGTTGAATCCACCACCAAAACCGCCCCCGCCGCCCATGGGATTGTTGAATCCGCCCATGTTGTTGCCAAATGCATGCATGTTGGCGTTGTTGTAGTTGGGGTTGAAGCCACCACGCATGCCGCCACGGTTGAAGCCGCCCCGGCCGCGATATCCTACTCCACCCTGGTAGCCACCACCGCCGCCAGCGCCGGCCTGGAAGTTGTTGACCGGGCCGTTGTTGAAGTTACCAGGACCGGACGGCGTGCTTCGACCAGCATTGTCACGGGCGCGTTGGGGCGCATCCTTGGGAAGGGTCTTGAACGGGTTGATGGAAGCGCTGTGGTAAGAGACGGTGGGTCGTCGGCTGTGTCCGGCACCATTCTCGTCGCCGCTGTGTAGGGACTCGATACGGTTCTTAGTGGCAGTAGCTGCCTGGCTCGAGGTGAACTCGACGTAAGCTTGACTGTTAGATATTGTCAGCATATGTACGGCAGACAAAGTCTGCGGGATGAGATTCTCAGGGAAGTCGCACCCTTTGCTCTTGCCGTTAACCTTGTGCTCGCTAAAAGTTATGTCCTTCAATTCATCCTCGCAGTAGGCTTCGTTAACCCAGGCGCGCAGCTCGTCCTCCGTATTCCACCACTGAAGATCGGAGATGAGCAGCGCATTGGTGGCGTTGGGGTCGACAGGACGGTCGTCCGGCTCCGACTTGCGCTTCACGCCCTGCTGGGGAGCAGCCGTGCTGGGCGTCTCGTGGCCATGGTTCTGGTCGCTATTGCCGTTCTTGCCATCCTGGCCATTCTGATCATTGTGGTCATCCTGGGCAGTGTTGTCGGCATTTCCCGCATCGTGCTGGTAAGTACTGTCCGTCTGACCACTGTTGTGGTACTCATCTGCGCCGCCCTGTTCATGCTCTTGACCGCCGTCCTGAGCGTCTCCGTAGACGTCGATGTCGTAATCCTCCTCGGCCATCTTGGGCTCCTAGTTTGTATCACTTGGGAAAATCTGTGTTGATGAGGTGTATTGACTGTCTTGCTGGGTCAGAGATACAAGATTCAAGTTGTCTGCTGTCGCCACCCTGCAATCAGTAAATTGAAACATGATACGATCCCCCGTCCGGTTTCGACCAACGCTGGAGGGCAGTGGGAGCTGAAGTGAGAGCGAAGAGCAAACGGTATAACGATATAAGGAAAACATGGTAGTGGAAGGCAGAGTCAACAATACGTACACTCCAGAATCCCAGACAAGATTTTGGCCACAGACAAATTGACGCTCTTTTCTCCTAGATTCTGGCCTTGAAGTGATCCTTGGCTGTGCTACCCCAAAGATGAAGCTCTGTGCTTGCAATCTTTCCTCTTGGAACTCCTGAATGAATGGAAAGCAGTATGTGTACAGGCGTCCCTTGTTGCTCTTGTGATGAGAAGATGCTTGACAGGTAGAGGTCTTGCAGCCTTGTTGATTCGAGCTCAAGAGTAATGCCCTTTGAAATAGGTCTGCGATAGAAGGAAGAACTTTTGTTCACTTTGGGAAACCCCAACGCGAAAATATCGACCTTGTGGGATAATAATCCAAGAGTCCCTTGAAGTGAGGAAGTCCGTCACCGGAAGGAAGATAACCTTTCCAGGGTCTTCGAAAGTAGCTGTTCAGCTGCGATCTACAACAGAAACTAGCCCCCTCAGAAGAGTCGGTTTCTAGGTGAAGACTGAGTGACTCGGCAGACAATCCGGGCCAGGGCAAAATGTAGTTGTAGATCCTGAGGCCAAACACTCGTTGTTTGTTGCCGACCTGTTGATTATGAACCTAAAGATACGACCGTAATTGCAGACTGCAACCGTTCTCCGTCTGCTGATCGATGCTCGATAGGGCAACAAATGTGGCTGCGTTGGATCGGTCACCGATGCTTGAAGGAGTCGAGGTGCAGGATGGTATTCCGGTAATCGATTGACGGGGCTGTCAGAGTGGCGGAGTCAGATCGGTCGCGAAGCCCTCAACAACAAAGATCTGCAGGTGCTACGATGCTCGGCGTGTAAGTTTAAGTGACAATGTCGCGACGCTGCAATCGAACGCGATAGCGGTATCGACGAACGCAAGATCCGCAGGGCTCGAGGATGGATAGTCGACAGCGAAAGGGAGGCTCCAGGTAACGAGAAAGCTCGCAATATGAGGGTAGATCGTTGAGGCGCGATGTATCACCTCGATCTTTGATGGATGTAGGTCGTGGACAGAGGGATTGAGAAGGCTGTCAGGATACGAATGAAGTCGACCATGGAGCTCGGGAGCTCAGTTGCGGCTTCCGCCAGTTGACATGGTTACAGCTAGCTTGCCGTTAGCGCGTTCCTGCTGGAAGGTGGATCCGCGTGTCCCCGGCACCTGGCTGCAGACCCCACTGATCCCCTTGAAATTGGGGGGCTCTGCTATACCTTACTTAATTAGGTACCCAGTACCTTCAAAGAGGCATGGCCTGGGTGACTACCTAGGTACCTGGGTACTAGAATAGCTATATGATCGTGAAGCACCCTACATTTTACGAGATCTAGATCACTCTCATGAAAGACACATAGAACGGAACAGGATCTCTCTCTCCTTCCCCTATGGGAAACCCCTCCGAGAATCTCTTCTTCTTCTTCTCTTTTCTTGTTTTTGGTTTTGGTTCTAGTACGTCTGTTGTCCTACCAGAAGCTAGCATATCTCCCAGTTTCCAAACCTTAATCCTACCCTGTCAGCCTCACCTGGAGTTTATATACCATAGCTGGTATTGTGCTGCCCTACTGTCAGGGTTGGAAATTTAGTCTTTAGTCTTTAGTGACTAACTAAACTAACTAAAGACTAACTAACTTTAGTCAGCTATTGTTCAGATTTAGTCTTAGTTAGTTAGTCTATAGAATTTCTTTAGTTAGTTTAGTCTTAGTCTTTAGTAACTAAAGTGACTAAAGATTTTTTAATAATATTAAATCAATTATTAAAGATTTTATATTAATTTAATATAAATCAAGTAAAATAGGAATATTTATATACTAAGTTAATAATAATATATATTAATATTATCTATTTAGTATAGTACTATATAGCTTTATATAATACTATATAGAGTTATATAAATTTAATTTAAAATATTTATTAAATATTATTATTATATATTATTATTTTCAATATAATATATAGAGTTATATATATAATACTGCTATTATAGCCTTTATATATATAATATATATATATAATATATTTTAGTATAATTTTATATATTTTAGTTTAATTTATATACTACTTAATACTATTGTTATTCTGCTTATATAAGCAGAAAGTTCTAGAAATTTCTTTTAAATTCTATAGGTTTCTAGCAATTTCTAGTAAGTTCTATTAGATATAATTAATAATTAATAATTATTAATAATTTATATATAAACGAACTTATTAAAAATCATTATTAATTTATTACTAATGCTTATATAAGCAGAATATAGTAGAAGTTTCTAGAAATTTCTATAGAATTTCAAAATTCTTATATATAGCTTTACTTTCTTTCCCTTATAGTTTCTTTTCTTTCTAAGTAAACTAAACGTTTTATATATTATCTGAATCGCCTTTAAATGCTCTATAACGCTATTATACTTATATCTTTATATAAGCTACCCCTAACCCTATACTATGGATTCTTTTATCTCTCAAACTAGTATTTCTAAATCTAACCTAGAAGTTAATAATTTAACTATTTCTGAGACTGAATCAAACTATAGAAATTCAAGGTTTAATAAGCCTGAATTTACCTTATCAGAACCTAAGGATTCTTCTATTTATATTTTTATAAATAATCTATTTACTCGAACTCTTTTACCTATTAATTATATGAAAGAGCGAGAAATGATTATATGCTGTACTTTGTAAGTTTATTATTATTAAATTTACCTTATTTAATTATAACTATTAACGTTTAATTATTTAGATATGACTTTGATAAAATAATTAAAGTTAAAGGCTTTCAAAGCTCGAATTTCATTCGACATTATCAGAATAAACACCCTGAAATTGCTTATAATTGTCATAACCTACAGTCAAGGTACTAGGGATAATGCAGAGGAAACAGAAGAAAAGAACCAACGTATAGCATAGCATATAGAAAGGGATATAAGACCTACTAGGTCATATGATCTAGATTAGTCAGTAAGACTAGATATATTAGATTAGTAATATATCTAATATATCTAGGACTAGATATATTAGATTACTAATATATCTAAATAATCTATCGATAAAGAGCTAGATATATAAATAAGATATTCTCTTAGTAGTAGATAGATATCTCTTAGCTCTTTAGCGATTAATCTAAGTATTAATCTTACTATTAATAGGAGTAATCTCTAATTAATTATAGCGACTATATTATATAGAATACTTTAAACCTATTTATTGATATAGACCCTAGCTATAGTAGAAAAGTACTCTTTAGTTAACCCCTACTATAATCAGTATATTTTGATTGCTCTTATCTAGAAGGTTTAATATATAACCTCTATATAATACTATAGTACTTTATAAGCTTAAGTCTATAGTAAACTCCCCTAAATTCAGATAACTTATTTGAGGTAGATATTAAAAACTTTAGATAAGAATTCTACTATATATATAATATATATAAGACCCTTAGTAGTAATACTCTCTCTAACGATAGTATAGCTACCTTTAAGCTAGCTAGTAATATATAGATAGAAGACCCCCTAGTAATACTACCTAGGGACGAGTACCCCTACTACTTTAAGGTCGATAAGCTACTATACTTTATAGGCAAATATAGAACCCTAAGGGGATTCCTCACCTTTAGCTAAGTCTACCTTATCTACCTCGCTAAAGACTTAGATACTCTATATAAGATAGTCCTTGTAATTAGAAGTAGGCTTTAGGATAATATATTAGTCTAGTTCAAACCTATTATAAGAGACTATATTAGAAATCTAGAGAACTTAGACCTTATGAAATAGTATACTAAGGAGATTTTTAGTAACTACTTAGTCTTCGAAGAAGTACTCAAAGGAGCTTTTAGAGATCTAGACGCTAAAAAATTAGTAGAACGAAAGCTAAGTATACTCAGATAGATTAAGTTAGCTACTAACTACCTAGTAGAGTTCTAGTAGATAGTCTTATACTTAGAATAGTAGGATAAACTACTTATATTATACTTCTATAAAGGACTCAAGGATAATATCAAAGATAAGCTTATTAAACTCGATCGACTAGACTTCTTCCTAGAATACGCCTAGATAGTAGTATATATTAATAATCGACTATTCGAGTAGTATCTAGAGAAAAAGGGTAATAGATAGAACTTTAGAAGCAAGAAATAAAGGAATCATTATAATCGATAATAGAACTCCCCCTCTATAGCTTATAAGTAGTATCTAGGACCTATAGAGCTAGGGGTAGTATAGAAATAAGAGACCTATAAGTATTTCAACTATAGAAAACCTAGATATTTAGCTAAGGAATACTAGAGTAAGAGGAAGAAGAAGTAGGAACTAGTCCCTTTAGGTAAGAAATATACTAACCTTATAGTACGAATAGTTAGGATAGCCTAATATAGCCTTACCTAAGTAGAAATAGACTTCCTATTTAAAAAGAATCCTTAGGAGCTAGAGCTCTAGGAATAAGATAATATACCTAGTATCGCTAGTATAACCTCTGAAGCAGAGGATATAAAAGAAGAAGAAGGACCCTTAGGATAAACCTACTTATTCAACGAGATATAGTATAATAATAACTAAACTATAAACCCTATTATAACCTTAGAATTAGACGAAGTATAGAAGGACTTATTTAAGAAATAGATTAATAAGATCCTACTAGAACTTATAATTTAGCTTAACTATAAACTAACCTAGTACCTAGGAAAAGTAACTAGACTACTACCTTACAAAGGATTAGAATACTAGTTTATAGTATCAAGTATACTACTATATAAGTATATAGAAGCTAATATAATAGAAACTTTAAGACTAATAGAGGTATTATACCTCTTACTATAGAATAGCAAGTATATAGAATATATCCTATAGATCTTATATATTTTCGATAAATGCCCTAAGTATTTTATAGATAAAGTATATAATAAATTCTTTCTATAAAGGTACTAGGACTAAGATATATATAACTTCTATTATACTAGCTACTTTAGACTATAGTTCTATAAGAATAAAGTATATAGTACTAATAAATATACTATCTTCGAATATAACTTCGATAGCTACCCTTAGTAGTATTTTACTAACTATAGTACCCTATAAGATTACCCTTTATACTACTATAAGATATATAGTAATGAGAAGATTAGCGCTTAGTACTACTAGATATATAAGGAAGAAAAAGAAGCTCTCTAGAAGCAATAAGAGTAAGCTTAATAAGTTAGAAAGCAAGTAAGTATTTAGAATATATTTATATAAGAGCTAGAATAACTCTAGGCTAGAGAAAAAGAAAGAACTAGACCTATAGTATAGGAAAGAATTACTAATTGACTAGGAACCCTCCTAGAAGAATAGCTAAAAAACAACGATAGCTATTAGGAGTAGAACTACTAAATAGTAAGAACCTGCTTATCAGGGGCTAAAGAACCTCAGGTAGGCTAGGCTACTGAGCATCAGTACAGTAGCTTAGGAGCACTGATATAGGAGATAAACTAGTAATATAGGAGGATAACGCATAGGCCTATAGAATAGCTTATATAAAAGGGAACCCTTAGGCCCTTCGAAGGAAGAAAGAAAGGGTTCAAGGATCAATATACTTTCTTATAGCGCTTAGCTATAGTATCAATTATACTACTCCTACGCTACTACTACTAAAGTCTATACTCTTTACTTTACCTATACGACTATCTCTAACAACCTAGATAAAAACCTAGCGAAAGGATTCATTAGACTATTAACGTTACTAGTAAGATACTTAATCCTATTCGTACTAAAAAAGAATAGAAAATTAAGACTATATATAGACTATAGATATCTCAACGAAATTACTATTAAGAACTACTACTTATTACTACTTATTCGAGAGTTATATAGAAGACTCTAAGGAACTAAGATCTTCATAGTACTCGACTTAAAGGGAGTATATAACTTTATCCGAACGAAGGAAGGAAAAGAATAAAAGATAGTATTTAGAATAAGATATAGACTCTTCGAGTACTAAGTTATACTATTCGGGCTAACTAATACTCCTATAACGTTTCAAGCTATAATTAATAATATATTGAGAGAATATTTAGATATTATAGTAATCGCCTACCTAGATAATATCCTTATCTACTCTAAAAACGAGAAAGATCATAAGAAATATATATACTAAGTACTCTAAGTACTAGAAAAAGCAAAACTCCTAGTAGAACTAGAAAAATATAAGTTTCATATAAAGGAAGTAGATTTCTTAGGATATATAATTACCCTAGGAAAAATCTAGATATAAGTATTTAAGATTATAGTAGTTAAGGACTAGCTAATACCTACTAACGTCAAGGAAATATAAGGCTTCCTTAGATTTACTAACTTCTACTAATAATTCATTAAGGACTATAGAAAGTATATAATACTTTTGATATATTTGATAAAGAAGGATATACTATTCATTTAGACTATAGATGCTTAAGATATATTTAATAAGATTAAAGAAATCATTACTTCTGAACCCTTCTTAATAGAAGTAGATCCTAATAAACTATTTGAGGTAGAAACTAATGCCTTAGACTATACTAAAGGCAGATAACTCAGATAATAAGACGATATAGGAAAACTATACCCTATAGCTTTTATATCAGGAAAATTCAGTAGACCTGAATTGAACTACTAGATTTATAATAAGGAATTAATAGTAGTTATAGACTTATTCAAGGAATAGGAACCCTACCTAATCAGAGCTAAGTACTAGATTAAAGTCTACTTAGATTATAAGAACCTTGTTTAGTTTACGACTACTAAGGTGCTCAATAAATAATAGGTTAGATAAGCAGAATACCTCTCCTAGTTCGACTTCAAAATCTACTACTAAAAAGGATTAGAAAATAGCTAAGCTAATACTTTCAGTCGATAACTAGACTACTAATAAGAAGTACTACTAGAAACCTAAAGTATACTAAAATAAGATATAGATAGAAATATCGTCCTAGAACTAAGATAAGTTAGAGCTACCTTCTATCTAGAAATTAATAATACTTAGAAAAATTAGTTATAAGTAGTATAATAGGCCCTAGAGCTAGAACTTAGAAATACCCTAAAAGAAAAAGATAGACTCCTATTATAAGGGAATAAGATCTATATTCTATAAGAACTATAAGAATAATTAATTCGATAAATATATAAGGCACTTGCCTATAGATACTAAGGAATTATAGTAACTATAAAGAGAATTCATAGGTACTACGAATTTCTGAAGGTATAATATAAAGTAACCTAGGTCATCAAAGATTATAATATCTATAATAAAAGCAAGGCTATAAGATATAAACCCTATAGAGAACTCTAACTATTACTAGTAGCTAAATAACTATAGTTATCCGTTAGTATAGATTTTATCGTTAAACTTCTAAAATCTAAGGAACTAATAATAGGAGTACTATACGATAGTATCCTAATTATTATAGATAGACTTATAAAGTATACTTACTTCTTACTATATAAAGAAGCTTCTAATATAGAAGAACTCATATATATATTCCTATAAAACGTTATAAGCTAGTATAGAATACTAGATGAACTTATTATAGATAGAAGAATAATATTTACTTCTAGATTCTAGTAGGTAATACTGAAATAACTCGGAATTAAATAAAAAATATCTATAGTATACTACCTATAAATAGATAGTTAGATAGAATAACTCAACTAGATTATCAAATAATATATTAGGAGTTATATTAATTATAAATAAAATAATTAGGTAGAGTTACTCCTACTAGTATAATTCGCCTATAATAGTATAGATATATCGATAATAGAAATATTACTATTTTATACTAACTTTAGATATAACCCTAAGGTATATAAAGAACTTATTATAGGATAAGAAAATATCGAAGTAAGCAAAAGAATAGACGAAATCTATTAGATATAGAAGCAAATATATAAGGAACTTGCGTTCGTTCGTAGACGAATAACGAACTACTATAACTAGCGAAGGTTAAAGGGACTAACCTTTGAGAGGGGAGATAAAGTCTATTTACTATATAAAAATATTTCGATAAAATAACTTAGCGAAAAACTTGACTTTAAGAAACTCAGAGTATTCTAGATTATAGAAAAACTCTCTGATATTAGTTATAAACTCGATTTACCCCTAGGAATAAGGATTCACCTAGTTTTTTATATTTTACTCCTTAAACTAGTATTAGCTAATATAAGATTAGATAAAGATATTAAGCTAGATTATAATAAATAAGAATATAAAGTTGAGAAAATTCTCGACTTATAATAATATAGTAGTACTACTGAATATCTGATTAAATAGAAAGGATATAGTAATAAAGAAAATATATAGGAACTAGAAGAGAACCTTAGTAATATAAAACTTGAAATCTAGTAGTATAAACGATAATATATATTATATACTAGCCTATAGAGATATAATGCCTAGGTCTAGATTAAATTCACCTATATTTATACTTATTTTACTCTAGTTAATTTTACTAACTAAATCTTGATTACCCCTACTAATTAGAGAATTAGGATAAGGATTCTCACTAGTAACCTTAGTCGTAGTATATAATGCCTCTTCAGCCTCTATATGATCTAATTCTTCTATACTATCTAGACTATGATAGATAGCCTAATATATCTTAGTAGACTATATCTTTTTCTATTTATATAGATGCTTGATCTTAGTATTAATAAAGCGATAGTACTCTTTAGTAGCTTCTAACTCCTCTTCTAACTTTTAGTATTAAAGGGTAATTTTGCGAAGGTTAGTAGGCGAAGGACCTAGAATATCATAAGACGATAGGCTTAGTTTAATATACTTAGTATAATAGGACGAATCTTTAAGCGAAGCTTAATAAAAAAGAATACCTCGTAGTTCATAGGAAGAATAGGAAGATATATCAATATAGTTAGTAAGAATAGAAGTAAGTAGATCATTTCTATCTTAGGTCTTCTTAGGAATAAAGGAAGAAGGTTTAGAAACATATAAACCTTTGACTTTAGATGATATAACGAATTAGGAAGGCTTAAATATATAAAGAAGGTTAGGAGATACTTATAAAATAATCGAGATCTTCAGGGCGAAGATTATTAGAGGAGAAGGATAATATTATAACTTATAGTCAAAGTACTAGGGATTATATAGAAGAAATAGAAGAAAAGAACTAACGTATAGTATAGTATATAGAAAGGGATATAAGACTTACTAGGTTATATAATTCAGATCAGTTAGTAAGACTAGATATATTAGATTAGTAATATATCTAATATATTTAGGACTAGATATATTAGATTATTAATATATCTAAATAATCTATCGATAAAGAGCTAGATATATAAATAGGATATTCTCTCAGTAGTAGATAGATATCTCTTAGCTCTTCAGTAATCAATCTAAGTATTAATCTTACTATTGATAAGAGTAATCTCTAATTGACTATAGCGACTATATTATATAGAATACCTTGAACCTATTTATTGATATAGACTCTAGCTATAGTAGAAAAGTACTCTTTAGTCAACCCCTACTATAATCAGTATAATAATAAAGAATCAGAAAAAACAAAAACAAAAAGTAAATATACCCTTTATTAACTATTAAGAATTATTACTAATATATTTAGAATCAGATATATCTATACCTTCTATTAGTGATTTCTTTCAACTTGATTCTCGAAAACGAGTATGAAATACGTCTGAATTTAACGAAGAAGAAGCTTATAATAAGATTCTTAATTTTATTATAAGTAATAATCTTTCTTTTAATATACTCGACTCTGCTTCGTTTAAAGAACTTTTAAGCTATTATAATAAGTAAGTTTAATATTTAAGTATTATAACTTATTTAAAGGTTATTATACTAATAAAGCTATAGGTTTACTCCTATTATTAATCGGCATAAAATTAAAACCCTTTTAAATACAACCTTCGAAGCTTCAAAAGAGAATTTAGATTCTTTATTAAAAGAAAATCTAAATTCTAAAGGCACTTTCTCACTCGTTTTCGATATTTGGACTTCAATAAATCAAACAGCTTATTTAGCTATAATTATAGCTTTTATAAGCCCTGAATTTAAGCTAGTTTATAAGATTATAGGTAAGTTATCCTCTATATATAAATTCTATCAAATTAAAATTAACTAATATAACTAGGCTTTGAAAAACTCGACGAAATTCATACTAGAGCTTATATTCATGAAATTACTCTTAAGATTCTTAATAATTATCCTTCTTTAACTCCTGATAATATCTTTTCGTAAGTATTATATCTATTATATTAATTAATATAAATTTATACTAACTTATATAGTATAACTCGAGATAACGCTTCGAATAATACAGCCTTTCTTACTCTCTTTAATATAGAATTTCAACTTATAACTAGAAAAGAATTTAAAAACGATATACGATGCTTAGCGCATATTATCAACCTTATTGTTCAGGATATTTTAAATAATTACCTTCAGAATTCTAAAACTGAAGAAGAATTATTTACTTTTATATCGAATATTACTGAACCTCGAGAAGAACACTTAGTATTCTCAAATAGTAAGTTTTCTTTTATATATATTTATATATATATACTAATACTTTATAGATATTACAAGTAAATTAAGGAAACTCCTTACTTTAATTCGATATATAGACGAAAATCGAACTTTATTTCTCGAAGGAATAGAGAAATATAAAAGAGAAAATCGAATTCCTAAAGATTATAATAAAAAGCGAATCTCTTTAGGTAAGTCTTTTATATTTAACTCTAATTTTAAAGGCTAAGTTTAAGCTAACTTTATTAATATTAGATAATTCTACTCGATGGAATTCTACTTACGAAATGATTAAAGCGTCTTTAATTCTTAAAGACGCTTTAATTTATACTTCGAAAAATACAACGAATTCTGATTTTAAGAATAATTTCTTAAGTGAATTCGAGTGGGAATGCCTTAAAGATCTAAATAAAGTTTTCGAAATTTTCGTTAAACCGAGTATTAGATTACAAGGCGAATTATATACGACTTTAAACGAAGGGCTTTTATTTATCTATTCGATTTATAAAAAGCTTAATCGTTTAATCCGAGATTTTCAGTATAAAATCTCAGAAAACGAATTCTTCGTAAGTTTATTACCTTTTTTAATATTTATTAAGTTAATTATACTAATATATCTTTAGAAAGAATATTATTCTGATTTAATTCGAGCTATTAAAGCTGGCCTTTTAAAGCTTGAAAAATACTTTCCGAAAACTATAATACCTTCTTTATTACCTCGTTATAAGCCTTATATTCTTTCTATTCTTTTAGACCCTCGATTAAAGCTTTTATACTTTGAAGATAATAATAATTCTTTATTATTCTTTTACCCGAATATTAAAGAGGATATAAAAGGTCTTCTAAAACAAGAATTAAAAAGGTAAGTTCTCTATTCTATTTAATTTAATTCAAATTTTATACTAATATAACTTTAGAATTCAGAACGAATTACTACCTTCGTTAGAAGATAATATTTATGATACTTCTTCTAATGAAGAATCTGATAATGAAATATTTATTTCGAAAACTAAAAAGAATCGAGATGAATTAGATTCTTATTTTAAAGAAGAACCTAAGCCTAATGAAGTAAGTAATTTCTATATTTTTATTTAATTTAAAGAAAGAAATAAAACTAACTATTTAATAGGTTTCTCCTTTAGAATTCTAGAAAACTAATAAGGAGAAATACCCTATTTTAAGCCTTTTAGCTCGACGCTATTTAGCTATTCCAGCTACTTCGGCTTCTATTGAAAGGCTTTTCTCTATTACAGGAAATATTATTAATAAATCGAGAAATCGGTTATTACTAGATACAGTAAAGCAATTAGCTTTATTAAAAAGCTAGGGTATTAATGATATTAAAGAGTTAAAACAAGCTATAGAAGAGGAGGAAAGTTCAACTAATGCTTTAAATTAATATACTAGGGGGGAGAATACTAGCTAGTTATTTTAGTATTTTTATTATATTTTATTGCTATTTATTTTAATTTATTTCTATGTATTATAATTTATTATAAGTTATTACTATTAATATTAAAAGCTTAAAATACGCTATAAAGGTAAAAGAAAGTTTAATTAATAGTTTAATTTAATAGATTAAAGAGACTATAATTAGCTAGTTATTATAGTATTTTTAGTATAATTTATTATAATTTATTAGTAATTATTTTAATTATTTTAATCATATTCTTTTATTTTTTATTTTTTATTATATTAGTCTATTTAGTTAGTTAGTTACTAAGTTAGTTAGTTTAGTTTAGTTTTAGTCAGAAATTATTTTTCTTTAGTTAGTTTAGTTTTAGTCAGTAGGTGCCTTAGTTAGTTTTAGTCAGGCCGTTGACTAAACTAACTAACTAAATTTCCAACCCTGCCTACTGTCCCTGCAAGCCTCACGCGTTCGTTACCATGCTTCGATGACTACCAATAGCATACATGATCCCGTCTCCATTCTCAAAATGATCAGCTCCATGTCTGAAAACAGACTGTCCTCTCCTGTGTGGTATCAGAACACCCGATGGTAGCATCACACCTACAATCAATAAAACAAGGCTATATCAATGTTTGGCATCCACTCATTTCTCATTGCTTGCTATACCGACAATACAGCCATCAAGTAAAAGGAATCACTGAATCATTCCATGACCATATCAAAGCGCTCGGCTGCCAAATGATCGTTTACCCTCCAGCCCATTGCAGGGTCGTCAACATCGTCCTCAGTATTATCATTCCACGAGTGTACCGATACGGTACCAGAGCTCATATCGTATCCACCCCACGAAGACGCTGTCAGAGCGGAGTTGGTCAGTTCAGTTGGCTCATCACTAAGATGCCAAACAGGAGCGGCATTGATATGGACTTACCAGCAATCAGGGGCGCATTCGGGTGCCAGTAAGGCTCCCGCACACAACCCCTCCAGACATCTCTCCTCCACCGACTGCCCCCACCGGGTATCCTACCCGCCGAGTGCGTCGCCTTGGACACATCGATCTTGGTCTTGAGCGTCGCATCCATATTCCACACGTAGATCTTGCCATCCTGACTCCCGCTGTACACATACCGGGAATTCGTACTCCCAGGCGGACTGAAGTGGCACCGGATGAGCGTACCCTGGACCTTGTGCCCGCGGAAGGTAACGACACTGTTGTCGTTGGGGTGGGGGAACCAGTTGTCCTCGTCGTAATCCTCGACACGGTAATCGTAGTCGGCATTGGCAGTGTGCTGCCGCGGGTTGAGCTGCTCGTAGCGCTCCGTCGACATGGCCATTCTCAGGTCCCACAGCTTCATCGTCTGGTCCTTCCCGTTGGAAAGTAGGTACCTCCCATCGCCCTTGCTGTCGAGGTACGTCAAGCCCTCAATGTGGCCAACAAACGCGCCCGCCTCCCTTCCGTCACCCATCGACCGCCGGTCCCAAACCTTGATCACTTGGTCGTCTGACCCGGAGTAGATGATATGGGGGTCCTTGGGGTCCGCGAAGCATACGGCGTTGACGTCGTCATCGTGGCCGTGGATGTTGTGCAGGACTTGGCGGGATTCAATATCATAGACGATGATGGAGGAGTCATTGTTTCCCGCAATCAACTCCCTACCATCCCCAGAGAAACGGACACTCCAGATGGCGAAGTTTCCACGGGATCGCCACCCGCCCCATCCTGTATCTCTCGAGGAGCCGCTGCCCAGGTCCAAGGAGTACGGATCACCCTTGTCGTTGGGGTCCGTAGGTGCGAAGCAGACGTGCGACTGGAGGGAGGTGTAGGCCAGCCACTTGTTGTCGGGGGACAGGTGGGCGTCCGTTAGGGTCCACTGGCCCCAGGGGTAATTCACCGTTTTGTAGTATCGCCAATTGTAGGGGTTACTTGTGTCATACATGCGCACCTTGAAGTCCTTGACGCACGCGTAGAAGAAGTTACCGTCCTCGCTGAACTGCCCGCAGTACACGGGCGCTCGGTAGTGTACGACCATGTCAGCGTCCGAGGTGGGGATCATGTCCTGCGCCATGGCCTCCTGGTTGATGCGCTGGTTTCCTACGCCAAGTTCCCGGTCGAGGATGCGCCGGGCGAGTTTCTTCTTGTGACGGGTGGCGGTACGGTCTGAAGTGCCAAACGCCCCTGAGTCCATGAGCTCTGTACCTTTGTCGCTGGGTACCTTTGGGAAGCGATTTGGGTCTGGAGGTTGGCGTCGTCGTCGGCGGAAGCTCCAGTCGTCAATGCCGTAGGGTCCCTCCACATCATTGAAGAGTACATGGCCGATATCTCGACTATGGAAGAGGGCCATGAGCTGTTGGGCCGTGAGATTTGTTGCTCCTATGCGTCCTGAAGTTCATTCTCTATTAGTATTCTTCATATGGGATATGCTCTGTGGGTGAATATGGCATGAGAGCCAAATGACTATATGTCGGATGTGGATGACGGTATGCAAGTGTGGAATTTTGTGTTAATAACACAGCTCGGTGTGATTGATGAATCATATCCGTGTACTCACCGAATATGCCGCCCAGCGTTGTTTGCCTTCCTTGGCCTTCACCCCGTTGCGTGCCACCTTCTTCCTCATCCTCCTCCTCATCCTCTTCAAGGTTCTCTTCTGACTCTCCGTAGACGACTTCTACAGTATAGCCACCACCTGAGGTATCCACTTCCACGCTGAAGGTTGCTCCAGCATCTGGAATCACTGTTAGCCCGGTGGGAGTGAGACAAAGAAAAGGACGTTCGTACCGTGGAATTCATCATCATCGTCGTCGTCGTCATCTTCGTCGTCGTTTTCTTCTACATCATCCCTGTAATCTGGGTCGCTCTCTTCTTCATCCTCATCGTCCTCTGTTGTCCCTTGTGGCGCCGGGGTGGAGTGTTCTGAAGCCGGCACGAAGACGTCACTGTCGCTGTCCGAGGAGTCGTGGGGTTGAGTCCCCGAAGCCTGCTGCTGCTGCTGCTGCATACTCTCGCCGAATCCGTCCTCGTCCGAGTCGTCCTGGTGGGGATATCTGTAACTCATTATGAACACTCCTCAAGGAAGCATGAGGTAAGGACGGTGATGTTTCGGGTATCCGGCGACGGCTTATATGATAAGGCCAGCCAGCTCCGGAGCTCTTATCGCCACTTGATGCTCCGCTTAAACGGTGAGTGGCTCGCTTTGCGCAGTACAACACGTGCAGCTATGAGTATGCAATTCCAATACCTGTTGGTATCGGTATATCGCAGTTGATTGATGCAGATATCAGAATGTCCTATTTTGGCACTTTGGGACCAGGGAGCGAATTACACATATATACGAACGTTGGAAGTGATCGCATCATCTTAACTATGTTCTGTAAACCCCCCATGCCGGACTTAGCCCCCGGGTTTAGGATTAGATGCGGGACGACCCGTGAGGGTTCAACCCTGAGAATATCCTTACGAAGATTAGACAAGGGGAATCAAGAGGGGGAGGGGGCGTCATCTGTTGCCTTTCTTTTCGAACACATCGTTGCACAAGACACTTGGGCGATGACCTTCCGAATAGTAGGGCTTATCCCAGGAGTCCTCGCTTTGCCATCTGTGTCATCAACTCAGATCGTCCACATTGCAGACTTGGGGCCGCATGCCTCACATCGATCTCGGCGGACACGAGTCCCTGGTGTCGCCAGACAACATACGTTCGCACACAGTTCTGTACATGTCCCACATGGAATGCCAGCAGGCTAGCCAAGGGCAATACTGTGAATGAATATTCAGACTCACTCAGTCTGGCCACAAGCAACAAATTAATGCGCCTTGTCACGAGCGAGGAGCAACTTAACCATCCCTCAGGCCCCTGTGAACGGGCCATGGAAGCTCCAACCGGCTAGCCACTCCTGACATGCGCAACCTCAAAACCTTTTACACTTGACGGATGCTTGTGCGAGTTACATGTGAGGAGTGATGAGATCCGCGCCATTTGGTCAAACAAGAACGCTCTGCCAAATCTCGTGCACCAGCAGTGTTCCTCATGATCACGTTTCACCGGAGCAGGCCGTCCCTTAACACTGCCGAACGCGGAACCACTGCGACATCCTCGAAACATGATGCTTCGTGTATTATGAACAATAAGGCCCGACTAGGTGCCTACTAGTGCTATATGATACGTCTTCATGGGCCCCGATGACCAGAGGAGCCCAGGGCCTGCCTATTATATATGCTGCTAGGCGTTACTGGATCTTCCTCGAATTTGACGAAGGTGGTCCATCAGGGCCGAATAGGCCCAAGAAATACGCCGTCCTTGTCAGGAAGAGGAATGCCTTGATGGTCCAGTCAGTCAGTTCCTTGCCATCTTTCGCTCCAGCTGGAGACAGACACACCCGGCAAGATATGGACGGACGACTTACCGTAGCACCCACGTTCCCCCAGGTCGTAGCATTCCAACTACCCACGTCGGCGAAGCTCTCAGGGCCAATGACGTAGTAGCACACTGCAACATGGCCAATGTCGGCTATCCATAACGCCACCAGGTAGTTGCGCACAACCTTCAGCTCGACAGTCGTGTACAGCACGGCTACACCAAGAAGAAAGAGAAGGCCGTAGGCATTGCCGAGCTGGAGCGCTACGAGGCGAGAGTTGTCGTCCACGTAGGAGGAGGGCGAGGCGGTCTGTTCTGCTACGAACCACGACGGGTCGAGGGTAGCGCCGGCCCAGCCCGCGATGCTGGTAAGGTGTTAGGAAGGGGAGGTACACCTGGGTGGCAGTGACCCCGTGGAAGCCGAGAGGGGAGGGTTGATTTACAGGCTGAGTGGCTCCAGGGCCGTGAAGACGAAGCGAGGAAAGGCTGGGAGACGAGAAGCCATAGTGTGTTACGTGCACGAAGTCGTACTTCGTCCAGTTCCGGCTCAGTGAGTCCAACAGGTACCGGTGGGCGAGAGCCAGCAAGCTTCAGCCGCGCAGGATTTTTTGCTGGGCGGTGTGGCGTGGAGACGATGGTTCAAGATCAAGAGTGTCCTGGATTTATGCCAAGTCCGGGTCCTAATGTCTCGATACGCCCGGGAAGTATAGTCGATGATGATGCTCGAGCCTCTCACGTTTTGGTGGGCCCTTCTCAAGTGCTTGATGCCAGTAAGTCAAATGCCGGAAACGGGGCGGGCAGGGCATATGTAGGAAATACAATAGCGGTGATAGTGTAGACCCCACATCTGGCGGCTCGCGAGTGGCAATTCCAGTGTCGGAGGCGATGTTCCTTAACAGTACAGAAGTCAGGGGTCCGAAAAGACCCAGTTACGGATCCGTATATGCGGCTTCTCATTTCCGGCAGACCACTCACGACTAGCATATAAAAGAAGTTCGACAGGCTAAGCGGTCCTCAATCTGAAGTACTGACCTCTATAAGCATTCGAAGATGGGTAAGAGCATACGAGAACGGCGGCAAGTGTTTGCTTTTCCGAGGTATATTTCGGTCCAGGCCTAAGAAATCTCATGTCGAATGTGAGATACGAATAGAGGCGGTGGATGCTCAATGACACACGATGGATTTTAGACGACCCCCCCATGTCGGCTCTCCAAGGCTCTTCAAGGGGAGAGCAGTCTTCAGTCCTCAACCCTCGGACGAGGTTTACTACGTACGCGACTGCCTCAATGCAGGACCTGGACCTTTGATACGGTCGGATGTGATGGACACGGCGGCCGTTGTTTGCGATTTCATCCAGGCCGCCAAATAGGTGCTGGTCTGAGGCCTAGGCTATTCCCCTTCTCGGGGCGTCACCTCAGTCCAATGCCCTCTCCACGACCGTCACGATGGCGACCATCGAGCCGCGGTTGATGCACCTGCTCAACGAATCGAACTCACCCGAGACCTCGGCCTACCCGCCGCCGGATCTCCCCCCTATACAGAGCTTCAGCAGCTTTGCGAAGTCTACCAACTTTTCGCTGCCGCCCCTCGAGCCGGATGCCAGTCATCATGGAAGGAGCGAGCCGTCCTCCTCGAGGGCACCCCAGCACATACCGCCACTCGCCTCCATAACGGAGGAGTACAATGGACGATATCACCAGGAAGGTGGTGGAGGACTTCGACATACAGGAGGGGGGATTTCGTTGCGGATGCTTTATGACAACCCAGAGGTCAACGAGTCCCAACACTCCCTGAATCACATACTGGACGACGTGCCAGACTCGCAATCATTAACGGAGGATGCTTCCACAAAGAAGCGGCAAAGGGCACTTACCGCGAAGGACGATATTATGCACCTGCCACAGCCTCTGAAGAAACAGAAATCTGCCCAGAATATCGTACCACCGATCATCAATGGCCTGTACGAGCCGCCACCCAACGCGGCCGTGTTTCCTCCAATCGCACTGGAGGATAACGATCCGGCCACGAATATCAACACATTCAGGGAGTTTAACAATGCTCTCATCAACAATATGGAGCCCGAGGCGAGCGACAAGGTTGCGCCGCCACCGCCATCAACGCAAGAGGCTCCTATAACAGAACCAGACAAGGCGCTGCCGAAGGTGAAGAGGAAGGCTGCCAAGCCACGAAGGAAATGGTCCGAAGAGGAAACCAAGGACTTACTGCTTGGGGTCGACAAGTATGGCGTGGGAAAGTGGACGAGCATCCTAGAGGATCCGGCCTACAACTTCAACGGACGGACAGCTGGAGATCTGAAGGATCGATTCCGAACGTGCTGCCCGGACGAGCTACGCGTATCACACAGCAAGAGCAAAGATAGCCTACAACAGGAGTATTCACCCAGTGCTCCGCCCTCGGACATTAGGTCCAAGGGCAAGACCGTGTTGCTGCTAGAAGATATCCTTGCGGATCCGGAGGAGCCCGAAAGGACACCAGGCCAAGAAGATGCCTCGTGCACAGCCTCCAGCCCGGCACAGGCTTGCCAGCAAGATTCGGACTCGACGGCCAAGCCAAAGAAGAGCAGAGCACACCGCAAAAAGCTGGAAGACCTGCAGAAGATGGGCATCCACGGCCCATTCAAGAAGTCCCACCGCCGCGAGCGGCGGCCATTCACACAGCAGGACGACGACCAGATCCTTGAGGGACTGCGGTTATACGGGCCAGCATGGACAAAGATACAGCGCGATCCGCGGTTTGACCTGTCGAGCCGGCAGCCGACAGACCTGAGGGACCGGGTCCGCAACAAGTACCCTGACACCTACAAGCAGATCGAGGAGCGGCAGCTACAGGCCAAGGACCCTGGTCCCTCACGGACGAGTTCCAACCTGATGGAGCCCTCGGTGAACACAATGATGAACGAGAATTCCTTGATGACGCTGGAGCCGCACCTCAATAGGTCCGGGTCCAGGGAGGACATGATGGTCCATAAGTGGTCCGGGGCACAGACGCTGCCACATGCCTCCACAGCTCTGAACAGCAGTTTCACGGAGTTGCCTGGCTTGGACGCCTTTACTAGGGAGCAAACCCTTGACGGGGAAGTGGGCGACGTGGGCGAGCAGTCGAACTCGACGGCTTTCATTGGAAACCTCGAGGCGATGGACATCTCAAGGCTATTGCTTGATTAGGGTGGTCCAAACCGACAGACGAATTGGCCGAAGCAGGGCACGAGACCCGGCCAGGGGACGAACGGTACCGAAGGCAGGGTGTGTTTTCGAGATATGTATGGATGGTATCTATCATCAGCTCGACAGGTTTGACATTGCAGGATCTACTATTGGGAGTCCGAGGGCATCAGCGGGTCTTGTGTTTTTTTATATTATTTTGTTTTTCGTGTCTGATTATGGAGGGAGGTCTAGATAAAGGAGATCCTGTCGCTTACTACACAGTGTTACAGCAGCAACAGGCTGGTTGGTGTCAAAAACGGATGCTTACTTTGAGTAAGGATGGAGTCAGTCAATCATGGAGTCATGGCCGCGGTTCATGAGGGAAAGCGTGTGTACAGTAGAGAAAGAGGTTGAGGCTAGCTAGTACGCTTGTGTACTTCCTAGAAATCGGAGCAATCTAGACTTCAACATGTTCAACGAGGTGTATTGGCAGATCTCTGCCTGTGCTGCTTCACTCGGCGGCGCCGTATCGTTGCTGGGCGTCTGGGCTACATGCCTACTCGAGAAGATGCCTACCTAGTTGAATATTGGAGACGGTTTGGCATTATTGTGCACCTGAACCAAGCATACGATATAAGGTCAACACCTCCAGGGCTGTATTTGCCGTAATGAGATATCCTTAATGCTGTGGCAGTTTCATCATCAGAGCTTCCATGAGTAGGTACCTATGTATACCTAGGTATGGGAGAGACTCAGTCAAGGCGATAAGAGACCCTAACCCTGTCAGCAGGGCACTTAGAGGGGGCAGTTTGGGCACGGGCCAAGCTTCACGTGACAGCGGCACTAAACGGTCCACTAGCGCCATTCCGACCTCGAACCCACAGGAATTTTCAGCGAGCATCTGTTAACCTTTGGCCGTCGCGAACTTTTCTCCTCCTTCAGCCTGTGCAAGACGACCATCTCGACAATCACCAGACCAGACCGCCAAAATGGGTAGAGGACGTAAGTGCTATAGCAACTCCAAGCCTTTCAATTGCAGCAATGGAATTAAACAACGGAGGTCGCTTGGTCTAAGAGACGATGCTGCTACCGCCGCCAGCGTACAAATTGTACTGCTCTGCGTTTGCAATCTTGGATCAAGCCGACCTCCGCCAGATGAAGCCAACCATATTCGAAACACCACGAAGATTACTGACTGGTCATGATGTACAGCAAAGAAGCACCAGAAGCGCCTTAGCGCGCCCAAGCACTGGCTCCTGGACAAACTGTCCGGTTCCTACGCTCCTAAGCCCTCCGCTGGTCCTCACAAGGCTCGCGACTGCCTGCCCCTGATCGTCTTCATCCGCAACCGCCTCAAGTACGCCCTGAACTACCGCGAGACCAGGGCCATCCTGATGCAGCGCCTGATCAAGGTCGACGGCAAGGTCCGCACCGACCAGACCTACCCCGCTGGCTTCATGGACGTCATTGGAATCGAGAAGACTGGCGAGAACTTCCGTCTTGTCTACGACACCAAGGGCCGTTTCACCGTCCACCGCATCCAGGCCGAGGAGGCTGAGTACAAGCTCGGCAAGGTCAAGCGCGTCCAGCTCGGACGTGGCGGCATCCCATTCTTGGTTACGCATGATGCGAGAACGTGAGTTCTTCCGACATCTATCAGCCGTTGGACCAAGCTTTGGTTGAATCCTCCGACCCCACGGAAGAGATTCCCGATCCAAGCGAGATCATCCACGGTTGTACGTCTTGAAATTCCCCTCGATTGCTAACCCTGCATGCTATAGCGTCCGCTACCCTGACCCTCTGATCAAGGTCAACGACACCGTCAAGATCAAGTAAGTGGAGATTTTCAAAAATCAAGTGGTTTTCGAGCAGGATGCTAACAAAATATGCAGCCTCGCCACTGGCAAGATCGACGACTTCGTCAAGTTCGAGATCGGCAACCTGGCTATGGTCACCGGTGGTCGTAACATGGGTCGTGTCGGTGTTGTCACCCACCGTGAGCGTCACGATGGTGGTTTCAACATCGTCCACCTTAAGGACGCCATTGACAACACCTTCGCCACCCGTGAGGCCAACGTCTTCATCATCGGTGCTGAGAAGCCCTGGATCTCCCTGCCCAAGGGCAAGGGTGTCAAGCTCAGCATTGCTGAGGAGCGTGACCGCCGTCGTGCTCACACCATCGCTGGTAACTAAATGCTGCTTGTAATGGATAGGGTCAATTGGTAAAAGGCAAATGGGTTTCACGAAAAGTGACAGCATGGTCAAGGAGTTACGGACGTTACGGCTTTGAATTTCGCTACGATCAGATAGCACATACCCACGAGTTCGGCCGGAAGTTGTCGACGGGTGAATCAATTCTTGCAAACGTCCTACTACTTCTCCCGATGCCTTCGTTGTGTTTACTGTGCACCACTGCTCTGATATTTATCGTAGTTGCATCCTCCCTGGCAAAACGAGGACAATATCAGCTTCTTACGATCTGCAGGGTGCTGGGACATAGCCAGCCACCTTGCAGTTCACGACGAAGCAACGTTATTGCTCGTCCGGCAACGCAGTCAATCACCACGAGGTACTAACTGACTGCCTGAAAGCTGTTGCTAAGCTGTTGCTTGCAAACTTGTCTGCGTGTCTAGCTACTCACCCTTCACTGCATCATCCAAGATCTAGCCAGGCAACTTCTGATCAAAGTTTGCCAGAACAACCCCGCTTGCTCTCCTCCACGTTTGCCACAGAAAAGAAAAGGCAAGCCATGAGCCGCATGCACGCGTTACGGTGAAGTAATGGCAAGCGCCTCGCCGGTGAGGATCTTCTGTGGTCTAAGGCTATGTGACGTATCCCTCACCTCGCGTTCGACCTGTCATGTCCTACCCTGTACTGTGAATCAGGGAACACGGCGTTTGGGCCACCAAGCAATTACTTCCGTGCGACGATGAGGAGGACTGCATATCCCTGGATGTGAGGTTGTCCTCCTCTCGTGCTCCAATGTGGATGCCTCACTGGTCGTGCTCGGCCGGGCTGTTGTGCGACGGTGGGCCTGAGACGTCTTTGACCGGGGCACGCTCGTCAACCCCGTTGGGGGACGTCTATGGTACTTTCTTGACCAACTCGTGATGTCCGGGAGGTAGAGACAGAGTCCACGATCTTGTGTCGCCTCGGGTAGGATGAGGGTTGTATGGCAACAGTGCCCGGGGGCCCTTCGGAACTTGGTCCGACTAGAAATTAGGATGGAGGGGGCTTGATCTACATAGAGAACGTGGAGGGTTATTTTCTCCGCCGTACAGTACGATGCTGCCCCCTGGTATCGGTTTGGAGACATGACGGAACCGGGCAGACCGAAACACACCTCTTGTGTTTATATACCGATGTGTTGCAGTCTATCTTGGGCTGCCCGCGGATGCATGATGCCAGAAGCCTTAAAAGATTTTCTGCAACCTCTCCACTGAAGGTAGCTCTGAGACTACGGCACTGGGGTGATTGTTGAGGGTGTCACAATATCAACCGATATCAACAGCCCATCTTCGCTAGAAGAGAACATTGAAAGACCTTCTCTCATCCACCCCCCCCCCCCACCTCCCAAGGTAGACAGCTTGATAGCTTCCTTCGGAGCATTCCTGTCAATATGATAGGAGGGGGCGGCTAGATACATGCAACTCGCAGCAGAGCACAGACACAAAGATTATATGACAGCAACCTCACATCCTTGTATGTGTCGAAGGATAGCCGGAACCTGATATCCTCTTTGTAACCTGATTCACCGTGTTCGTCTAATCAGTGATCCGTGATCCATGCTATCAGTTCGGGTTCAAAGTTCGGGTGATCGACATCCGGTCCGATCTAATTACTGTGGAGCTGAGCGGTTCTCGATCTCGAATCCTATGCACATCTGTTTCATTCTCATCAGCAAAGCCAAGGGTACCGCGAACAAATCCCCCGAAGTACATATACGCTCGCCATTGTTCAACAATAGCCTGTCCTACTGCAAGCTCCTGTGGAACTACCCCGCGCTTTCAAAATCTGGGGAAAGAAGCAAAAAGTCGCCGCCAGGATATTACTGCCGTACGACCGTGTCACCGCCGCCCTTTTCGACCTCATGACTTGAGGTTGGACGTGCATCGACAGACACCCGGGACTGACTGTGCTGGCCGAAAGGACTCCGACACGGATTCGTTCGATCTCTGGGATATAGGGTGACTGCTTTCGAATCTTGTTGCAGCCTCTTGTTGCAGTAGCTCTCATGCGTGTCGTCTCACTGCAGGGGAGGGAGGGTTTTCAAGGTTGGACGTCAACCCCTCGATGATCTTCAAGGCCGTGTGACCAGGTCTTCCACACTTTACATATGTTCAGGAACACTCTAGGGCTGAGTGCATGGTCTTACGGTCCCGTGTCTTGCCGTTGACGAATCCCCGGGATCCCCACTCCCTGGCCAATGATACTTGTGTGCCAGCTAAGTAAGAGGCACGCACGCATGCTTCTTGTTGTGGTGGAGGGCCCCGTGCTCCCTCCCATCAATTTGTCCAACCTGCCCAGCCGTGGAGGTGTCCGAGCCCCATCGGATCGTCACCGCAACTTCTGGTCGTGCAGAAGCAGCGACCCGTGGCAGAACACGCAGAAGTATGCGTTCCTTCTGGCGGAGTCCCTCCGCGGTGTCTTTCGGCATTGTCCAAGCCTGCCCAAGCTGGGAAATGGCACCTAGTCTTCTCTGACTCCTGCCGACCTCGGCACCCGGGAAGGGAATACTGATACAGCAAAGCAAGCAGCCATTCGCAAACAAGGTCTCTGCGAAACATGGACCTTTGTCAGGTTCGTGACGGATGTTGACGTCGCGGCACCCGGCCTTGGGCCTGACAGGTCACTAAGTATGGCAATATAATGAATGGGAAAAGCAGTCTGGGATCACCAACGGACGCTGGATCTGGCTACCGAGAGCCACTCCCGCATGATATCGATGCTACCCCCACGGTGCTAATCACCTTGACCGGTACGGACCTCCTCTCAAGCCGGCACAGGAGGCGTGGGATCCGGTTCTACATGGCCACTCTGGTCCTGTCTCGTCTTTCATGCCCATATGTCTTTACATAAGACGAACCATATTGCTGCTGCTCAACGCTGATAGCCGCATACCATAAGCTACATACAGATGAATCATATGCTTGGTATATCCATGGTCCGGCAAAGATGGACAATTGCCAGTAGCCGCTTTACCTTCATACCATTGGCCTTTCGAGACCCTTCCGAGGCTCTGTACTCCCCAACTTCCGGCAGCAATATCCGTCAAGAGATCCCCTCGTCATGAATATCCTCTTCTAGGCAAGCACGGTCAGCATTTTTGTCTATGTGCGTAGCTATCGGTGCCGGATTCTGTCCGCCATTTCCCTATTTGGGTCCTACATCGGCTCGCACCCTGGAAGCTGTAACCAAATATACACTTCACTGCATGATGAAGCCATCCAGATCCGCCGATTGGATCTCTCGGCATCGACTCCACTCACGCGACCAGTGTCGTGGGCCAACTTTATATTTCCCTATTGCTGTAATACGAGCACACATCGTTGTTCCATTATAAATTGGCAGGTTGTGTTCCATCTTTTGTGTTTCAAACCGCCTCCTTCTTAGGTTTTTCTATAGGTAGCCTACTGCCCGAGCTGCAGACGTTCGTGCTGGCAGCCCTCCTTCGTCTTCATCCACGGATCCAGGACGGAACGCCCTTTGGCAGTAACACTATACCAACTACCTACGTTAGGCAATACTCGAGTCCCATATAGCCTACAGTCTTCATCCCAAGCTTCTCAGCAGAGCAGGTGCTGCTTTCATCACCACCGAGCGCATCGCATCTGGTGAATAATTGCTTCCGCTCTCGTCTCACTCGGTAAACTTCCAGGCGTCCTTCTATTTATAATACAGGACCACATAGTCTGCGCCTTGGCTCTTTATCTCATATGATATTTCACTTACAGCCGGCATTATACCCATACTTTGGCATTAATATCAATTTTACTAGCTCTTCCCATTCCCCAGCGTTGTTCATCTCGCTGCCTGCTGCTCTGATCCCTTTCCTCGCTTCTGTACACTCGAGCCAGAATCATACCGAGGAACACGATAACTCCGCTGGCCCGTCAAGAAAGATATTATAGACTAGGATCGATTCCCGACCTGCCGGACCATCCACAAGCATTAGTCAACTTCATTTCCAGCTCTTCGCCTCCTTATCACATGCTCAGTTCACGAGATTCAGAAGCTGCATCAAATCTAGTCACCTGCATGTCTTTCAACCCAATCTGGAGGGCGGTAGCGCCCTCCCCGGGGTACAGAACCCTCGGGCTTGTTCTCCGCAGTGAGCACAGGGTGCAGTCTTCATCTGCATTGCCGATCAGAGCGATACGACTCCGGAGGGCTAGCAGCACCAGTAGCACACGAGCTCCAGGGGCTCGGTCCAATCCGGTAGCAGGAGCTCTGTCTCCAAAATGGACTGGGTACGGGGTCCTCGGGGTTGCGCTTGCTGCAGGCCTGATGGGCTGGGGGATTGCTACTACGATCACAGGAGGAGATGGCAAGGGCTTGCTGTTGCCGAACAGGAAGGCTCCGACACCCCAGTATGCGAGCACGAAGGAGATGGAAATCGTAGGTGTCTTCCTCACGTTGCTTCTCGGAATAGACACACTGAAGAGTGTGGAGCAACAGTATCCCAGACTGACCCCACGACCCAGGCTATCCGGAGGATACGCGAGGAGACGGGCCCCTTAGTAGACATCATCTCTATGGATCCGGAAGACCTACACGCACACGGCTACTCGGAGTGGTCCACCGTGAACGCGTCCAGCCTGCCGGTGGCCGTGGCCTACCCGCGGTCCACGGAGCAGGTCAGCACCATCGCGCGGATCTGCCACGAGTATCATGTCCCCATCATCCCTTACTCCGGCGGCTCCTCCCTCGAGGGGAACTTCTCGGCGCCGTTTGGCGGTATAAGCGTCGACTTTGCCTATATGGACCAGATTGTCCAGTTTAACAGGGAGGATATGGATGTCGTGGTGCAGCCTAGTATCGGATGGCAGGATCTGAATGATCAGTTGGCTGATATGGGGAGCAGGCTGTTCTTCCCGGTCGACCCTGGTGAGTCGCGCTTTGATATGGCCGCCACACATCCCTTGGTTGAGCTTTCACTGGCGGGGACAGCTGAAACAAGCAGGAAGAGATGGGTGTGGTGCTGAACTGATGAATTTATCCACTGATGGCTTGAGTGTAACTAGGTCCAACCGCAAAGATCGGAGGCATGATCGGAACCAACTGTTCCGGCACCAACGCAGTCAGATACGGCACGATGAAAGACTGGGTCATCAACCTGACCGTCGTCCTCGCCGACGGCACCGTCATCAAGACGCGCCGCCGGCCCAGGAAGTCCTCCGCAGGCTACAACCTCAACGGCCTCTTCGTCGGGTCCGAGGGAACGCTGGGCCTGGTCACAGAGGCGACCCTCAAGCTCGCCGTGGCCCCCGAGGCCCTCTCCGTGGCGGTGGTGACCTTCCCGACGATCCGCGACGCGGCCTCGGCGGCGGCAGAGGTCATGCAGAACGGGATCCCCGTGGCGGCCATGGAGATCATGGACGAGGTGCAGATGCGTGTCGTCAACCTGGGCGGGGCGACGGCGCCGAGGGTGTGGAGGGAGCTGCCGACGCTGTTCTTCAAGTTCTCCGGGACGAAGGCCAGCGTGGCGGAGAACATTGGGAGCGTGCAGGGGATCGCGAGGAGGAACGGGGGCGGGAAGTTTGAGTTTGCGAGGGACGGGAGGGAGCAGAAGCTGCTGTGGAGTGCGAGGAAGGAGAGCCTCTGGAGTATGCTTGCGCTTAGGAAGGGCAGGGAGGAGGTTTGTGAGTCTGCCAATCTTCTTGTTCCTATGCTCGTGCGTGTCTTTGGCCCTTTCATCTGCTGGGTGCTGCGCTTTGGGACTGTTTCCCAGATGGAATGTCCTTTACTTCAGCCTGCTTCCGGAGTCATACTGTTGCGTGTGTGGGTGGGCTTGCTGATTGACCTCGCTTGCGTTTCATCTAGGGAGTACCGACGTCGCCGTCCCCTTCAGCCGGCTCGCCGATATCATCGAGGTCTCCAAGAAGGAGATGGACGACCTGGGCCTTTTCGCCTCCATCCTGGGCCACATCGGCGACGGCAACTTCCATGAGAGTATCCTGTACGACCCCAACAACGGCGAGAGGGAGAAGGTCGAGGAGTGCGTCAAGAAGATGGTGAGGCGCGCCCTGGACATGGAGGGCACGTGTACAGGGGAGCACTCGATCGGCTGGGGGAAGAAGGAGAGCTTGTTGTGGGAGGTTGGACCGGATACACTGGCCGTCATGAGAGCGATCAAGGCGGCCTTGGATCCGAGGTGGATTCTGTAAGTGTGAGTTTTCAAGTTGATTGCGAATAAAGGTCGGCTAACGAATCCGGTAGGAACCCTGGAAAGATATTCGACCGTCAAGCTAATTGAGCTGTGGATTGAGACCCTGGTTCCCAAGAGTACAGCCTGTACTCATACTCACGGCTTTCTTTTTGCACAGGTAAACAAGATGGGTCTCCCACACTGCATTGAGGTGGCTCTGGCAGCATTCTTGCATGGTCATCAGGGCCAAGGCTCAAGTAGCATTCATGGCATTTTCCATTTGGAACAAACTATTTGGAAAGCTGCTGTGGTCTCCTTGCTTGGGATCTTCTGTCTCATGAGTGATCAGGCAGAGCCACCGAGCGAGTGTCTATATTTTCTCTCAAAGTGACCATGCTTGGACTTGTCGGCATCTAGTCTCAACTCCCCTTGACTTGCCTTCTTGTGTGATCAGGTAGGTAGTCTCCCAGGTAGCTATCTAGGTGGTCAGGACCCGGACTTCCTGAAAATCAGGGCTCTTGAGTACAATCTCTAGATGCGATCATCCGGCACCTGGGCATCACTCCAAACGGACTCCGGTCCATGCCCCCCCATTCTCAACTCTTGACGTTCTCTGTTTGATGATATCACATCAGGCGTACAAATCTATCTAGGTACTTGAAGCACCTAAGTAGCATAACAGGCATGACAAGGCAGCAGCAGCTTCTCGATCTGCTAAGCATATCCAGGCAGCTTTCCGACCCCCCCCCCCCCATCACCAACCTTACCCGCTTCGCATCCATCACTGGAGCTGGCAAAGCGTGACTTTTCTCGAGCCTTGCATCTATCATACTTGGCTTCCCCTCCGATTTCCAGCCTTTTCATCACATATGGGGTTGGCTTTATTGTTGCTTGCGGCTGTGTTTGGCGCTGAGGTTTCTGCTTGCTAGGCTGAACTCCAGCCAGTCAATCAGTCCGTCCCCCCGCGAGAAGGAAGGAGCCCAGGAACAACCAAGTCAACTCCTGAGCACTGGGGGCCTTCCATTCCTCTCGTTACGTACTTGCGCATTCAGGGACACAGAAAGGTGCTTGACAGCTTTGATTGCATGGCCAAGGAAAAGTCGTAGGGCCGCAGCCTTTTTGCCAACAGTTCTGGTCCCCACCTTGGAAGTGCTTCGTATATCGATGGACCTCAGCATCCTCTCGACTCTGTCCTCTCCGCATAATCTGGACTGGTCCTACCGCTTTCGGTCAACACGACTGAGTGGTTGCGACCCAGGTCGTTCATCACTGTGGGTGCTGCCGTCTCTTCTGCTCCTGACGCAAATACTGATTGCCTACAGCAGAGACCACCTGGGCATCTGGCATCGAGTCTAGCTGCCCAAGGCCGATCCCGAAAGCAAAGTCACCATGACACCCCGCGATACTCCTCCTGCCTCGCTTGGTCGAGCCTCCCCGGCCCGACCAAATGGAACTTTCCGAGTCTCTAATTCGCAACACCTTTCTCGTAGGGTGCCGCCAGATCGCCACATCCAGCCGCGGATACAGCAGCTCACCCAGCCGCACAACACCGCTGTCCAACTAGGATCAGCTGCTTTGAAAGACTTCTCCAGTATAACAATAATCCTTGATCGCCTTCCTAGAGACATCACAACTCGCGCCATATTGGACTCGCTCACCTCATACCAACTGAGCATAAGTCGCATTGAGTTACTTGAGGATAGCCGCGGCGAGAGGACGGGCAAAGCCAAGGTCGTTATTCAGCCGCCACCTGAGAGATGGCCGCCCTGGAGTGGGCCCCCCAATGTCTGCGTCATCAACAGGAAGGGCTTTTCACCTTTGCGAGTTTCAATCGTGAGCACATCGCCATTTCGTGCAGGCTTGATCAAAAGCCCCATCGGCAGGTACATCGTGCGGCAGTTGGATTTTGCGCCCAAGAGCCTGCTTTTTGGGATGATGGCAGATGATACGTCCATGTTCAACTTCCCTCAGTACAGCTATCAGAAACTATCGATGCTGGTCAACTTCTCCAGAAGAGAATTTGAGATGACGTTCACTGCCGACCTCCACCCTTACGGCACACAAGACTACAAATTGCAAATCGATTTCAGCCATGTCAAGAATATATTACGTGCCACGAGCGAGAGTGGAGACTCGGCCTTGGTCATCTTACTTCCCAGTCCTCCCAAGCTATACGGCTCATTGCCAGTTTCTCAAGATGATACCCAGTCACTATGGCAGGAATGGGACTTGTGGGCTCGTCATACCGATATCACCCACAAGAAACACAAGTTGAAGGATCTCCCTGCCGGGCTGGAGAAGCAGCCTGGAGAATGCGTGGATGTTGGACGTTGGACGACTTATTACCTTGGAGTGACGCCCGCTACATTGGGTATTTGGGAGCGCATCGCATCGAACCTATCAGACTACAATATCAAGACCGACGTAGTGACTAACTTCCGTCTCATCACTCCTGGCCCTAACAACGCCTGGAAGCTTCTCGACAGCTCGGTTGAGTCCCTCTCCCTGGAAATCCTCCATTCGGCACACACCTTCCACCTTCCCTTCGAGGTACGCTACCAATTGGAGGTCTGCATATCCCACGGACTTCTCAATGAATACAATATCACGTCCAACTTCATCGAAAAACTCAACACCTTCGAGCCGGACAGGGCCAGGATGATGCTCGAGGCTGTTGCGGAGAAGAACCTCGGGTTCTATGACCCCATGGGGATATTCGAGGATCCTGCCACCCTGACCTACTGGCCAAATGTTCGAATTCCTTCCCATGCAGCACTGGTGCGTCGGGCGGTCATCACTCCCACAACAGTCCACTTCAAGACTCCGTCAGTAGAGCAGACGAACCGGGTGCTCCGCAAGTACTCTGATCTGAACGACCATTTCCTGCGAGTACAGTTCACCGATGAACTGACATTCGGCAAGATTTTCTCATCGCATCAAGACTCCAAGAAGAATGACAACCTCTATCTCCGCGTCCATAGAGTCATGTCTAATGGGATCGTCGTCGGAGACCGCCGCTACAAATTTTTAGCATTCAGCAACTCACAGTTTAGGGAGAATGGAGCCTTCTTCTTTTGTGATACTGATCATGTCACCTGCGATGACATTCGCAATTGGATGGGGGATTTCCAACACATACGATCTGTAGGGAGGTTTGCTGCGCGAATGGGGCAATGCTTTACCACGACGCGACAAGTCAGTGGCATCAGTGTTCCGAAGATCGTTCCAATCGCTGACGTACAGTCAGATGATCGTGCCTGGACCTTCACTGACGGCGTTGGGAAGATTTCAACCTTCTTGGCAAGGATGATTGCGAACGAACGTGATCTGCCCGAGGTACCTTCATGCTACCAGATGCGGATGGGTGGTTGCAAGGGGGTGCTTGTCGTCTGGCCTAGTGTGCCGCCAAGCGAAGTACATATTCGACCGTCGCAGGAGAAATTCAAGGCCGTCTACAATGGTCTCGAGATCATCAATACATCTTCATACTCTCACGCAGCCCTCAACAAGCAGGTGATCCCTATCTTGTCAGCCCTCGGCGTTGACAACGGCGTCTTTGTGGAGATGCTCGAGGAGGAGTTGAAAGAGTATGCCGACGGGTTGGCTGATTCTTTGAGAGCCGGGGGCCTTCTCCGATCTCGGGTTGACGAGAACCAGATCACGCTGATCATGGCCGAGATGGTCGATACATTCATGGATACGAATGAGCCCTTCCTATCAACACTCCTTGAGCTATGGAAATTCTGGATCTTCAGGAACCTCAAGTACAAGGCTGCAATCAGTGTCAAGCAAAGTGCCATGGTCTATGGCGTTGTCGACGAGGTTGGTGTCCTTCGGGGCCATGACAAGAATACCGAGGGTAGAGGCTACAACCGAGTCGACACTCTGCCCCAGATTTTCCTACAGGTTCCCATCGAGGCCTGGGACGGAAGTCTCACCACAAACTACAAGGCTGTCACCGGCCTCTGTGTGGTGGGCCGGAACCCTTCTCTGCACCCAGGTGATGTGCGAGTCGTACAGGCTGTCGACGTCCCCGAATTGCGACACCTCAAAAATGTTGTTGTATTCCCAAAGGAGGGAGACCGGGACATCCCCAGCATGTGCTCTGGTGGCGATTTGGACGGAGATGATTACTTCGTATTTTGGGACAAGCGATTAATTCCAACCGAGTGGGATCATCCTCCTCTGGACCACGATGCTAGTTCTGGTATCCCCATGGTGGATAGCACGAAAGATGTTTCGATAGAAGATGTCATCAGATTCTTTGCTCAATATATGAAGAATGACTCCCTTGGAGCCATCGCCACCGCCCACTTTGCCCAGGCGGATCAAGTGGGTGTGAAGCATCCCAAGTGTAAGCTTTAAGACTGTCCAACCATGATTCACATTCACTGACAAAGTGTTCCCACAGGCATCGAGTTGGCTAAGCTACATTCCAAGGCTGTTGACTACATTAAATCTGGTAGGCCTGCAGTGATGGATAAATACCTACGGCCGAAAGCGTGGCCTCATTGGATGGAGAAGAAACCATCCTACACCTCTATATCGGCAGTTGGTAAGATTTACGATCGCATGCGCATTGAGACCGAAACCGAGGCTACGAAGTGGCACCCGGCGTACGACAAGCCTTTTGATGAAAGGGTCCTGTCCCGGTACCAGCTCGATGACAAGATCTTGAACAAAGCTGGCGAGATCAAGTCCGCTTATGACATCGCCATGCGCCGCCTGATGGGCCAGCACGAAGCTCCAATAACAGAGTTCGAGATCTGGTCCACCTTCATCCTCTCCAAGCCCCGTGTGGGCAACGACTATAAGCTTCAAGAAAACATGGGTAGGGAGGTAAGCGCCCTGAAGGAGCGCTTTCGCTCTATGTGTATCGAGGCAGTGACAGGCGTCGAGCAGAAACAGTCCTACGCATTTGCCTACTTTACCATTGACCGGGAGAAGCTCGACCAGTTCGCTGCAGCGATGTACACGGTGACATATGACCAAGTCCAGGCGGCGCTGAGGGAACGCGCTACGCCTCAGCTCGACGCCGAGGGCGAGGTAGTAGATGTTCAAGTTCCGCTTATCAGTTTCCCATGGCTATTCCACCGTGAGCTGGCGAGGGTCGCTCTTGGACGTGAGGGCGATATACGTCCGCTACGAAGATCTGCCTGGGCTGAACAAGACCGTCAGCTTCAACGAGATGTGCAGGATGAGGACGAAGTTGATGCTTTTTCCAAGGCCGAAGCCCCGGGCGAAATCATTTCCCCAGAGGAGGCTGCCTCAGAGGCAGCCGACGAGTATGATGAGGCTGAGGCACAGAGAATCTATGAGGTACGGAGCCAGAAGGAAGGTGGTGGCGACGGCGACGAAGAGATCGGTGATGACTACGTTCGCACTTCGAGCGGCAGGATCGTTCACCGCGGCCAACTATTGGACCTCTTCACTGAGAATGGCGAGGGTGCCATGGATTCCCACCACGCTCATGAAGCTGCCGCAATTACTTCTACCATTATTGACTCGCAACCCAAGGTCAGTAATGCCAACCGTCCTCCTGGCGAGCAAACCCCTGGTAGCCCCTTCCTTGTTGCGTCAAAGCCCAAGCACGGGCATGATGGTGACGATGACGAGGACTTCCCGGAGATCGAATTCGAGGAGGTGGAGGCTGTATCGTCTGGGGATGAAGAGGATGCTCTGGAGCTGCTGGCGAAGAAGATTGCGATGTGAAGCGATAGGGCCTGGAGGGGGGAGGGGCCGCTCGGGCTCCCTAGTAAGCGTAAGTCATCATACCTCGTTGTTGAACGAGAACTTTGGCAGACCTGAGGTCTACGTGACCTGAGTCTCGATTCCCCTCGGCATTATCGAGGTCCGTTAAGGAGGAGCTGGCTTGAGAGAATGATTCTTGGTGAAATGATAGTGCTTTAAAATCGGTTGCTTTTCTCAATGGGCGGATTGATTGGCAAATAGGTGATGATATTATTGGAGCCTACGCTCCTTTGTGATGACTGATTAAGGATTGGCTGTATTCATAAACAATTTCCGAGAAGGGGAGTGTGTGCTAGCGTGAGCCTGTTGAGAAAATGGGAGGCTCCGTTCTCTACAAGGCATTTATGCGGGCAACTTCCCACCCATCCGCTGCCCCCTATATTATCGCATGTCGGCCTCGGCAGATGACGATGAAATAGATGTTAAGCATCACGTGGAGTTTAGTCTTCTGAAAGATATTCAATGCTGAGTAAGTATCATGCCATTCGTTATAACAGCCATTGAAAGTAGGCGTAGCACAGGCAGGAATGATGTATTACTGTTGAAGTGTTCTCCCGAGGATTATCCCATCTGGAACTTCCCTCCGATGAACTCTGATGGTCAAATTGAATGAATTGTGGTAATCAATGGTACATACATCAAAGCCCTATAATGCACGGCGGTACTTATAAGACCGTGGTCCCTTTTGTCTTAGTGCAAGACTTGTGGCGCCCCCAAGTGCTTCCCGTTGCCACGAGATAGTCAACATCGGCCAAGCAAGCCCAGACGGCATAACGGTCCGTCAGAGGAGCCTCAGGTGCTCGCTTATACCTTCTGAGCATTCATCATTTCAACTAGTTCGATCACATTGTTGCCAGGCCGATGCCACCATCCGCCGAAATGTGTACTTCGGTAGGGTTTGAGACACGACCCTTGACCGGTCGTTTAGCACACAAGATCCGTGACGGCACGGCAGCGTGTCTTTGTGTATTCGACAGCTCCCTTGACTGAGAGGAATTTGGAAATCAATGTCGCGCGTCGCTCCATCCCTCTCTTGCAATACCCAAGGTCCCGAGTGCCCCTGGGAGCACAATGGCGATGGATGGGCTCCCGAGATGTTTTATTTTGTTATCCTTACCCTTCAACGTCCCCCCCCCTCAACGAAACTTTTATTTTGTATGTCGTCTTCCTGGAAAACATCCAACATCCTCTGGTGAGTCTGACCAGCTCATCTCTCTCCCGAGTATACATGTAACCGGCGCCATGTTACTACCGCCGCCGGGTTCCCCATTAAAGGAAGGCCGCACCTGGCTCCCCTCGGATAAACTCTCGAGGCGCAGCCTGAGGACACGACAAGTCCTCTTGGCTATATGCTTGATCCTCTTCATACGCGTCGTCCATCTGTATTACTCACAAACCCCCGAATATGGATACGGGAGGATACCTCACGATGCTGCTTATAAGGCAGACGACGACTTGCCTCCGGGAATGGCACACTCCGTCAAGGCAGGCAAGAGGCCTGGACAGGCTTCCGATGCAGCGCCTCCAGCTCTACCACCTCCAAGGTACGGCCAGAAATCTAAGTACACGCCTGATTCGAAACAAGAGATCCTCGGCCAAGGAATGAAGACGGAAGATGTTACCCCCAGGCCGGGTTTCGACGAGGCCCTCCGCCGCCTTGCAAACCTCCATCCAGGAGAACTCGAGCTCCGTGGCCTCCTGCAGCCCATAACCTCCACCGGCGAGGCGAGGCTCCGAGAGCTTGGCATCCGCGCACGCAGGTACAAGAAGTACTTCGAGGCCTGGGAGGACCTCCACCTCGTGCCGGACTCCGAGGGCGGGACGTACATCCGGGACGACATCATACAGTACATAGTAGACCAGCACCGCACGACCGACAGCGGCGCAGAAGGCCACAACGACCTGGCCGAGGCCGTGCACGCCTACGAGGAGTACCGCACCCTGCTCGTCCGGCTCAGCCAGCTCCTGTTCCCCTACACGACGCCGTATTTCCCCGACCACATGACGCTGCACTCGCACATCCAGAAGGGCGGCAGGGGGGTCGTCCTCACCGCGGGGAACGACCAGGTCGCCTACCTGCTGACGCAGATCCCCATCCTCCGCAGGCTGGGGTGCCGCCTCCCCATCGAGGTCATGTACGTGGGCGACGCGGACCTCAACCGCGACTCGCGGCAGGACCTCGAGGACCTGGAGGGCGTGGTGACGCGGGACCTCGGGGTGATGATCCGCGCCGAGGGGTGGGAGGTCGCCAGCTGGGCGGCCAAGCCGTTCGCCATCCTGCTGTCCAGCTTCCGGGAGGTGGTCTTCATCGACGCGGACAGCTTCTTCTTCGCCAGCCCGGAGGGGCTGTTCGACGACCCTGGCTATGTCCGCACGGGCGCGCTGTTCTTCCGGGACAGGCTCATCATGCCGGAGAACAAGAGGCAGTGGCTGCAGTCGCTCCTGCCGCAGCCGGTCTCGAGGAACGTGAAGCAGAGCAGGCCCTGGATCGGGGTCAGTGGACACCAGCAGGAGAGCGGGGTGATTGTTGTGGACAAGTATAGGCACTTCATGGCGCTGCTGTTCACCACCAGGATGAACGGGCCCGACAGGGACGGGAACAAGGAGGAGTTCAGAGTTGGTGTCTATGACATGGTCTATGGTGAGTCCCCCAAACTGGTTACCATCGCGCTCATGACAACCGTTTTCTGATCGAGCAACGGACCAGGCGACAAGGAGACCTTCTGGCTAGGCTGGGAGCTGGTCGGCGACACCGACTACGTCTTCCACCAGGGCGACGCGGGCACCCTAGGCGTGGTCCAGCGCCACGCCGACATAACCGACGTGCAGCCCGAGCTCCCCGCGTGGGCGACGCCGGACAACTCGACCGACGCGGGCCTCGAGGCCGCCGCGGCGGGGAGGCCGCCGAGCCTGCGGATGTGCGCCCCGCAGCTCCTCCACCTCGACCTCGAGGGGAGGCCGCTGTGGTTCAACGGCGGGCTGGTGCACAACAAGTTCCTCGACAGGAGGGAGTGGCGCTTCGAGGTGTTCGAGAGCTACCTCATCGAGCCGAGGGATGTACGGGAGCCGGGGGCGTGGGTCCTGGAGGACGGGAACATGTGCTGCCTGACGACGGATAACCACCTGAGGGGTGAGTTGACGGTGGAGCAGAAGGAGTTGTTGAGTGAGATTGTTGAGCAGGCTAGGAAGGTTGGCGTGGCGCCTTATTAGCGACCACGTACTTGGTAGGTATGTGTGGTGTCGACAGATACTCTTACGGCAGGCTGTATGGCGAGATACATAGCGATGCGCAAAAGAAAGATGAATCCTCGATCGATATTATCGGTACTATCAGTGAGATGTATGGAAGCAAGAGAAAACTGACTCTTGAACATCAGCTAGGTTTGCTACGTCAAAAAAAATAAACAAAAAAAGAGGGTGGCCAACCCAGTTGACGGGCACCGGTCCGACTTTACGGAAGCGAGTGACGGAAAACGAAAGTTTCCACTATGCCAAACGCCCTCGGTGGGGTCTGTTGACATATATTGGTGTCTTCAGTCCTATATGCCTTGCTGGGCGCCTGGGCAGTGCCTTCTCCCTGGGACCAACTGCCTCCCCAGCTGGGTACTTGAGTACTTAGTACCCAAGTATACCTAGGTACCAGGTAGGTATCTCCAGCCAGTCGTACTGTGACTGTGAGTGTTACACGGCACTCCTGATAGCTGCTGTGTAATCTGGACCTGCAGCTTTTCCCTGATTCTTGGTGCTATAGGAGAAGTCTGGAGGTGATTGGCGTGGCCCCTGGTCGCCCGCAGCCACTCTGCACGAAGACACCACACCACTCACACCCGAGCAGTTTTGCGCACTGGCGTATAACTCGAAAATTCCAAGATCACAAGGGAACTCCCCGAAGGTCGGCATCTCAAATGGCCCCTATATACAGCCCTTCAGACTACCCTTTTGGAGAGCCTTTCTTCTGCTCCCTAATCAATTCAATTCATTCACTGTGCCTTGACTACACCAGCATAGGGCCCTTGCAACTGTCACAAACATGCATTCTGATATCTCAAGATCGATACGTCGCTGCAGCGTTGAAGACGGTGGCCCGGCTCCTTCACCCCAATCCCGCGGGGCAATCGAGGGACCGCCTCGTCCGCAAGCCCTGGCCAAGCCCTGGCCACAGGCTTCAGAGAAAGGGTTCAAATGGGCCCAAATTCGTCATCCCATAGAAAGATATAAGCCCCTCGGGCTATCGAGAAACAGTTGTATTGACGAGGAGGCGGGCCCTAGCAGGTGTGTGATGGGTTTGACTTCCAATCATGGCCAGTTGACGATGACAACCGAGCACTTACACGAATGAACCAGAGCCTTGCGCTACTCCGCTAACTACGTACCTCACCCATAGGACCAGGCCCCAAGACTCGGTCAGCAAGGCCCCTCAACTTGGGAACTTGACAGTATCAGTCCAAGACCCATACCCACCTTCAAAAGCACGCACAAAGACTTCGGTGGTGCTCTCTTTTGAAAATGGCAACTTTGATGGTATCTTCATTCGCCTCTGAGTAGCTCAAAAACATTTACTGAGACTTACAATAGTGATCACAAGATTGTTGTCCGCGACGGGCCTGCCTTCGCCAAGTCGATATCAAGGGCGAAGGTCAGGTCCCCTCCAAGAGGAGAGAGGAATCGTAGAGTCTATGCTGAACAATGCGTGGCTCAAAACAGTCGGGAGAACTAAAATGGCCTCTCGACTTCAAGTGGCTACCAAAGATACAACGATAACTCTCGATGCAGCCAAGGGAAGGCGAGCCTTTACGACGAATGCTCTTGTGGCAATACATTATGATGGCAAGAGATGGGATGTGGTTCTTATCACTCCAGCAATGATGTATCCGGTACCTCCGAACATGCCGGCTGGTGATCAAATGGTCCAACGTATACCAAGTGCTCCAAGCTTGGTAAGTAAATTACATCTCTGGCCAGACTTCGAACACCACGTTCGCGGTTGGTATTATCAAAGCTTGGGCAAAGGCAAAACGGCAATGGTCACTCATTTTCTAAAACATGGGACAGAGTACAAACGCATCCCGGGAGGAAACACAGAATTACTACACCATGGGGACGAAAGGGTCCACCCTACACCAAGTACTACAACCTGGGCAAGTGACTATCGGGCCCAGTGGCAATTTGCTACCGTCTTGAAGATCGTTCGACGTTGCATTCATCAACGCGGGAACAAAGGCCAAACGGCCAATTCCACGTTTCCAGGCCCTGGGATAGAATACACAGGCATCCCAAGAGGAGACACCGGATTACTACACGATGGGTACAATGCGGCAGAAGAGATCTGGCTTTCTATCGTCCTTTACATGGCACTGAAAGGTATTCTGTTGCCTCAACCAGTCATCGAGAATATGCTGATTGCTTACATGAGGGCAAAACCACCCGTCCCTCTTGCTATTGAGATTGCCGGGCCCGCAGTGTCACAATTACTGAGAACACAGCTGCGGCGTTTATCGTGCAAAGCCCAACACGCAGCCATCAAGGCAATGACCCAGGGCTCGAACGGAGAAATATAATCTGACCTCCGACTTTTCAGCCAGGCTGAAGAATTCCTTGGCTATGCCAAAGATGAATCCGAAGCCGAGCCTACGCACAACAAGTTCCGCACGGAAAATAATGACGTCGTTTTCCCTCCTCCAGATTGTGCAATGGAAGGCTCTGAGGCAGTAGGGCAAGCGCCTAACCTGCGATCTCACCGAGGTAGCTTCTCAGATGACTCAAGCTCTTCTAACCCTTCTGAGACGGAGAGCATATCAACAAGTCACAGCTCAGAGGCGTCGATGTCTCTAGATGAACTCGCCATATCGCGCCGTGACGTATTGGTCGATCAAGTAACTAGTTCTATGGTCGAATGGCTTGATTCGAGGCTTTGTCTACTCTCTTTGTGGTCCCATCAAAGTGGCGAGGCACAGCGCTCCGAGTCTGCCTCAACGGCTCAGAAAACCAGCTCCGACAAGGCTCGGGACTCACACCAAAAAACACAACTTGGCCCAAACAATGAACGGCACAAGGATGATGCCAGTGATGACGAAGGATCAGATATACTGGGACCCAATGGCACAGATTATTGGGAGAATAGTGAGACATTGGAGTTCGCATGCCCCTTCCTGAAACACAACCCGGACAAGTACCGTGGCATCCGGAGTTGCTCTCGTCACGGATGGAAGGAAATATCTCGTTTGAAGTAAGGGATCCACGCATATGTGCTCCTGGGAATCTTTTTTACTGACGAATGTAATAGAGGACATCTATACCGCCGCCATCGTCTGCCGCAGTTCAAATGTATTCTATGCTGCGAGGTTTTCAAGACCTCTGACGCACTCCACGAGCATAGTAGATCGAAAGTCGCCTGCGAAGTCATGCAAGATGAGCCAGAGCAAGACGGGATCAACCAAAACCAAGAGAAGAAGCTCAGATCGAGAAAAAGGGGCCGGGACGACTCGGAGCATGGCAAATGGGTAGCCGTATATAAGATCCTGTTCCCAGACGAGTATCTGGTTCCATCCCCGTGTGAGTACTTGATCTTGAAATTTCCGCGAGCCAGCCTTGCCAACAGACTCATCTCGAATATTCATCTACGACAAACCTCTCGCGAGTTTGATTAACCTGCTGACCTCCCTGCATAGATTTTAGAAGTACAGACCAGGGACAAAATCAAGAGTCATTACTGACTGCCCTGAGGGAACATGCCAGACGAGAGTCTGCACGCCTGATCCCGCCGAGAGTAAAGGAGATTCTGGATGAAAAGCTCAAGGGAAGCCTGACACCTCAAGTCCTGCAAAATGTGCTCCGCGAAGTATTCACACAGGTGATCAACACGTTTCCACAACGACCAAAGCCATCGTCAGGGTCTCAGATCGAACAAGCGGTAGCCATCGATGACTATGCGCCAGAATTAGCGGAGCAGCCAAGTGTCCAAGGCAACGCACACGTTCCGACCCTTCGACATGCCATAGATAGCGAAGATTGGCCCGGGACTGGGCCGACAGAAGACGGGGAGCAGGGCCTTGAGCATGCCCGTACCCCTTACTGCCAATATCCAGGACCGATAGGGGAGACTGCAGCCGGACCTTCAAATCATTCCTTAGCACAGGGCGGTCATACCTCCAATAGAGCTGGAGACGATTTCTGGCCCCAGAAAGCTTAGCCACCTTCTTCAATTTCGATGATTTCCAGGCTGACTACGCTGGGTGGTTCCTGCCGCCTGGGGAGATGGACTCGCACGCGGATTTGGGGTATTTCAATTTACGGTCTGCAGAGGAGGCTCATGATGAAACAGGAAAGGGAAAGGAAGCCGAGCGTGACCCGAGCGCAGGCTTTTGAGATCGCCTCGAAGTCCACCCGGGGCCCGAGGAGGCACTTCGATAAGCAGATGGCTGATACATTGAACGTACAGACGGCCCAGGACCATGACTCCTTGGTTTCGCTTCCTGCCCCTTTGTGAGGGCATGTTCGAGCAGTGCTTTCGCCGCATTCTGCGGGTTGCTCAATTTGTAGAAAAAGAATGCGTTGGTCTACCGTAACACCAAATATGAATCTGCCAATAGCTGGACCGGTTTTCGGCGCAAAAGACTTGCTTAACGAGGTTATTTGATTTCGTCGTACCATAGAGACCTCAAGACCAATACTATAAGCCAGTTCGAACAGTTGTCTACTAACTAGCCAGCTGTAATTATAGCATGGCCTTAACCCCTTGCTCCGATTACATGGTCAAATAGGAGACAGATAATGATGACCATGAAGGGCTTAGTCCGTACATACGTAGTTGTCACCAACAATTTCAGCATGGAAGACATCACCCCACCATCACACCACCTACAAAACTATTCGCGCACGAACGCTCGAATCAAACAATCCATTTAAAAAATTGGGTTTTTCTCTTCTTCATAAAATCATAAAGAGGCTAGTTCAATCTTGCTCTTGTCGAACCTCTGCGAGATTACAACGGCACCCCTAATTCACATTCACGCGAAGCTGACACAGGAACCTTGGAAGTTTAATCCACCTGAAATCCACAATGCCAGGATCAAACAGCTGAGGGATGGACAAAGTGAGATAACGGCTCACAAAGATTAAGATGACGAAAATACTCACATAAAGATTACGGGTATGGGTCTAGGTTACCCACGAGCTTATCAACAAGCAATGGCCCACAAGGCTATGACATAAATCCTCCAGCTCAGCTCTGTTCGAAACCCCACAGTCCGCCAGGAAAGACCCGAGAGCAAACTCGAGCTGAGTTATCAAAGTCAAACGTTCCCCGAGATTGCCAACTCTCGAGGCCACGGAGGACAGCTTCAAGGTCCACACTGAAGTCGAAGAAACCAAGGACACGGTATCGTCGCGTAAGGCTCCAGATGACAGCCACGCGACAGGGCTGCCCAGTTGCGTGCGATTGCCATTGCCTGAGACCCGGCCCGCATTGGGAGTGCAATAATTACCTGATTACCTCCCACTCGCCAGCCACCCGCCCATCAACATCTTCCTTGACCCCGTCCAGCACCCCTAGGCGAAGCCCGACGATATACATGGTCCCGCCTTGGATGCTCAACCTCGGCACCTGGGTTTCGTTCCTCTACCTCGGCTCTTTAAAGTGGACCAAGGGCAGCGCTCTGACTGGACGTCAGGAACGGGATCGGTTCGCAATGCAAATAAGTTGTCTGCAAGTGTCAGATCAGGCGCGTTCCAGACACACACACACCATGGGCAATTGAAGAGAGCGACCACGTGCTGCATCTTGCATTTGGGTCCCGGGAGCAACACTGGCGCGGACTGGCCAAACCCCGTGGACGGAGCAGAACTCCTACAACGCGTATTCCGGTACCGGTACGCTGTATGCACCTTCGTCACATGGAACTTTCCGGGCTCGAAACCTTCGATGGGATTAAAAGGAAAGAAGAAGAAAATAAAAGATGTCGATGCATGCAAGAGCGCAAAAAGTGCCCGGAGGTAAACCTCCGCCACCGGTGTTACGGACTTACCACGATAAGGCTGTATACCCGATCAGACAGATGATCCGGGCCGCCCCCTCTGTCTCCCGGGGCAGGACTGCACACAACAAAGGAGAGACACACATATACCTACACATACAAACGCACCCTGGTCGGTGATGCATGTCGACTTGATGCACCAACCTGGGCAATCACCCGGGCAATCACCGGGGCCTGACCTGATCGGCGGGAACAACCTGCTGTTTTTTTAATTATTTATCTTCCCCTTGCGGCGGCTGTGGAAGGACCCGGCCGTCTGGCCAGATGTGTGTGTGTGCCTCCGATGGTGATGGGCGACGCCCGGGCGGGGGACGGCGGGTACAAGGGGACGAGGTAAAAACTGCTGGTGTGTGGTGTTTTGTTGTTGTGTGTTGGGTGGTATTCAGTTTGCCGTCCGTGCCGACGCGGGTGACATTGATCCGGGGTCCTGCTGCCCGCCCCCGTGGGATCGTTACCATTACCGGAGTGATGGGAATGATCAATATTGCAACCGCAGTTGGAGGGCAGGGTCAAACCCGCCGTATTACCGCGTAGCCGAAGGAGGATGCTGCATATGTAAATACGTCTGTAGGCGAGCACCGAATGATGGATGCATGGGCACGGATGCGTGAGGGAACCGCGCGCAACGTACATATACCTGGGTGTAGCTCTTTCTATTGCTCTTTCTTCTTCTGTGTCTCTCCGTGGAGTTGCGCGAAGTATACTCTGGTATCTACTCCATCAGGTGCGATGTTCCGAATAGGTATCATCACCGCCCCCGTCCCCCGGCAGAGATGTACTGTACATGGTGGTGTCGCCTGTCGTCAATCATCAGCTCACGGCGGCTTACGACGTCAACGTTACTGGCGATGGGGCCAGCAGACATGGATCCCTGGTGAGGCTTGCAGGCTGCATTGCACATGCGCGTGTTTTCCTTCATCATCATTGGTATGCACGCGCTTCGTACGGTGTCTCGACTGACCTCACTGCCCGACGGGAACCCAAAGCGGACGAGATCAACCGCCTGACGATAGGCCGACGGCGTGTCCGCAGAGTCTGGGATACCTGGGTTCGGTCTGCGTCACATGAACGGTGAAAGGAACAAGAGCTCGTTGCGATGTATGGCTAAAGAGAAAAAAAGTTTATGCTGCGTGTGTGATGTGGTCGAGTGTCCGGGGCCCGCTGCGGAACTCCATCTGGAATTCCCTCAGTCACTCATCGCCTGGACAGATCGAGATCCTGGGGGGGCCAAATGCCATGTGTCAGCTCCGATCACGAAGTAGGCCCGAGTTTCCTACGAGGCCAGCGGAGATTTTCGTCTGCGATGGCTTCGTCTACGGGTTGCGTCAGCATTTTGGATAATTGCGACCTTGGCTCATGAGAGCCTCAAATTTTGTGTGGGAGTCATCGGTGGGGCTGGCTCAAACTTAGCAGAAAGTTTGCGGGTGTTGGAGCAAGTCGGAATATTATCCGAGATGACAGGTTACAGTCTTGGCGGTTAATATCAGTAGACAGGCGACTGATAGATAATATTACTTGTGAGGGCACTCGCATGGTTCCCCACTACTGCCACAGTAAGGCTTGATAGGCCGTCATTCTACTCCACCAATCTGAGTTTACTATATGACTATCAGAAAACTGAAGAAAAACAACAACTGGAAAACAGGCCTGTTGGCCCAATGGCAAGGCGTCTGACTACGAATCAGGAGATTGCAGGTTCGACCCCTGCACAGGTCAATTTCTTTTTCTCTTTTTGTTTTCTATATCATACGTGTGTACTATAGTGTGCCTGCCATATAGTACGTGTATGTGTGTTTCGTGCTCTGCTTTACAGTCATATCCTCGTATCTATTACTCCCTTGTAATCCATGTGCTCAGGATTGCGTTCGAGGTTGCGTCCTGTTTGCGCCTATGCCAGCACACGGATGGTGACGAATCATCAGATCGCTAAATCCGCGGAGTTTTGATTCGACTGTATACTATATTGAAGAATGATGATTATTCGAAATCGCGAATTCGCGATATGCTAGTTCTCTAATGACGCCGGCAGTCGAGCACTCATAGTGTATTTCTTTGAAGGGGGCCTTACTGGATCGGCATGTAGTTGACGAAGAGACTATTCCCGATGCGATGACATCTCGGAAAGTCCCATTCCGGTGCCTGTCGAGGGCGGTTTTCGGGCCGGTTTAGTCTCGCATGCCTTTATTAAGACTCTGAATCTGGCAGCGTGGCAGCACAGGCCGCGAAAGTGCCGCTGTAAGGAACTGTGTTGCCTGCCCCCTTAAGGTTAGCCTCGAGCCGTGGCGGAAACCTAGAGCGGACCGGACGATACATGTAAGTCCAGTAGCATCTGCCCTTGCTGCATTTTAAGGTTGATATCGTCATTGAACGACTCATCCTAACCACAATCGACTGCGTGGTATGGGATTTTGACAAGGGCCACTACTTCTGGGTTGCATGCAATGTGGATGTTCTCCTCCGTATGTAGGTGATACCCATCAGCGCCGGTGGCCAAACCATATGTACGCCTCGCCGGGGTAAGAATGGCTAATTCTTATGATACCCAAGAGGAATTGGCTGCCATGTCTCCACTCTGGCTAATTGGAGTCGATGATTGGGTGATCAAATTGGCAGATGAGCCTTGCAGCTGGACCCATGGGGTAGTTGGTTCCCCTCTATGGAATTTGCGAGAAGCAGTATTACCTTCAGTACATGTAGAACAAGGCTCAGGACAGGGGCCCTTGTCGCCACGGTCTTGAATTAACTCTATCACCCCGACGAGGGCGTATAGGGCATGCACATGCACGGCAGGCTGCCTTGGTAGTCGATATGGCCGGGAGCTGCTATTAGACTTGATCCGGAGAGCAACAATGCTCAGTGATAGGCCTGTAGTAACAGTTTCCCATATGAGGCTACTATCACGAAAACAATTAATAGCGGACACACCAACAAGAAAGAAAAAAAAAAGAGGAAAAAAAAAAGGGCACCACAATGCGCCGTCTCTTCTCCAGAACATGGCGCCCGAGACAATCCATGATTTTGACAAAAAGCTTACCGGTGTATGCTAGGACCGGGTCCTACGCATAAGATCGTGATGATCACTTTACATCGGCTTCGCGTTAATAGTAAATCGCGTCCTCTCCACGAGGGAATTTCATCGGAGCAAATGTCCGGGTGTTCCCGCTTGCAGTTTCTGCCTCTGGCTTGGCCAGTGCCAAAGCGCTCCGCACCCCTGGACCCTGCCCGACAGCCCGGGGTTAGGTACCGGAGGTGGGAGTTTGCCTCCCCCATGCTTCCAGATGTTTTGAAGATGGACCTGTGGGGATTTAACCCTGCGGAATAGAGCCGAATCTCGAACCGACCGCGAGGCTCCTCCAGTGAGACGTGACACAATTGCGACAGGGCCTTGCAGATGGTCCGCTCGGACACCCTGAACGGCTTAGTACTATGTTACACTACGTAACTCCATGTGACCGATGTACCAACCTGAGGAAGCCAGGGTACTCTTGTTTGAGTATCGCACGTGGTTCTTTCTGGTCGAGTGCGAGGTTGGTGATCCGGGACTCGGGGCTGTCAGGCGGGACGAAACAACCCACGCTACCCCAAGATAACCATGGTAGGGCTTATCAGAATTGCCTCATATCTTGGTCTTTGGCGTCCCGTAGCTGATTCCTCCAAGTCGCAATCCGTATCGCATACCTGACTGTGTCCCCGTTTGATGTCTCCAATAGGGTTGTGCCTTTTGTTCAACACCACCAGCACATAACGAGATCGAGGGCAAAGAACAAGTGACAAGGGGACATGTCGATAGCTTTTTCGTCGCTTAACGAGGCAAAGCTAAAACCTGCAGCGGCGAGCGACATCTTTCATGCCAGCGCAGTATGTGGTCTCGACAACTTGGCCTTAGACTTAACTTTGATGGCGACGACGCATTGCATCCTGCTGGTTCCACTCCTCAAGCACTTGCCCGGAGACATTGCCCCCGTCACTGGACCTCACTACCAATCTCCGAAAGGGCCCTGACCGCCGTCCTTTGCTTGTTTGCGGTCCCCGGGAGGGTGATCACGTCATGTGGAAGTCCCCATCAATCTTGGTAGGAATTATATCGGTATGGACGAGTGTTGCTGGGGCTGGGCAATCCCCGATTGGCATAATGATCAATCGAAGGGAGCAATGATTGACACGTCCGTAGTTTTAGCTGCTGAGATGCAATAGCATTATTAGCCTCGCCCGAGTCTGTATGTGTCGTAGCATGACCGGGCTGATATCTACCCGCGCAGCCGCAGTGGACCGGATTCGGCAACGGCTGAGGCTGGCAACAAAGGCCGAAGATGGCAACCATGAATGATGTCGTCGAAGTTGATCTAGTTGTTGCCCGTAGAATGTGCGACTACCCGTTAACCTGGGCAGTAAATCCTCAAGGTTTGGCTATATCCGCAGCCGGTGTCTTGGAGGGTCCGGCCTCACGCGGAGCGTTCCACCGCGGACGAGTCATGGCCGTACGAGATTACAAGATGATGTGCTGGCCGGATTGTGGTGATGACGTGGGTTATGGCTGTTGTTCGTGGGGATTCGGCGCAAGCTTGCAAAAACTTGTTATGAAGGGTCTGCCTGCTGCTACTGCTTAATCCAGGACTTGATGATACCTAGTTATCTGGAGAAGGAGGTCTGAAGCGGGTAATTTTCCCGTGCATGCAGTGCGTGTGGCTTGACCGCTTCATGAAGCTTGGCCGCATCCGGGATTGGTGCCACCGATGAATGTGACAATGTATCTGATCTGTCGTGCAGCAGTCTGGCCTGGCCAACACGGAGCCGAGTCCGGCTGTGAGGTGCACCGGCGCCGGGGTATGTAACGTTGGTGGGGCGTTTGAAAGGCTGAGGAATGCTACCCACCCACTGACGAGTAGCATGTAGGTAGGTAGGTACATACCTACCTAGGTACCTGTGTAGGTGGGCGGCCAGGATGTCAGACTCGGCGAAGTACGATAGTGCACTACCTAGGTACCATGCTGCATGTTATAGAGCGGTAAACGTACCTAGTGTAGTAGTACTCACTCACCTAGGTAGACAGTCACCATCATACATACATACATACATACATGCCAACGGCACTTTTTGGCCAAGCCGGGCGACCTGCAACTCTATTTCAGCCTCGTGGACAGACTTTCAAGGTCCGGGGTGGTAAGGTTGTGCGAGACCCTTCAGCCCGTTAAGGCTCAACGGGATGGCTACCTGAAAATAAGGGTAAACGAGGGTGAAAATTTACAGTGGAGGCGGGGGATCGTCAACTCTCGCGATGGCTTTTGGAAGGCGCGAGGCCGAAACATTGGCTTCCGCACTATGTACTTATGTACTGTCTACCACCTAGGTGCTAGTGCCATTACCATGTGCCGGGCCCGTAGCCGTTTGTCGGGGCCGGGGTCCGGGTCATCGGCGGAGACCGGCCCGGCTGTGGTCTGATCACTCTACCAACAGAGACGATAGGTGGAAACGCGATTCCATAGCAACCACTCATGCCTAGACACGATGGCCTGCAACTGAATGGGAACAATGGAAACCGGAAGGAGCGATAAAGGGACACAGGAGTCTAGAAACTCTTTGCAGTACGGCGTACAGATCGACAATGCAGAGATGCTTGAATTCGTGTGTCAGCTGCACATATGTACTACCTAGGTAGTGTATACAGTATTGAAATCCCTGTCATCAGTGCCTATACGGCATAATCCGACATCGCGACTTTGCCAATGCGGAAAGTATACCCAGCCTGAATGCAAGGATTGGAAGAGGAAAGGAGCAGAAGAAATAAGATCAAAGAAAAGGAAAATTGTAGACTCGGTGATGCCAAAAGTTCTACAGTTCAAACCAGTAAAAATGCTCAAAATGCTCATCTACAAATGGATCGTGATCCCACGCAGGATATTGTGATGCAGTTCGGGGTTTGCTATAAACCTTAGTAGCAGCCAAGACCTCCAGGATCATCGAAACCCCGGGCTACTACAGCACTTATATTTCTAGCTGCCAAGTCCTGAGCATTACCAATCCGGGGGAGATTACTAAGTATCTCCAAGGTAGGTATACACTAGAGCCATCTGAACGAGCCATCTGAACCGGGGCAAGCCCGTATTCTTCACGGTTACTACTCGTTATCACTACGGCGATGACTCACTCACAGTGCCGTAAGCAACGAGGATATGAAGTTAAAACACAATTCTCTTGATCGTCTGCCAGAGTAGAAGCTTCGAATGGCCGGTTAGATTGCGGACCAGAAGCACCGTGGGACCGTACATACTGTAAGTGTACATGTAAGCATCTGCATCAATCAACGCCAGCACCCAGCGGCGATCTCCATGTCTAAGACATGTTGAGATTTGTGGAAACGGCCGGTGCGTCCTACCTACGTTCCATTAGGGCCACATGGCTGCTTTCGGTACAAAGCACCGGTAACCAAGAATGCCACAAAGCGGAACGAAAACAAATCAAGAAGGGGACCTATTCGCCTCGCAAAGAATCTCGCGAGCTCGCAATCGTTGATCAGCATCAATTGATCACGACGCAGTGCAGGCAGGAAAAGTGGATGGCATCTTAGATTCTCAGCTCACAAAGCTCCGCTAAACTTCAATCTTGATGTCATCAGCTATCAAGACGCGAGTCGAGAACAGAGTGACAGATCTCGTAGGGTGCAAGAAGCTAAGACGATGAAGCTAAGATCTAGGGTCTTCCGAACACCTTGTGGGCGGAGAGGTAGATTCCCCAAAGGATTCGCAGGCGATGTTACATCAAGGTCGACCCCAAGGGCAGCCCCTCGGGGACCAATCAGGCTCGACGCGAGCAATGCGAGCTCTGGACGGGGCAACAGGCGTTTCCTCTTTGTTGCCAGGTGCCACCTGGGCAGGCTCAGCCTGGTAAGCCTGGTCCCAGGCCCAAGCAAAGGGCTTACTCATGACAGCGAGTCGGGCTCCGCTCAACGCTGCGACCCCGATGTACTCGACTTACCCGATGTACCTCGTCGTACTCGCTTGTACCCCCACAAGGGTAAGGGGCGCCCTGATGAATCGACTTTGACGACAATTGCCTTCCAGAGCTTTCTCCCCCCCCCCTTGCGGGCCTAATGCTGCAGGTTGCGACTGCTGCAGCCAGCAGCCAGCAATCACGTTCGCCGTAACGGCTCAACTTGTGGTGTAAAGGCCTCTCTCCAAGAGCATGGCGAGAAACAACATGTGAAGGTCCGGTTTGATGTTGATATAAGACTTGCGTCCCTATTCCATCACAGCTGTCTGGGTGACCCATTTATCTACATAGTACCGGTACTCACCATTATCATCATCATTATCATCCTCACTCTCTGCCTGTCTTGTACATCGACGACTGTGGCAATTGTAATCGTGAGACCCGCTGTTGAACCACTACCAGCCTGATAACCCACCCCCACGCCTGAGCTACGACTGCGAGCATCCTCGCTCGAAGCTAGGTACTCTGGTACTGTGATACTCTGCACTGTACCTATCATGTGGTAATAGCTGGGAGCCGACCATTCTAGAAGGGTATCGTCAGTGCAAGAAACGTGGTCAAGCACGGCCTCAATATCCAGGAATTTTCCTGCAAAGTTTCCATAGATCGGCAGTTCATGGCCCTGGAACAGGCGAGGATCGAAATCCCATCTGTGCTGTACCCATGAAAGATCGAAATCCGACAGGGCGCAGGTGACATTCCAAATACTTCGCTCGACTTGCAGAATCAGACGGGCCTGCAGACCGCTTCAGTTTGTCCGCCCTCGGACATAAACATCTTGCCGACCGTTACCACCCGCGTGCTTTGGCTCCAGCATAACGCCGAATAAGTGTGTACTGTACTCCGTAAGTCCACCTCCACCATTGATCCTAGCACGTCCAGTACATGGATACCTACCTCCGTACACGCCTGTCAGGCACGACTTCTTCATTCTCTTCACAGGGATGCCTCGAGTCAAGGCTGGTGTGGGTCCCTGAAGTCGCGAACGGTGCCGAACCGGTTGTACTCACAAGCATCATTATTACCACAAGGACAGCGCTGGAAATCTATTACATATCACATAATCCCCCCTCCCTCCCAACGTCCTCATCCTACGAACATTTAATTCTGCCTGTCCTCATCACATTATTCAGCCCCTTTCGAGTCATTACCGATCACATCGGCTCGCTTACTTGAATTCTTCTTTCTCTTGTTTGCGCTGTTCACAACATCCGTATTCGCAACCCTCTGATACAATAACACCTCTCTATACACACTTGAATACCCCGTCGGCATTTCTACTGTATATCCGCAAGCACATCGACTTATAATAACACGGCTCGCTCTCATATATCCAGCCAACCCACCTTCACATACATAACATCTCTCACCGTTGCGTGAGACCATCGTGCAAATATGGAACATAGTCTGCCCAGTCCTCCACTGGAGGAGCAACACAAGATGCATGCGAAGAAGAGGAGTAACTCCAGCACAAAGTCAACCAAGCCACAACATCGCGCTTCCAAGCGCTCCAGTACCACAAACTCGCATATCCACCTGCACTCGCCCATCTCAGTTGATAGCCATTCCACACACTCTATGGCCGACGGACGGCACAAGAGGGTATGGAAGGCCTGTGAAAGGTGCAGGATGAAGAAGACAAAGGTGATTATAAAGCATCCGCCCCACTTAGTAAGCCCACATCGGGTTACTGACATGCGACGGCATTTTGATAGTGCGACGGAGAATTCCCCTGCAAGAGGTGCAAGGACGATGGACTGGTCTGCACAGCAGGCACACGAAAGAAGACAGAGTTCAAGCAGTTGCCAAGAGGGTACGCCTTTTCTCCACATCCCCCGTCTGTCGTATAACAAAGCAGGGTTCATGGACTTACAACATTTTGCAGATACGCAGAGGTATTGGAGAACACACAATTCGCCCTCATTGCCACCGTGCACAAACTGTACTCCATGGTCCGCAACGGTCAACAGTGGGACCTCGAGGAGCCCGACCTCAACGACCGTGGTCAACCAGTAATTCACAACATCGCTCAGAAGCTCGGCTGCATCCGACCCAACAGCGATATCGACCTCCCCGTGCACTCCGTATTTCCCGAGGACGAACAAGGTCTCGCCGACCTGGCGCGACAGCTTGAGGAGCAACAGGAGAATGAGAAGGTACAAAACCGCCACGACCATGACCATGACGCAAGGACCGACCGCGCGAGCTCCTCTGATCTGGACCATTCTGACTTTGAGGACTACCGAAAAGCCGCCTTTGGAGGCGGCGGCCCAGGGAGCAACATAACCCTGTCGCCAGCAAGCTTGACGTACGACTCATTCGACAACTACTCGGCACCATCGACGGACAGTATCCCCAGCGCGACCTCGCCGACGAACTCGATGGCCCCGTCTTTCGCGCCTTGGATGCGCCCCGCCTCCATGGGCTTCAACTCTCAATTCATACATCAGTCGGGCGCATTTGCGGGCGTGGACATGCTCAACCAAGGGCTGCTCGAGTCGGAATTCGGCACCATCAAGCCACACATTGTTTCATGCCCCAACCCTGAGGTCATGATGGGTCTTGGTGACCCCATGATATACTCTGGTTTCGACCCAGAAGCCATGAGGTTGTGACAAAACGACCCAACTACGAATAAATGAGGAGGGAAAAAGTGGAATGGGTATGATGACGGGTCTACGTTTGGGTCGAGAGTCTGCTTGCGGCATAGATGGCGTCAAAAGACTACATGGGGGTTAGGGTGGCAAATGGTTTCGGCACGGCGTTAATCAAGGCTTTGCTTTTGGTGATACTCTGGTTACCTTTTCTTTATTTGTCTAGGAAGGAATGGTCTGGGATCGACATTCAACAGCGCATTGTTGTAATGGACACTGGATTCGGCAGGGGACAATATTCTGGAGTATAGCTTTAGGATTACGGGTCGTCACTCGCAGCTTGGCTGGAGAGACGCAGACAGAAGCAGCATGCTTGGGCCACTGAGCGTGACTGAAAACCCCAGAAATGGAAGAATTGATCTCCTCATTCCGTGCATCGCACACGCACACACAAGCGTTCCTATTCCCAACATACCAGAAGCCCCACCTATCTGCACAGCGATCGGACCCCTCCCTCCGTGGCAGGCAAATCAGTGGAATATTCACTTCCTACCAATAAGTAGATATCAGGGTGGATCATCCCCGAATGGGCGCAAATCAAGCCACGGATAATCCGCAGTGTAGATATGCTGTTGCATATTGTGATTCTGGGCAGCCCAGCGATGCTCGGATTTGACTGCGGAGTATACAATGGAAATCGTCGGCTCCGAGGTCGCAGATGAACCATCGGCGCCCCTTTGTCGCTTCGGACAATCCGTGGGTTTTGCGCGAAGCCGCGAGCTGACATGATCGATCGCTCACTCCTCCCCTGGTCAAACCAGCACGTCAAACAACGTCAGCGCGCAAAAGAAACCACCCCCCCCCCCTTCCCTTCCCTTCCAATCCCTTTGAAAGGGCAGGGGCCGCCTAAAATCCGCTGGCTGGCTGGCTGCGGAGAAATCTCGGGCCTGGACGACCTTTCGCCGTTCTGTTACGTGGAGTAATTCTATAGTCACATGCCCGTACACATGTCCGTACGGAGGGAGACACGAATTAAACTTTTTTGCTTCCATCTTCCATCTTCTTTTTCTTCCTTTTCGTGATCTGGCCCCCAAAAATTGACAGGAAGGTGGGGTGGGCCGGTGGGAACCCCCACACTAGCCACGACGGATCGACAGCAGGAGCTACTACATGCGTAACAGCTACACTGGAGCCCATGGGGCGCAGGTACCTGGGTACATGTACATGGCTGGTACCGCAGGCGAAGCGGGTTGCAGCACATCACTTTACCTACATAGCCGCCTATCCCCGCCTGCACGTCCCAGGGTTGTGGTACCCTCTCACGTGCCTCTCCAGGGCTTGGACGTTGCCGACCGCCTGTGTAGCCTGATATTCGTGATAGGGGTTGAGTGGCTGGCCTGGATTCAGGGAGCGGATAGTCAGGGTACAAGGCACTTGGTTTTTTTGCCTTTGGCAGAGCGGATACCGATCTCAACTTTATTGTCTCTGGGGCATCTAAGAAGGGAAGGGAGGGGGGGGCGCTGAGGAGGGGCATCGACCTCGGGGGACCCCTAAGCTAATTACTGCACCAGAGATGATACCAAGTTAGGCTTGCTTGCTACTCCATGTCGAGCAGGGGGGTGGTTTTGTGTAAGAAGTAGGTAGTTTCAGGCAATTACCGGGTTTAATCTGATGTTGAGAAAAGGAGTGGGAATGCCCCGATGAAGTTGCGGTCACTTGTGCGCTCAATACGCCGTGTCCTGCTCCTTCAGTGCATAAGACTCGGGATCATGATCTAGGACCCGCCCCGGTAAGGTAAGTACATACAGTCCAAAAAAGGGAAGGATTATTTCCAGCTGCTATGTCATACACGGAATCCATAAGTGCCCAGGGGTACTGGTCAGCTTTCGGCGCATCTTTTGATATCATACACACTACTAGCATATGCAAGGGTTATTCAGCCTTATGGCGAGAAACGTGTCGGTCACGATCTGCCCCCCCAATATCTATATGTGGACTGCCGAGTACCCGAGCTGCGATCTTGGACTTCTCCGCGGACCGGTGCGCGGAGCTTGATACTGGCTTTTGTTGGGGAGGCTCTAGAGCCCTTCGAAAATCAAACCTATGAGAGGTCGGCCACGATAGGGGTATATACGACAGCGCAGCATGGCCTCGCATGCGGCTCCAGCCGCCATCTTCATACGGCGTGAGTGGCGCCTGGCAAACCCTGAGACCGTATGCAAACTGTAGGTGTCTGAAGCGACAAGATGCCGATCGTACTTCACTTAGATACCCTGCCTGCTTACTACCCCTTCCTCCCACTCTCCCCCGCCGCCACCAACACCTTGATCCTGCCGATAGCAGTCGGTGGCCAATCCTGCTAGGCTACGGTCGCTGCATATGAGCCTCCTTATCTGGGGGTCGCAAGCCACCTCCGTAAGAGCTTCGTGGCTCCGTGGCAGGGTCGGCCACTGGAAGTTGACCGGGACCTTCGTATGGACCCCACCACGGAGACGGGGTCCCGTGCTGTGCCAGGTGCCAGAGCAGGTTTGGGTTTGTGAAGCCGTGCGTGCTATGGTATGAGGATTGCACAGTCCGAAAAAGGACGCGTCGACTCCGCCATGGAAAAGATGGAGAAGGGGGAACATATCTGTCCTATTGTAGAGATACCCTGCATTACGTTTGTCCATCATCGACAGATACCGATTCCAGCAACCGTTGAAACTACCGGAAATTCCGGACGGGCTGGCTTGCACATGTACACTGCACGCACACATATGTGTTATACACATACAAACCAATAGTCCTCGTCTAGTTATTCTAGATTTAATCGCCCAAAGGCCGGACACATAGCCTTTTGGCTCCTGTCGGGCCATCTTCCAAATCCCGGCCCCCACATGTCGTCGTTCGCCATCGTCTAGGCTTCTTGTCACCTGAGCAGCCAGGCCAAAATACATCCCCGTACCCCATGTGGCAGGATACGTTTGGACAATGTCTGGGGATATGGAGCACCGGACAGGCCGTTTTGTTGGGTCCAATGGGGTTTTGGTAGATAATTTTTCTTTCTCTTTCGGTCTCCCACCAGGGAGGGGGCCATGTCCACTTTAGGTAAGTAGCACCAATTTCCCCGGCCCCGGCCCCGGAGGGAAGATTCGTAATGTCAGCCCGCCCCGGATCGGAAGCGGGCTCTCCTTTGATCCAAGGCACCTCTTCCGAAATGAGAATAGACAATCCCAAAAATTTAGTCCAGTCAGCCTTATGGATGGGCGGCACGCTACCTTGCACAGTACGAACCCCGGACGCCCGCGGCGGAAGAACCAACCAAGCCCACACCCCTCCTCTGCTTTCCCCGGAGAGACCTTGGCGGAAAGTTTCATTAATGACCTCATCTAGTATGTACGGGCGTGCTCCTGCGCATACCTCCTGGAAAGTCTGGGGTTGGGGCGATCCGGGTTCCACCTGAACAGATCACGATCCGCAGCGCGCCCACGCGGTCCGTAGGCAGATAGGTTTCGCCAATGATCAATGATGCGGCTACGGTGCAAACGGTAGAAATGCCAGAAAAAGTGCCCAAGTTGTAATGACCCCCAGCCTGGTGCAGGGGAGTTTTTTTCCAGACTATGAGGCCCATTGAGGCCCACGCACATCACAGTCTACGGACTCCTCTGTCCGTTGGCCAAAGCTCTTTTGATGATGTATGCCTCGAGCATTCAGGTACCTGGGCACAGAGGGTGGACCTTGTTCGGCGCTCAATGTCCTGACACATGCACCACCGAGCAGATCGAACGATCGAACGAGAAAGTCTGGGATAACATCAAGGCAGATGCATTAACCTGCCCCATGCCAACCATGCCAAGAGTTGGAGGGGCTGGAGTCGCGCACCGGCACAAAGGAGCGCCCTCAGTCCAAGGCTGGGTCCCTAAGTACGCAGCGGCTTACTCCTGCGATCCCGGGCCATGGCGCCAAGATCCCAAGATATGGTGTTGATGAGATAGGCAGGCGAGGCGGCAAGGCAAGGCCTTGGTCCCCACTCCGCACGCGTCACGACTCTGTCTCTTTTCACATCTCAAAGAGCATCGCCTGAATCGTACGATCGCGTGGATGGCCTTTTGAGATCTACAGGTCCACTGGTAGGTACTTCGATTGACCAGTCTATACTTCTGAACTCTTGGGGAAGGGGGGGGGGGGGAGGCAGAACAACCCGTGATCCGGAATTAGGTGCATGATGTCGGGAGCCTCTTCGAAGTTTATTCCCCTGGCGGCACACCAAAGCGTGTAAGATGATTGGTTGAGCAGCTTCCTGATTCGTGCACCGAAACTCAAATTTCATGAAAATAAGCCACCTACCAGTTCTATGTCCATACCCGGATCGATACTTTGCGCCTTGAGCACCATCAAGCTTCGGCAGGGGTAATGACACCTGCCACTCAGCACTACCGTCCCGTCGTGTTGGTAGTCGAGGTTCTTTTGTTAGAGGCTTGATATCACACTACGGCCCGGCAAGGAGAGGCGGGCACCTCCCCTCAAGTTGCTTCGCCACCACCAAATTAGTGGGTATGCGCAGCAGCAATGGCGTGACTCCTGCTTTGTCTAGCTGCAGGTGCGAGCTGACAAAGTCCGCCGGGAATCGACTCATCACATACTTTGATCAGGAATGATGCAAAACCACGCCTGCGATTAACGGTATACCCAACCTTATTTTACCCCCTGTATGTTGGTGCCAAGGGTATACCGGTAGATAAAGAATAATATCACCCTCCCGGGCTGGATAGGCTGATAGCTATCCTGGCCAAGGAAGTAACCCAGAGTTCGGGCCCGCTCCGAGTGCCGGACTCGCATGTGGGCCGGAGAGAGCATCAATGAGGTTCAGGTGTCTCAGGTTGTTCGGTCCGCCGACCGGGGGCTTCCGGAACCCGACTGGTGTCCGCTGCCCAGACATCGGCCTCTATGGGTGTGCCCGAAAGCGTTGATTTCTTGTTAGGCTATGATCTCGTGATACTTGTTGTCTCGGACAACTGAACGGCTGTGATTGCGCTGTGAGGGTTTTCTTCCATCTTCACAAAACTATGTGAAAACCGCAGGGAGATGGTCTCCACTGCTGCTTATCTGAAGCCCCTCTCAAGTCTTGTATCTGGTTACTACATATGTATAGGACACGTAATTATGGAGATAATATGCTGTAGATGAATCCTTCCTGTGATTATGTGGAAAAGTATACTGCAAAGTCAATTCTTCCTGAGCATCCCATCGTACCCCTCGCAGTACGTTCGCTGATACATCCCTGCACCGATTCTCTGTCGCGCTGTCGCGCTCACAAGCAAAGTCATTAGACGCAGGGCACAGCCGCAACTCTCCACGTTCGGAAGCACTGGCTAAGTTCCCACAGAAAGACCTTGTGGTAGGTATAGGCTGATGATAACTCACGGGGGTACTTTGCCAACTATTGACTGCTGTTGGAAGTATCACCCTGGCACTGTAGCCCACATCTTTTCAACCTTGAAGCTTGTCACCGAATTTGCTGTGCCGTAGTCTGAAGTCACAATGACGGAAGAAAGCCCATACGGCTATTACCAACGGCACTTTCACACCTTTTCCGAGTCCTTTTCCGAATCCTGCCAGTAGCCGGACTCGCGATTCCGAGCAGACATCTGGCCCTTGCGGCTTCGAATGTGCATGAAGGTCAAGAGATAGATGACCGCAGTCGCTGCGGTCAACCCCACCCAGCAGATGATGAACTTCCAGAAATCCTGGGTAATCACGATGTGTCTCGTTTCGCCAAACTGGAAGAAGTTCGTGCCAAAGATAGACTGACAAGCGGGTGGGTCAGAGAGGGGAGTATCATGTATGCAGTAGGAAGAGACTGTAATCAAGGGGCGCACTTACCGCCACGAATCCGCCGGGCACGTAGATCGCAGACAGTATGGTGATGATGGTGATAATGGCGCTGTCGTTGGCGAACTTCTGATTGATCTCCTTGAGCTTCACCGTAACCCTACTCGTCTGTTCTGCAAGGTTCCTCATTTCTTTGTCAAGCTTCGCCGACTCTTCCTGGTTGTGAAGTGCTCCAGTGCAGCTGATCTGTGATTAAAGACGCACCGCCTGGTTTCAGTAACTAGTTATGTACGTAACTCCATCGGGTAAGTTAAGGAGCCAAGCTTACGAGCTCAATAGTATTGTCAATGGCATCCCGTAAGGCCCTGGAGTTTCTGATGTAACCGTTGATAATGGTTTCTGCCGTGGACAACATACTAGTATGCACGTCGCCGGTGGGGATTTTCCTGCTTTTTCGAATCGAGCGGACAACTTCCCGGTTGCTCAAGCAGCAAGAAGAGGCAAAGCTGACGCGATCTCTGAGCTTTCTCAGCCGACGGACCCGGGCGTGGCCCTCGGAGACGGCATCGGTGACCTTGGCTACCATAGCTTCATCGTTCTGTTTGTTTCGACCCATTAACAGGCGCCAATGACGTGCGGGTGTTGTACCCAACTTGTACTCCGTATGGGACACGTACCATGATGGAGATCTCATCTCCCAGGTCCCGTAGGTAGAGCCGCCAATGATGAACGTAACATGCCAGTATTGCATCATGAAGGCTGCCGGGATGCTCAGTGACGTCTGAGAGGAGAAGGTCCTGGTCGGCATGGCTGTCTCCCTGCGCAGCCGTTATGAGGCGCTGGCACAAGGCGCTCGAAGAGCTACAGTGAAGCAGTATGTACAGATCAGAGTCCGATGTGTGGTGGTGATACACCCCGAGATGCCTTCTTGACCAGGGGTCGTGGCCCCCACGCTTGTTGGGCTCGACATAATTGAGCCTGTACGACAAATAGTCTGACAAATGATCAGTCACGGCTTCGTGGCGGACCGGGCTCCGCAGGATGTTGCTCACAGTTGTTTTGCCCTGCCGGTAAGAACGCGTTGCTTGCGCTACAAGCCTCGGAGCGATGTGGCTCGTCGCCAAAAGCCAGCAAGACTTGTAGAAACTCTGGTCTAACCTCATATGCCTCAAATAATCTTTGGAACCAGGGAAGACTGATATCAAGTGTGTCTATTGTACTGTCTGCAGATATTGAGCTTTGAAAATACAAGAGGCGTCAGTCAGGTTATACTCCTGGTCCTCGCAAAGTATGAGGCTGTTGCTGTATCGGGTGGTGCGTACATGATTCGCGTTCCGGTGAAAAGTCTTTGGCGAAGCAGCTGGGAGAAGTCCAGCTCGGACTTGATGTCCGTCGACTCAGTCCCATCTAACAAGTGTTAGCTGTTTACCAGCTGCCAATAGAGATTGATTGATGTGTGAATGCATTATACCTACTTTCAGTAACACTTATAATCTGAAATTCGCCTCCGTTTCCCAGAAAAATATCGTTCTCGAACTGTCTCAATTGTCCCTGAAGCACTTCTGATGTGAGCCGGTCGGAGATGATGTTCATCCTGATAGCCTAGTTTGGATTGTAGTCGAAGGTCGCAGAATGGACATGCAACTGAACCCAAGAGGACGGCAAGTCAACAAGAATACGGCTGGATTTGACTTGAAATAAATCGAGGTAGAACTTTCAAACTCGTCACGTCACTTCTGACACGTCGTAAACTGAATTGGAGATACTGTATTCCGCCCTTCAGAGGCCTCATTGCCATGTACACTGCCCTCTTATCAGTATTAGCCACCCCCGCCCAGGCCATCAGTGTGCCTCGAGGCGTTCTGCATCAGCACCCCTCGCACCGCTGTGTTTTAACACATCCCATTGGTGTCAAAACGCCGCCGACCTTCTGCGCCCCCTGATTTCCCTTGCCATGTCTCTAACCGAGGTTGGGATCAGAAACCAATCACCCGACCAAAAGGGCTGAGATCTCACAGGCAAACATACCTCAATTCTCTCTACACATCTTGACCATCAGCAAAGAAATTACGCAAAGTCGTAAGCATTACTGACCTGTGTAAGAGGCCTCGGGCTCTCGAAGTGCCAGTGATCGTTTGTGTACTGCGTGCAATGAGACGTTACTCAGCTGTATACTCTGTATATGCCCTACCATGGGCAGTGCACCATCGGCAAGGCCGAACATACCTCGATGTCGAACTCGGTGGTGGTACCAAACATCCGAACCAAGACTCTAAACAGATCCGCGTGCGTCACAATATATCTTGTGTAGCTGGTTGGTATTGCTACTCGGACCATGTTCACCTGCTGATTGGACTTGGTCGACGTTTGGGTAGTTGTAGAGCGAATAGCATCGGAATCGCGTTCTCATCAAAATCTACCGCCCTCCATATTTTCGAAAGGAGAGTATTCCTTATGATTTTGTATCGTCTGTAGTGGCCTCCACAGACTCGATGGGCAAACCGCCGCTGGCAAGGCAACGATGGCTGATACACACCACTACGGCGTCGAGTCAAGGATCCCATCCGCTGCCTGGCATAGTCAAGAAGCCTTAGGAGTAGGACTGACGCACAAATCAATGAAATGATCGCTGTCCTACCACACTAGAGCTAGGCAGACAGGTTCCTTGATTCACTCACGCATCGGTGTGGAAGGCCACCGGTCTGTCAGCAGATGTTCCTTCTTAGTATGCCCTCCAATTGCTGTGCTGCAGCAATGCGGCTGAGACCTTTCTTCAAGAGCATTACACTGCAGAGAACTAGTTAAGGATCCTTGCATATTCCTCGATCTCCAGGTAGGACACGCAACAACCTTGATCTTGACCGGTCAGTAGGGTCTCTATGCTGACGTGTACGGATGAGGCTGCTAAAATTGTCATTGATTCGTTGTGCTTATCACAGAGTGTTCTGTCAGTAATCACTGTATTACCAATAACGACGGAGGGAATAATACAAACACGAGAAATATGGGAGTTGCTAGTTGAGAGATAAGGTATGCCAAGCGCTAGGAGGCGGAGGCGGAGGCAACCTTACTCCGTGTGGCAGCAACCTAGGTCTAATTCGACGATCAATACACGTTCAGACGTGACTGGTGTGTGGTTATGCATGAAGGTAAGCCACGTTCCTCCTCATGTTCCTCAAACCCCTCTTAGAGCGCAGCCTTCAGAAATTCGAGCAGCTGTTACTGGACTGCTAATAAGCGCCGCAGGAAATCCCAAAAAAGAATGTGGTCTGGTGTTATCACCTTCTGTGCAGTGACGAGACGAAGAACCGATGAGTTTTCTGTTTCGCTGTCTTCTCGTTGCTAGATTCGAAGATTGAAAATGTCAGGTCCCGGACGCTGGCTCAGACGACAATCATGCCAGGAGTTGCTGCGGATACGCAGCTCCGGTAAGAAGGCTGGATCACAGGATACCCAGACCCTGTTCGTACTGACAACTGTTTGTTACAGGCAGGAGTTGAGGAGTTATCAGATTCTGGTGCGTGGCACACCCAGACTTGAGGCTCAAGCCCAGCCCTGGAGGTGAATCTGCCCGAGGCTCACTAACATTTTCACAGTTCATAGTTCTCAGTGGTCTCATAGGAACCGGCGTCTTTGTCACCAATACGGATGCCCTGGAGCTTACAGGCCCAGACGGACTCCTTGTTGCCCTGTTCGTGCTCGGGCTTATCACGGTCAGTGTTGGGGACACTGTCGGGCACCTTGTCCAACACTTCCCGGCCCCGAATGCCATATTCGAGTACACCTACAATTTTGTGGATCATGAGTTGGCCTGGGTCATCGGCTTTGTGTACTGGTGAGTGTATTGAGGAACTTGCCGATGGGGAGCGTTTTCTGACGAGGTCATTTTGACCTTCTACATAGGTACACTTGGGTTGCCGTCTTTGCTACGGAGTTTCTTCAAGCAGCGACGATAGTGCAATACTGGGACCCTTCACACAACTTGATATCAATCGTCTTCTATATCATTACGCCCATCACATTCGTCATCCTCAATTGCCTCAATGTCAAGGTATTCGCGTCGAGGGCTTGAATATTGGCATGTAGTCCACTGGCTGACTGTTGCATGTTAGTACTTCGGCTGGGTCGAGACCGTGGGAGGGCTTCTGAAGGTTCTACTTGTCCTTGGCGTATCAATTGCTCTCTACGTTGTCTCTGGGGAAGGTTCGTCTCCAATCACGTCGCTAAGAAGCCTGTGCTAACGGCTATCCAGATGATCAAGGGCGACCCGGCGCACGTAGGTGACAAAACGACCGATTCTCTTTGGATATCCCATGCCTGACAGGGAGCCTAGCCATCGACGATGGTTTTCGGACCAATACAAATTATACCAGTACTTTTGGCACGGCCTTCTGGTATGTATCTTCCTTTTATCTGGTCCCTGCCCTTAAAGGTATTTTGGTCCGCAGGCATGTCAGTGGTTCAATCCATGAAAGCTGGAGCACCGTATCTTTTGAATACTTCATCTCCGAGACGACATTCTGAAAAGCCCACGTTTATAGTATGGGGCTACCCCTGGTCTCATGGAGCTTCGGGGGTATCGAAAGCACAACCATGGCAGCCTTCGAGGCGCGATCAGCCAGGGATATCGCCCGGGCGTCCAGCTCTATTCACTGGATCACCTTCGTGCTCTACTTACTCCTGAGCATCTCGATCATGCTCACAGTTTCCTGGAAGGACACCAACCTCCCCGACATCTACTCATTGACGTCCAGCACTACGAAGGTTGATGGTGATCCATGTGGGAGATCATCCATAGCCGTGGTAGTCGCCTTGTGCAATATAAATCAAAAGTCCCCTCATAGTCATACCAGCCTTGCCGGGTTTGTCAACGGATGCCTTCTTTACAGTGTGCTATCAGCCGCCAACACGGCACTCTACTTGGCGAGTCGTACACTGTACGGATTGACTTCAAGCCCGAGGCTAAGAGAGCGAGGCTATCTCGGCGGGTATATCCAATCGCTCGGTACAACCCATCCGCGGACAGGGGTTCCAGTCTATGCCGTGATCGCCTCGTGGTTGATTCTCTGCTGGGTTCCCCTTCTGGGGTTCAACGAAGATCCCAACTGGGAAGTCCTGGGCAGTGTAAGTAACAACACCTTGATCAAGAGGCATCAAACCTGATCTCAGTACTTTAGCTCAAACAATTTCTCTTCGTCACGTCTAGTATGGCATACGTTGTAGTCTGGGCCGTTCTCTGCCTTGCCTTCATTCGTTTTAGATATTGGTATGTATTGTCCGAGGAGTGCAACATTACTCTCGTCGATTGAGATCCTTTGTTCGCATGGTTCTGACATATCCAGGGCAAACAAATGTTCAAAAGGTCTGGAGAGATTAGACCGGGTAAGTCTATCCCACCCCAGGATCAACACTTTGGCAGGCGAGGAACTGCAGGACCGCGACTATTACCGAAGGTTTATCTCGGCTGGTCCTGCAGACCGGTATCGAAAGCATGTCAATTACATTCTCCCGCAGCCATTGGCTGCTTGGGTCGGTCTTGCGGGCTGTGTGTTTTTATTCATCGTTTCCAGTTCAGTATGGTGGGACAACAGGAAAGGAGTTCCGACTGCATGGTCTGTGTCGGTGTTTTTGATTGTGAGTTCCAAGTTTATGAGGACTCACTGCATATGTACCAGCTGACCCGTGATCAGGAAGGGGTTGTGATAGTAACCTGGCTTCTCCTCAAGGCTTGGAACATGACCTTGAGAACGGGGTGGATCAGTATGAACGACGACCCCTCGAATCCCTCTGAATTGAAAGATTGCCTGGACAACCTCGTTAGGGCATCTGAGAAAGGAGAAAGAAGATTTGAAGCGTATTCGCTGGCAACATTGACCGGCAATGATACATTCAACAGAGACGCACCTAGAGCACCTTCTGTTGCTGGTTAGGTTTGGTGGAAGACGAAGGGCATGAGAGACCAAAATTGGCGCTTTATGCAGTAAGGAAGGTCTTGAGGAAGTTTTGTGATTCAGAGTTCAAGAGGTCCAGTCCCTGAATGATTTGATAGCGAGACTTTGAATTGTTATATTGGAGATTTTCCCTGCAAATCTGAGCCAAAAGTAGGGGATGCTAGAAACGATTATTACCCTTCAAAACTCGATGCAAATGTCTTCGTCAAGACCTGATAAGATATATCCCAAGTAAAATCCCCAGGAAAAGATATAGATCGTTGATAACTTTCCCTGTAAATACAAGGGAAGGTAGACATCATGTATTCATCCGGCGGTGAGAGCAGAAACGGACAAGCCACCGTATCATTGCCATCAGCTGACTGGACAACGAAAGAAGGGAACTGTTATCAGGGTGCAGTATTTCACTGGGTGCTCAGCCCCTGCCTACTTCTGTCTTGGAGGCCATAGATAAGCAGCAAATGCCTGGCTTTCACAGGAGCTGAGTTCGCCACTTTCCTCCCGGATTCCCATGAGCAGTGGACATGGCCCCGGCCCCGCGGAACTTCCCTGATCAGGGCAGTCTGAGTAGTGAGGAACTGGAAGCCCGCAGAGCAAATATCCTTACAGAATTTCTTTCGCCTGGATTAGTAAAGCATATGAGACGTTCAGTTCCCACAGAAAAGCCCTTTTTCCTTCGTTCGGACCTTTTGAGGCTCTGGAGCGAAACGCCACGCAACTCTGAGCCCCGACCACTTGATTCTATGTTCTGTCAGCTAAGTGAGGGGCAGCGGGAGCTCATCTTGGAAAAGCTTATTCGCTTCATTTCTTTCCTCGTCTTTGTTGACGTTCCTCCGCGCTGGTTTTCTACTTGCGAAAATAAACTCTTTGGCTACCAACAGCATGAATCATTCGAACTCGTGTTCACAGATGACGATGATCCCAGGGTCGAAAACCAGCTTCGGCAGATTGGGCTCAGTCCAACTCAAGCCGCCCACTGGCAGGAGCAATACATGTTCAGACCGGCTAGCATCAAATTCGACCCCGACGACTGGAGACAGGAAGTGGACTCATGCGTGCCACTTCCTTTCGAGAAGGACGTCGAGTACAACACCCCGAGCTCTCTGGCTCACATAGGAGATGGCGACTCAACAGGGTTTTGCAGTGATTATGGGACAGTAAACGTAAGACATCATATCATTCAGGATACCCTCTTACTACAAAACTTCTGAAACGGCAGAAGCTATATAGGATTCCTTTGGAATGTGTTGTCCAGAAGGGATCGGAAGAATGGATGCCGGTCAGTTAAAATCTACTCTAAGTCCTTATCAGACAATTATTAACCACCGTTAGAAAACGGCTCCCCTGAGAATAGTTAAATCTTTCATCGCCAGTCAGCCTGCTTTAGAAGAAGTGGAGAACATGGACTTCCTCAAAGGTAGTCTGACGAAGAATCACAGCATTGCAATACATGATGCGATAATCGAGAGAAAGAGAGAAGACCACACAAGAATCAGCATAATTCTGCCGTATGCTACATTGGGCGATCTCTCACAATTCCTCGTAGACGGGGTGTCCGATGTGCCCGGACTTCCAACACGACTCTACAACTTCCGAGACAAGTTCCCTCGAGTGGAGCGGGGCTATGAGCTTGACCGTTCATTACTTAGACAGTGCGGTCAACTAGCAGACGCGTTAAAGTTTCTCCACCAGGGATTTCGCACTGTCGCGGATGATTGGGAGATCACCTGTGCTCATATGGACTTGAAGCCAGCAAACATCATCATATTCGAATCGAGCGACAGCATCGTGGGGAAGTGGAAACTATGTGATTTCGGAATATCTGTATTTAACGCTGAGCAGCACGGACAACGCGGAAGAATAGTCTCAATCGGCGATTATTTCAACAAAGTCCTGAAAACAACCCAACAGTCACCAAGACGGCCGCCAGGCTCCTTTCAGGCCCCCGAGGTCGAAGTTCCAACCTATTCGGACAACCAATATGCGGACACAAGGCCAAGCGACATATGGTCATTCGGTGCAATATTTGCTGAAGTACTAGCATATGCCGCCGGGCGGTCGGCCTCTGTCAAGGAAATTCGTCGGCTGAGGACGCGACATAATCCTCCTAAGCTCTACGCAGACGATTTCTTCTACACATGGATACCCCCTACCGATATGCACGAGGGCTCTGACTCTGACTATGGACAACGTATCTCATACTTCGACTGTATTTTGAGAACCGAAGTTTCCGAATGGCTCAGAGGATTCGACAGCGACGTACATCAACCCTCGCAGCATGGTGCGTGCCTCAAGTGCTGGGCGACTTGCGTTAAAAGTATACTTGAAGTACACCCAAAGAAGGGACCAGACGCTGCGAGACTTGACCAATGGATACTCAGCCTCTACAAGCACTGTGGCAGACTAGGAACGACCCCGTGTATCTATAAAAGCTTTCCGAAAACGCTACGAGACGAAGACGTTCCAGTCGCTGCGTCGTCCGTGCATAGTGGCCACAGTCCCAGATCCTCAGCATTATGTGGCTCATGGCCAGCGTCATTACAGGCTGCTGAATCTCGGACAAGCAGCTCGAGTATAAGTGGGCCACGGCACATGCCCTCACTTGGTACCAAAAAGAATGCCCTCATACCCAGCACTTCGCCGAATTTATCGGGCCTATCGGGCAGTATCCGGAGGCCAAGCAACGTGCATTCGAACCAGCAGCACAGCCTAAACGTCAGTTCGGATGTTATTGACCATGATCTCGACGGTGATAGGATGGTTTACCTTTGCAAGACACATTTCCAGATCTTCCAGCTGTATCCTAGAAACCATTCCATGGAGTTCATAGGACGCGAACCAGTCCCTCTAGGCGACAGGGAACAGAAGTGGAAAGGCATAAGCATTTCAGGGAATTACCTTGTTGTCTGGGGAACACATGGAAACCAACCAATAGTAGGTAATAACACCACAAAAGTTGTGTAGAAGGCAATACTGACTAGTAAAGATGCGAGTCTACGATGTATCGGACGGTCCATTACATCTGCAGGACGTTTGTAGTCTTCCCCACTTCGATCCAAGGATGCGCATAGCAGTATCGAAACAAGGCTATATCGCGATGATAAACGACAGGTTGATACATATCCTTGGCGTAAGGTATGTCATGGTAATATTGAGGCAATATGATGACCGTACGCTAAATTCGATTGGGTGTAGAGACCAGACTGTGTACATGTATCGGAAATTCGAGATGCCGCCACAGGGGAGGATCAGCAAGTTCTTGCGAATCGCTTTTGATCCCACGGGCTCAGTTCTCTACGCATGGGGAAACCAGGACATCTACGGTGTTCTCTTTGCGTACGAAATCACAAAAGAGACACCAATTTTTGAAGGAAAATACCAGGTTTGGAGGCCCTCAAGTAACTCGCTGTCGCAAAGACTGACGGGAATCTAGAACGACTACAACGGGAAAGGAGTCGTCATCATACCTTTTCAGACCGATTGTATCATAGCGGTAGAGTCAGGTCCTTTCTTCATGGGCTGCATCGATGACGACCGACGGCAACATATGCGCGGCAGGACTCCTACGCCAGGAGACCTGATACCACAAGACACATTCGGACTCTCCCAAGGGCTCGTGACGATCGCAGCTTGTGTCTTCAGTTATACTCTCATACTCGTGCAGAGCCACCTGCCCGGGCGGTTCCGGGCCAGCAAGAAGGAAACGGGTCAGATCTGGCAGCAACCGCTCATCCCGAACGACACGCCTGTCTTAGCAGCGCAGACACATTTGACAACCTTGGGACAGAAAACAAACGTTGACGGCAGCCTAAACAAGACAGTGAAGGTGGGAGTCGTCCAACTGAATGAAGCAGATATTTTTATTATCGTGTGTCAAAAGGATGGCAGCGTTGAGCTGGTGCCTCTTGAACAAGACCCCGGATGATGATACCAGTGCCGCCTAGTGAAAGAGGACGAGGAGATTGATGGGTTCTTGTGAAAGGTTGAATATATGTACATCGAGGAATCCCTACATAAAACTCAGAAGACCAGCTCAGAGGCCTTGGAGCTGAACGGAAAGTATATTCATCTTGTGATAGTGCTTTCTGATCAAGCCGCCAGTGCAGATATCCCGTGAACCCGAAAGGCTGCGTACAGGTACAGGTAGGTAGGTAGTGTGCCACAATCATAGGGGGGGCCGTGAAAATAACTGCTCTGTAAAGCATACGACCCGCCTGAGATTAAGTACACTACCGCTCTGGAAATGGGCATCTACGTCTGTCTATCCGTAAAGTTGAAAAATATAGATATCGATTTCGGCACTGTCAGAATTCCAACTGCCTTGGCAGTTTATTCCATTTGAATCGGAACCCAACGCAAATGGCTATTACTAGTAGGGCCAACAAGTAGTGATACTGGAGCATTCCCTCTTATCCCAACGTTCCAAGGTTCTACTCGAACTTTCAATATGGTGTTGAAGCCGATAATGTATGGACGAAGCAGACGTACCACGACTACGAAATAATTCTAAGCCAAGGCTGCTCTACTTGCTACCAATATTCTCTGTGGTTGCTCGCATCTTGCCAGCTTTCCACCATGTTGGATGATGCCAGCTCCCGAGCTCCAGGAGTTCTCTAGCCTGCACAGTTTGGGACCCCAGGTAATTGCTATTAACTCCCTGGTCATCTGAGAGTTTAGTTGGGTCACTAAGGACAGATATAAAAACAAACTATGATAACAGTGCTCTAATTAGCCCTATCGATGGTCCTGCCACGGCCCGGATATATCTAATCGCACGGAGACTTGGCCCTTGTACGGAACTCTTCTACTCTCTCTTGGCCTTCAGTCGAAGTAAATACGTCTTTTATCGAACAAGAACCAGAGAAGTACATCTGTTGCGGAATTTACGGTAGGAATCTGCTGACAACTTACTATACTTTTCTCGAGGGTGCTCAATGCAGAACGCAAGAGAGGAATACAGATTTTATCTAATTATAAGCCACTAAATGGCCAGGATTACTTTTAGATGTGCTTGGAAAATGTTAGTTGGATGATTACAGAGATTACCACTCTCTAGAAAAGCATTTGTAGACTTTGGGAATATATAGAAACCAGCCTCTTCATGGCTCCGATAGTTACATTTGAACGATTATGTAAAGACTTTGAAAAGGATCATTTGACCCAGGGGGATCAGATAACTCAAACCCCCTCCAGACCTGCCTTCAAATTACCTGATATTCCCTCCTGTGATCCAGGGTCAAGGACTTGGGGCTTGGTACGAGAAGTCCACAGCCTTGACACAAACTCCTTCCATATAGTCCATCTCGGCGCCCAACGTTCAGACTCCGAGCAGCCTTCCTTTGTATCCTTCCATGCGACGGTGATCCGATCGCCGTAGATAACCCAGAGGAGTAGTGCTAGGCTCACAGGCATAGCAATGACCCAGAAGACGAAGAACAAACTCTCCCCAGCGGCGAACTCACCCCCCATCGAGAAGACAGAAGCCAAGAAGCTGCAGGGCACAATTACAGTGGCGATCTTGGTGAGCTGAGCGGAACTCCTTGCCATCCTGTTGGCTGCGTCAGTCTGATCGAGGCCCTGGGCTGTGAGCTTGTTCGCCTCTTCTGTCTGCTTCGCCGCTTCCACCGCCTGATTGAGGGCGGCACGCTGTGAGTACCTTTCCATATGGTCGCATAGGTCTTTCTCGGCACGCTTGAGCCTCTCCAGAAGATGCGCCCAGTTGTGGGCTTCCCAATCCATGTTTCTTAATGCAACATTTGCACCTTGCTCTGCGGAAGTCTTCAACACCTCTCGTTGATGGTTGCGATATACATCATCGTCGTCACAGTGAAAGGCCCGCATTATTTCTCGTACATCTTTCTGCGCCCACTTGAGGTCGAATGTTCTTGCCATCAAATCCTGATACTCCCTGACCTCCTTTTCGCGTGAAGCCGAGTCGTGACTTGTATGGTGCAAGAAAATGACATCAAGGTTTACAGAAAGTGTGCGGAAGATGGTCTCTTCCCACGCAGATCGGACGAAGTTGCGAACGTATTCAGTAGCTGAGAATGGATCGCTGTAGAATGGCCGAGAAATGCTGCTGTCATGAAAGTAACTCGCAATCTCATCGAACAATGCTGAGTGATTGTTTCTGTGATTCACAGGGGCGAGCCATGAAGGAACCCCCGAGCCCATGGAATGATCAGGACTGCTCTCTTGCCATATGATGGATTCAGAAAACAGGTTGTTCTCCGCGTGGAAATCCTTCAGATCAAACAGCGCCGGAGTCCTTGTGGTTTTGCTGCCTGTGTCGTCGCGTCGTATTCTGGCATTGCGAGGGTCGACAAGTACAATTGCTGTTGATGATCAGTTTCGGAAGTGCTCATCAATTCTAAACAACAACTAATCCTTCTTTGAGCAAGGCTTACCGGTCCATCCTCCCTGATCAGTGGGATTGTCCATTCCCCAATAAGATACCAAGTTGTAGAATCTCACTTCGGCTTTGACTTGATCATGCAATCGGTCCACGTTTCCAAGTTGGATGGTCCATTCACCGCAACAATCTGGACCGAATTGCTCCTCAAGTTCCGATGTATCGATGCTTCGGATTTGCGGAAAAGGGACTCTCCAATACACTGAGCTCTTTCTGGCGCATGCCCGATCGACAATATTGATGGAGGTCCGCATATCGCAGTGACCCAGGAAGAATGTAGGAGGGACCCCGAACTTGACCCCAATGACCTCCAGCATCCGAGGCTCCAAACCCTCGACGACTATGAGCCTCTTACTGCTTTGAACGGGGATTCGATGGGGGTCAGAGAGATACTCATTGAGGTCCCTAGCATGACTGAAATGACCTCTACCGTCTCTGTGCCCTCGAGGCAGGTCGGCCGTGAAGTTGATGACCTGGACCCTGCTCTCCTCCATTACTTTGTTCTTCATCCATGGATGCCTTACGCGACAGTCGAGAATTCCACCGTCTAGCAGAAGTTTTAGATGGTTGTAATAGTTCTGCGTGCTTTCTTGCATGACAGGATCACTAGCCCAATAAGTGGAATGGTCTGAAATCGTTAGCCCAGTAACTGTAACAAAAGCATCGTTGATTCGAAGTACCGTCTGTGGTTTGGGAGCAAAGCAACTCAGGAGACACTTGGGATGTCATGCTGGGTGGTTCAGAGGACGCTCGGCTTCGAAGTCTGGTTGTATATCTTGAGTTTAAGGAATTGTTGCGAGTTCCAAGTCAGTGATAAGTAAGTATGTGTGTTGGATTTCGGCCCTTGTACAATCTCCACGCTGATTGCTTTAGTTGGCAGGTGACTCCATCACGCGTTCCCATCTTTCATATGATGTGAGGAAGTTGGAAAGCTGACATGCATTTACCAGCCTCCCAGGGACGGCATTGTACCTCTCTCACTTTTCAACTCCCACGATTTTGACTTTCTGTTAGCGAATTTGAACCAAGTCATGAAGCAACCTTGGAAAAGGCACCGATTGCTTAGCATCTTGTCTCTACAATGCACTGCCGCAGTCCGAAGCAAACCCGAAGTTTGAAGCAGGCTCTGCAACGAATTGGGATGATCGCCAATTATCGTGATGAAATACCCTCCATCAACAGCTTGGCGGGCCACACCTTCAGACCGTGTCCAGGGAACGAGTGAGTCGAAGACATACCAAAACCGCCACTCATCGTCACGTCACCCCCATCTGTATTTATAGATCTCCAATCGAAATCGGTGTGGTGATATATGTGGCCTGATTTGCGTCGCTGAGGACAGTATCAGGGGGACTACGCATGCTTGGAGCCTCGGTTCTCCAGCCCTGGAGCCGCTTACAGTCCCGAGATGCCCCAATCCTACCTCCGCATTGAGTAAGGTTGGATCCAATACCAGATAGGATTGGGAAAGATAGAGGTTCGCGAAGTCCTTCCCCTTTCGCCGACGTTGGCAACTTGAAGAAAGGTACCCTACTCGGGTATGCTTTTCGAAACCCATCAAGGCCCTATTGGATGATACCCGGCCCTTTACCTTACACCGAGGCTGCTATGCTCGGAGAATCATTGAATTAGCAGAGTTTTGCCAGAATTCATACATATGTACTTAAGTACTTAGATTCGTATTTGGGAATCTGGGGACTTACACCAGTAGTGTAGACGATTGATGCCCTCCTGCTTGAATAAGTGATCCCTGACTTCCGGTCCTAGGAAAACGCCTGGGATACACTTGGTAGGTCAAGGAGCAACTAAGTATTGATATGGGCCCGCCATGATGTCCTACGGAGGCAGAAAGGGACCTTCCCGTCAGACTTTATCAGCCTCTCCACACAAATGTCAAGAAACTAGCAGCGAACCATGTAAGTTGAGCCAGATAGTGACTTAGATCTCATTATCTTCTAGTCTACCATAATATTCCACCAGTCCACCTCTTCACACCCTCTCAGCAAGCACCCGAGCCCTTTTTACGGGGTCAGACGGCTAGGGGTACGGGGGTAATAAGCCGCCAGCTGCACGTTGGGCAGGTTGAGGAAGAAGGCGACCACGCGGTCGAGGCCGATGCCGCCACCGCCGTGGGGCGGGCAGCCGGCCTGCTTGAAGAAGTTGACGTACTCCTTGAGGCCGGAGCTGTTGGGGTCGACGCCCTTTGTGCGCATGCGGGCCTCGAGCTCGGCCGGGTTGTTGATACGCTGGCCTCCGGACATGATCTCCTGGCCGCGCATGAAGAAGTCGTAGGCGTTTGTCACCTTGCGGTTCTCCGGGTCCTCCTTGGCGTAGAAGGGCCGCGCCGACTCGGGGAACTTGTCCAGCACGTAGAAGTCCGTGCCGTACTTCTTGCGGATGATGGCGCCGAGGGCCTTCTCCTGCGGCGTCGACATGTCCTCGTCGTCGGTCACGTTGCGGTACTCCTCGGGTCCCTCCTCGCGGAGGAGCTGCTGGCCCTCGGCGAAGGTGAGGCGGACCTCCTTGCCGTCCTCGGGGAGCGCGAAGGGCTCGGACGGGTAGATGGAACGCACGAGGGCGATCTGCTCCTTGCAGCGCTCCTCGAGCTCGCGGAAGATGTAGAGGAAGAGGCCCTCCAGCATGTAGATAACCTCGCGGTAGTCCTCCTCGATCTCCATCTCCATATCGAGACCGGTGAACTCGGTCATGTGCCTGGGGGTGTTGGAGTTCTCAGCACGGAAGACGGGTCCCACACAGTACACCCTCTTCCTTCCACCGGCGATCTCCAGCTGCTTGTAGAACTGGGGCGACTGGGCCAGGAAGGCGCTCTTGCCAAAGTAAGGCAGGCCGAAGACGTTGGCGCCACCCTCGGAGGCCGCACCGATGAGGCACGGTGGCTCGAAGGAGTGGAAGTCGTTCTTCTTGAGGTACTCGACGAACAGGTCGCGCACGTTCTCGCGCACCGTCTGGATGGCCTGCTGCAGGGGCGCGCGCTTGTGCATGACGATGTTGTCCAGGTGCGTCTCCAGGGTCGCCGACAGGCCGGGGCCCTTGTCGGAGATGCTCAGCTGCTGCAGCTGGCCGTCGACCTCGAAGCTGCTGATGGCGGCGTTGGACGCGCCGAGCGTGAGGCCCAGCATCTCGGGCCCGCGGGCAATGCAGTAGACCTTGGTGATGTGCAGCTCGTAGTTGGAGACCTTGCAGCTCTTGACGGGCTCGAGAGGCTTCGCGACGGTACCCTCGACGGCGACGTAACTCTCCAGGCTGACGGCGCCGACCCACTTGACCATCTGCTTGCTGACGGGGGTGCCCTCGTTGCTGGCGGCGATGACACCCTGGATGCTCCAGTCCTCAACCTCGCGCAGCTCGACGAAGCACATCTTGGCGCCCTGCATGCGGCTCTGCTGGACCCAGGCACGCAGCTTAACCGTCTTGCCGAGGTGCTCCTCGCCGTACTGCTTCAGGGGCACCTTGGGCGACTCCAGCTTCACGACATCACGGTCGCCGTAGTTGTCCTTGGCCTTGTCATCGGCGGCATCCTTGGCTGCTGCGGCGGCACGCTGGGCCTCGGCCTCAGCGGCGCGCTTGGCCTTCTCGGCTTCCTTCTTTGCCTTGGCCTCGGCCTTCTTGAGGGCCTTCTTGGAGGGACCCTGCTCGCCCTCCTCGGCACCGCCCTCAGCGGGAGGTGGCACGGGCTTCTGCTCGGCGTTGTCGGCCATGATCGCGGTCGTCTGTCGTCGGCGTTGGTGTTGTCGGTGACTCAGGCAGGTTTGGGATGAATTTACCGGCTGGATGGCGGGGGGTTTGGTCAGTCAGTACAGAATTGGGACATGAAGGTTGGTGAGGGACGAAGGGGGGAGGGATGAGGGGGAGGGGCAGGGGCGGTAGGGATAAGGCGTATTTGGATACCTTTCCGAGGCTTCACTACGGTTCATAGTGGAGTGACTGTTTCGGCGAGGTGAATTGATGATCAACAAAAGACAAGAGCTGCCGTCCGGTAAATTTTGAAGCGTCAAAGGTGGGGTGCTTCCGTCCCGCTGATGCCCATGTACCTTCCCCACGCATCTACCCGCCAAGTACTTAGGTACTTGAGTACGTAGCTACCTAGGTATATACTGACCTCGGGTGTTGACAGTTGTATAGAACTCATGTCCAAGACGGCACTGCATCCTGTGAATATTTCACGGATAGCATATTTAGAGAGAGAACATGCAGAGATATCCGTCCTATCGATAGACGACTTAAGCTTGGGACCATTCAGCCCTCCCTGCATCGTCTGCCTACTGCGGCGAGCATCACAAGTCGCAAAAGTCACACCGATTGATTCCTGGTGTGCCGAATCCCTAGCATCACGAGATTTCGATGAGTCGCTCGGAGACTTTTCAAAACTACTGGAATATTATGCACAGCGTTCGTATGTGGTGGCCTGACTACCCTGATGTCCTTGTTTAGAATCATTCAACCAACCCATCTTGACATAAGGTTGTCTGGCTTGGAACACTCAAAATCACCCGGACTGCCATGTGCGTATGGGTAGTAAGAAACATGCTTCAATGATTATGATTCACATATTCGGTCGACACATCGATCCCTGACGGCCACACAACGCTCGGCGTCTTCTTATGCGCATTGAACGCTCCATTACCCTCCCTATAACTGCTTGTAATTGAGTTTTGCCGTCGCTTTGCCCTACCAATGCCGAGAACGAGAACCAACTCCTACCAAATCAACACCTAGTAGTATAGCAGTCGAAGCCACCGCCAGAAAAGAGCTGAACCCGACTAAACGCTGACGGAAAACCCCCGCTCTCCATCGCAAGGCCATAACCCCACGGGCCATGGGGCCATGTATGCATGCTATCCGTCCCCTCGCTATGCTCACAAAGAGCAATCCGTCCTCGATCCAGCTCGTCACCAAGTGAGACACATAAGCATCCGCCCTCGGTCCCATCGTAATGTTGCGAGAAAAAGATGCGTAAATAGACGGTAAACAAAGTCTTGCCGCTGCTCTCAAGGGTAGTATCTTCGGCTCAAGTCCGAAATCAGGGATATGAGCCTTGCACGGATTCGTTCGTGCAGGTGAAGATGTTTACATAGTGATCTCCCCGGGCAGCAGCACCCATGACCATGCGATGGGGATGGAACGCAGTAGCCGAGATAGGCGATCCACGGTTCTGGCCGAGGAAGCTAGAGTACGGCTCGACGCGTGAAAGTTCTCGGCCGTGGAAATTAAAGACCTTGACAGCGTGGGCAGAGGTGCCGCTGTAGTGATAATCCGGTCAGCATCTTCAAAACCACATAGATAGTACAGAAACCTGTGACAGGGCGAGGGACTTACACAGAGAAAACGGGCAGATGTTCATGCACGCTCGCCGTCCTGAGAACATCCTTGGTGGTCTGGAAAACCTTCAGTGGTTGATCCATCCTGATATCCCACAGCCGGACCTTGCCGTTCCTGCTCGCTGAGACCAGTTCCCTCTGCCCACCCCGCTGCATGTGTACGCTCCGTATCCATTGTCGGTCCGGCTCATCTTTCCACTTCCGAACCATTGCCTCCTGGGGCTTCAAGCGTTGGTCGAACACGCGCACCGCTCCATCGCCGAAGCCAGCCACGAAGATGTTGCCTGTCATCTGGTCTGACGTCAAGGAAGTGACACAGCTACCCGACCGCGCGGGTATGTCCATCAAGCATGTCTCGGAGGAGGCGTTCCACACTCGAATCACCCGCACGTCACCCGCCACAAGAACCGTACCGTTCACCTGGAGCCAGTCGAAGACCATGCCAGAATTTACGTTGCTCGCGACCATGTGTGTCAGGGCGCGCCAGGACGATGCGAGTTCTGGTTTTTTCAGGTGCGCCTCATCGTCTTCAGGCGCGTAGTTGCGGTAAATGCGGATGACACCGTCCGAGGAGCCGCTCAGCAGGAACGCCTGGTCATCCTCGTTGATGAACTTTATATCGCTGATCTTTGATCCCTCAGGATTACCATTTGAAAATCTGCTCCTTCGCTTTTGCTGCTTCCAGTCCCAGACGTAGACGGTATTAGCGTCGTCCGCGACGGCGAGGTGATCCTCAAACTGGTGGAACGTCATCTTGGCCGGCTGAGCACCGTTGTTGATGAGTGCAATCTGCTGGTTCCACTTGTGGGAGCCGGCATAGGACTTCTGTGGCTGCGTATCCCTTAGGATTGCCTCATTTCTGGATCTTCGCCATAAACGGGCGTTGTACTCTTCACTCCCTGGTTCCTCGGCCTCATTTGGTTTCATCTGCGGCTCCCGGAAGTACTCTATCGACCAGTTCAAGAACCCACTCGGTAATGGTAGTACCGGCACCTCCTTCATGTTGCGCTCCTCAAACCCTGCCGATACGGGCTCCTCCGCGACGTGGTAGTTTGCAGGAGCCATGAACTGCTCTTGCTGCTCCGGTGGAGCGTCTGGAAGACCAGTCCTACTCCGTAAGGAGCCGGTCTTGGAGGCTGGCTGTGCAGGCGTCGGCGATGACGTGTTGTTACTCTCAGCGCCCGTCCAAGGACCTAATAGTGTACTGAATGTCCTCTTGAGTAGACTTGGAGACTGCGACACTGATATATCCGAAGCCACTGACATGCCCGTATTGCTCCGGTTCCGCGAGGTTTGAGTTTTCATGAATGTTCGTTTCGTCCGTCGTTGTATCTCCTCCATCAGATTCTGCGCTTGTGCACCAACAGCGGAGTGGAGCAGGGCATTGTGCACATAGTCTGTGACGATCGTGGCATCTTTCTGAACCTCAGGGTGTGGATCCGCGCTCAATATCATGATATGTTTCCATGCCGCAGCGATGACCGTATTGTTCGATAGTCCTTCAGCTTGAGGCTTGATTGAGCCGTCATCTTCACGGTTTGACGGCCGCGCATAGTGCAGCAGCAGATTCTGCCGGTCAACTACCTCATCCTTGGGGGGAAACAACAGGTACTCCTTCTCTTCCAGCAGATGCTCGTAGGCCGCGACCACGAACTTGCTCTCGTAACGGAGGACGAAGTGTGAGAGGAAGACGAGCAGCTCTCGGCGGACCATTGGGCTACCATCATTGGACATGTCCAAAAGCGTCCATGCAATCGCCTCTTCTATCCGCTGAACTTCCGCGGTCAGATCTGGAATGCCAATGAACGTCGTCATCGCAACGAGCATGGCCGCCCGAACCTCACAGCATTGGTCCTTCGTCAATGCCGATAGCTTTGTTGGGGCGTTTTCTCTTATGCCGCGCCACTTCGCCTCGGGCATGTTGAGCCACAGCTGGCTGAGGCACAAACAAGACCATTGTCGCAGCAGCGGATTGTCCTCGTTCTGCAGGTAAAGGAGGCAGTATGACATGATCTCTGTCTGGTTGCAGACGACCTGTCCAGGCTTGTAGTCCTTGCAGAGCATGGCAAGAATGAAAGCACACATAGCCTTGTGCTCATCACTGTTAGTTACTACAAGGACCTCTGAAGGCTTTAAGATCTGGGCAAAGTAATTATACCCGCTGTCCTTAATCAGATCTTGCTGGCATGAAATATCCACGGCTAGTACTCGAGTCCAGATGTAGACCATGACTGGCTTGAGTTCGGCGTGTGTTGACTGCAACAACTTTAGCACATAAGGGAAGATGCCAATGCTGAGTGAAAGCTGGACAGCCCATGGGCCGAGGTCCAGGAATCTGCCAAGCAAAATAAGGGCCCTGACTCTGTGCTGTTGGCTGAGCAGCACCTGAAGAACAACAGGTAGTTGTTCTGGGGGCTTTTGTGAGATAGCATCGCCTCTTGTGAGGTAGACATCGAATGCTGAAAGCTGGTCCGTGAAGAAAGTCGAACTCTGGTACTCGTATTCGATTCCTTCGGTTTCCTTCTTCTCGAGCATGGGAAGTTGCGACAGGGCCATATCCACGGCCAGGTCCCAGCTATCCCACAAAGGGTGTTGGCGAGTATCTGGTAGCTCGGGGTACGACTGAGGATGGCAGCCGTAGACGGACATTATTCTCTGAGCCAGGAGGAAATTGCGGAACAGTGCAGCCACCATCAGATCTTGCCTGAAGAATTTCCTAAAGAGATGCCGGGGGAGAGTTGTCCAAGCAATCGTGTCCGTGATGGCTGTGAAGATCCAGTTCAGCTCACCCAACGGAGTCCGTCTCTCTTGAAGACGGCCCGGGAGCTTCTTGGCTCTTTCCGGAGTAATGTGTCTCTGGCTCTTGAGCGGGTTCTGTAGAGCGAAAAACCATAGCGCCATCTCTATTGGCGTGGTCAGACATGAGGTGAAGAGATCAGCTGGTAGTTGGGGATTTGTCGGCAGGTTTTCCTTGATCGCGCACGCCGCAAGATGGATGTACGGCCTGAAGGACGCTTTCTCATATGTTGGATCGCGGAGGGCCACTTCCTCCTGCTCCTGCTCATGCTTTTCAACAAAACGGTGGTAGTTGTTCAGGATATTGCCAGCCTCAGAGCAGTCCCAAACAAAGATGGTGGGAGCAGAAAGCCACTGCTGCAAGTCGTATAGAGATACTGGAATGTACTGGGTGTAGTTCTTGTTAAAAACCCAGATCTCTCCTGATGCTGTTGGCTTCGGTACACCATGTCCGTTGTAGTGGAGCAAGACTCGCTCGTCCTTGGCGTTACGGCGCAGAGATATGCAGAACTTCTTGGTCTCTTCTACTGACGGGTCCAAGTACTGCTTGTACCGCGTCCTTATAGCTAATGTCTCATACTGCGCCTGCAAGGCCTTGCCAATGTTCTCGAGCGCCTTCTGGACGGGGGGAACGGTTGGGTCCTGCCATGCTTCTAACTTTGCGCCTGGATTCGTCTTGAGCTGGTCCGGAGGTTCGACACCAATGTTGAGGCACACCGCAAGTGCCGCGGATACTGTCTTAAGGCGATCCCTCATGCGCCAGTCCTGGATGTGAAACGGTTCCGACTTTGGATTCCCCGATGTCTCGTGTCTTTTGTCTGTGAAGTACATGTACCACCCCTGATTTGGTTATATTAGCCCGGGTTAACAATGATTCAGACAATAGGATGCTAGCATAGTAGGGGGCCGGCCCGGAGAAGAGATGGTGCAGGACATGTGAAGCTGAAGCTGCGCAAAGGCTGGCCGCTGGAAGACTGCAATCAAGGTACTGTGGGGAATGCCGCCGTGCAGAATATAGGCAGCAACAAGATTCTCGTGATCATGGTGACAATAACACTCAGGGTAGCAAGATGCAATGGCATATAGCCAAGTATGAGAGGATGAAGGAGCACACACCCACATTTGCAAGTTGGGATATGATATCCTCACTCTGGTAATGTCCGTCAAAACCATGCCGTGTCCCGAAATCCTCAACCGCGGCTATTGTCTGATCATCATTTGAAGACTCGGCACCCGTGTCCAACCCTCGGTGTGGGTGGGACGGGTGTTCGCTTCTGGACCGCAGTAGTGGCGGTTTCGCTGGTCTGCCCCGCGCCGCGCTTGGTCGCTGGTCGGCCCCGTTGGGCGTGCCATGGTTCTTGTCGTCGTCGCCAGGAGCACTCGATGGTCGCTTATGATTGCTAGTGGAATTGCGACGCGGCCGACCATTCTCTGTTTGCGGGCGGGGCATACTCGAGTTTGTTTGCGACTCGGGTTGACCGGCGGGTGAGGCGAGGCTGCCTGCGCCGGACGATGCTCGAGATGTGGACGGCATAGTGCCCGGGCTGCGGTGCACTACGACGGAGGCTTTGTAGGCACGCGGTGAGGTGACTGACTGCGAGGATCGATTTGAGGGAGAGGAACGGGGTTGATTTCGCAGCGCAGAGGAGGGGTGGGCGGTGTGTTGTCGTTGACCAAATTGAGTCGTGACCGCAGTCATACTGAAAGGCCCTATTGGAGGTTGGTCATTCTTGTATGGGTATCAATGACAAAAGCCGCCTGGAAACTCGCAAAGCAATAGCTTAATATCTTTTCCCAAATAGATTGATTATTTGAATACGTGCGGCTCCCACTGATCGCACGCGACGTTGCGAGTGCCGCTGGACGTCGGTTTCTTTTGGTCCGGTCGGGATTGGCATACTTTCAGCAGCTGCAACCGCGCATCACGTAATGAATGGCCGGCAAGCTCAGCACACCTCCACAACTGCACCTCAGAGGCGAGGCTGTACACTAAGAAGACAACCTAGCGCAGAACTGTTATTAGACTGCGGTAGACTGGCAGATGGAATCAGATTAGATATATTTGTTATGATGAGCAAAATCCGAGCACTTTTAGTACTAGTCCTTGAGACTGCAGCCACCTCTGCATATAAGTTGACTGTGTTTGCAACATGTGAAGACGCAGAAAGTCAATGGCCGCAGACTCGACGATGCGCAGCTACGACGCGCAAATCGACATTGGAGCAATAATCAGTCACGCTAAACTCGATGGTCACCTGCGGCTGCCCAGCTCTCCTCAGGCAAGGATTACATCAGCTGCACAACATCCTTGCACTCAATGCTCGCTCCTATCGGCTTATCGATACAGAGGAAGATACCGATAGCGATAACAAACATTGGAAACCGATAACGGTCTCCCCTTGCTGACACCTAAACGAGCGCTGTGATAACGAGTTGGAACCTTGAGAGACGAGTTTGCGCAGCATATACCTAGACTATCTAGGTACTTACCTAGGTAGCTTTGCACAACAAATTAACAAATTCCGATCCGCAGTGCACATGGCATAAGTGGTCCCAAGATGACTCGCGTCCTAAGGGGAAGCTTGAAACCTCCAGCTACCCAGATTGTGCTAGGTATGTAGATAGGGCTGCAGGGCTCGTAGAATAAAAATCAAGCAACACAGGTTGTAGTTCAATTATATATATACAACATGTATGTGTATAACAAAGTACCGGAAAATTAGCCATGCCGCTGCTATTGATTTTGAGCACACGGCTGCAACAGATCTAGGGAATTTCCAAAGTTAAGTTCGTTGAGCTTCTGAACCTACCAGCTTCTGGGCCGTGACAATGGGGTTGGGATGCAAATGCCCGGAACCACACGAGGTTTAGCAGAAGCTCTAGAGACGGGATGGAAAGCCATGGGTTCGTACGAAGTATTTAGGTTGCCATGGGACGAAGGAGATCAGAGGGGCCGAACACCGCGGTACATACCTGGGTAGCTCGATGAGTACCGAGGTATCCAGACATGCATATGTTCACAGCTTCCCATACGGCGGCATTGGTAACCGTGGAATGACCACATCGTACATGGGCTGTCTTGGCCACGTATGGTATACCAAATACAATTGCCAAAGAGGATGGTATTCGGGAATGGAATATCGTCCTGGAAGCCTGCATTATGTCGATTTTGGCCAAAGATGGAGAACCGAATTTCGGCACAGAGGGCTTGGGTGGATACAGGGGAGACGTTGGGACCCCTGAATTCCGACTGTCACAGAATAGTTCGGAAGGCGCTCAACGTTGCGCTCTTGAGAGCCCCCTTTTCTTCAACGGGTAATCCCATGCTTCGAGAAACCAACAAATGTCCAGGCCGAGGTCACAATCGACCATGATAGCATTGTCTACTGGTATACCTACGTGGAGGTATACCATAGTACTTGGCCCCCAATAGCTGTGTGCCTGGTTGAAACAAGATCGTCATTACCGGCACCGCCTTTTGGTGTCCCAAGGAGCGTGAGGAAGAATGGTTGGTCTATCAATGAGTGAAGAAGAGCCGGCGAAAGATAGATGGAGCTGAGAATCTCGTTAGGAGCGTCTGACGGCTTAATATAGCACAATCCCACAGAGCGACCTGATACCCAGGTCGAGCCGTGTGAGATGGTGCACTAGTTATGTTTGTTAATGTAAATCATGAAAACTTACCCAGGCCAGGTACCTACCTAGGTATTCAAGAGTTATATGTAGTCATGTTAGGGATATTTCTCAACTGTGGCATCTAGGGCCTGCCTCCTCAGAAAGCTTGAAGATGTGACAGTCGACTGGAGACAAATGGATCAACACAGGTACTGGGGATGGGCGCGTGAAACGGACGGCATGATTGGTCCGTTTGTTACCCCTTCTCCGTTTTGATATTGGGCAAATACCGCACAGGTAAGTACCACGCCAGCCAGCACTTGGCATCTCTGGGTTCTCGGGCACTCAAGAGCCGTATTAGAGTACTTCTAATTAAAGTTCTCTGCCACAAGGAGTTCGGATGGGGTCTACGTTACACTAGCGTACCTTGGTTGCAGTAGGTTGCAGGCAGGTTGCAGGTCGCGGGTCGCAGGTTGCAGCAGGTCCAACGGGCTGACGGATGGCCTGCAGTGGCTGAACAATGCGCTTGCCTCAGCTGCAAGCAAGTGACATTAGGCCTCCTTCCCACCACCTACGCTGGCAACGGTACCTAAGCATATTAAGGTACCCTAGGTACATGGTAGATATACATTACCTAACTTCTTTCATTGCCTGCCTTGCCTTGCCGTTACCCTCACTACCGACGCAGCCTTGAAAGCGCTCCATGACCAACATTCGACCGTGCATACGCAGCATGATGGATGTTAATCTAATGGTTGAGTTTTAGTTCGCTGTCTCTATCACCAAACCTTCTCTTGACGCTTTTTCTCTCGCTGCTGTTATTGCACCGCGCAGCTGTCAGCAGTTGTGGCTTGTGCTGTACAGATCCCATAGATTAGATACTTACTTTGGTAGTACTTACCAACCTGGGCACTTACTTGGCTTCACCGTCCAGCGTTGCACCTTGGACGATTTCCCGTTTTGACGCGGGCGGCTGGCCAACTTCACCCAAAAATTAAAGTGGGTGGTTGATACGCCGACGCCAGAGACACGCCAGAGCCCTTCGACTCGACCCGACTCGAACTCGACTCGTCCATCTACTCTCCTTCTCCCCCTTCTCCATCTACAATACCGATGTCCCGTCAGGCCCAGCCCTCTCCAGCCTCGACGACACATTCCATTTCGCCGTCCCCGTCCCCCTACGGCCTCGACTGCCCTGCAGCCTGTCGCTCTGCGTCTCGGATCTCCACACTCTCGAGCCATCGCGATAGCCACGATTAGCCTGCGGGCTACCTCTGCTCAATCGCCCCGGCCGCTTTTGCTGCCATCGACCTGCCATCGCCAGTCGAGTCGCATCACACCCGCCGCGCTTCTCCTATTAGCAAGTCGCCATGGCCTTCCTCTTCAAGTCAAAAAAGACACATGAGCGCTCTGTGGGAGGAAGTCGAGATGGCACCAACGGCTCTCAGGGGTCGATGCAGAGCCCCGATTCTCGCGCCCGGGTCGTCAGAGAAGAGAAGGGCGCCACGCATAGGGCAACGCCGACCGGCAGCTTGACGTCTCTAGAGAATGATGGCAGCAACGCAAGCCCAGATCAACCATTCAATCCAGGTCCCCTTCGACGGGCACCAACTGGTGATCCACCTCCACAGGGGCCTAATGACATGCAACCACAGGTAAGCATCGATGATGCAGGGGGATTGTCGCGACACTCGATGCCGGGATTATGGCATACCGCGCACCGAAAGCGGGACTATCTAGCTAACTTCAGTGCCATAGTTACGCAACGGTCCTCCTCCCCCGAACTCCTCACTATACCCTTGGTCGCAGCGGAAACTCAACTTCACCTCCTCTCACCCTGGCCCATTCCCACGGTATGGCGCTGCCGCCAACGCCGTCTCCTCGAAAGAGGGTGACATGTACGTGATGGGAGGTCTGATCAGTAGTTCCACCGTCAAGGGAGACCTCTGGATGATTGAGGCAGGAGGCAGCTTGTCATGCTACCCGCTAGCTACGACTGCTGAAGGGCCAGGGCCAAGAGTTGGGCATGCCAGTCTGTTGGTTGGTAATGCCTTCATCGTCTACGGTGGCGATACCAAGATCGAAGAGAGCGATACCCTGGACGAGACACTATATCTACTGAACACATGTAGGTTGCCCCAAACGCTCATCGCAAATGAACGAGCTCGCGTGCTGACAGCTGCCAAGCCACCCGACAATGGTCGAGAGCTCTCCCCGCCGGTCCAAGACCTTCTGGCCGATACGGTCACACCTTGAATATTCTAGCGTCCAAGATTTTTATATTTGGCGGCCAGGTTGAGGGCGTCTTTATGAATGACCTCGCGGCTTTCGACCTGAACCAGCTGCAGATGGCCAACAATCGGTGGGAGGTGCTAATGATGAACAGTGAGAGCGGCGGTCCCCCTCCCGGCAAGGTTCCACCCGCGAGAACAAACCACACAATGGTATCTTTCAACGACAAGATGTATCTTTTCGGAGGCACGAACGGTTTCCAGTGGTTCAACGACGTCTGGTGCTACGACCCCGCGACAAACTCCTGGTCACAATTGGATTGCATAGGTTACATACCTGTGCCTCGTGAGGGCCACGCTGCTGCCCTGGTCGATGATGTTATGTACATTTTTGGTGGTCGAACTGAAGAAGGTGCTGACCTGGGCGATCTGGCCGCGTTCCGTATCACTTCCCGTCGGTGGTATACTTTCCAGAACATGGGTCCGTCGCCGTCGCCTCGATCCGGTCATTCGATGACAACGGTCGGCAAGACGGTGGTAGTTGTCGGCGGAGAACCGAGCCAAGCAGCACCAACAACAAATGACCTTTCCCTCATCTATATGTTGGATACGACCAAGATCCGATACCCTAGCGACTCACAAATACAGTCTCAGTCTCAGAAAGTACCTGGTCAACGACGGCCGAGCGTAGCGGAGCCTCCATCCTCGTATGGCCGTATGCCACCCCGGGAAGGCTCACAGGGACCGCCAGACCAGAGGAGGCTGATTGGCGTGCCGAGGGATCCAAATGCAATGACCAGCCCCAACGGATTCAGGGGAATGGGCCCCGAAGGTCCTTCTATGAACGGCCAATCCGGTCCAGTGTTCCGAGGCCCACGAGGCCCAGCCACAGGACCACCGCCCATCGGTCCCCCACCACATGGACCACCGCCACAAGGTCAACCGCCGAGACCAATGGGGAGAAGAAATGTATCATTGGAGAGGTCGGAATTCGCAGGGGCTGCGCCGATTGCGAACAGCCAGAACCACCCTCCGACCGTGCAGCAAAAAGACGCGGAAAGCCCGAATCTGAACGGACGAAGGACGCCGACATCCCAGGCAGCGAAATCGAACCCCGGAAACGAAAATGTGCCTGCAGAGACGCCGAAAGCAGTTAGGACTCTGCGCCAACGAGGCCAAGGTTCACTGGACAGTACCACAGAACCAAATCTGAAGAACATTGTAGCGTCTTCAGGGTCTAGTCCAGCTGCACAGGCTCAAACTACACCATCAGCCCTGGCACCGAACGCAAGTCCAGTCCCTGCTCAAGCAGAACCAACACTGGCACCTGCTGCATCACCTACTATTGCATCCGCATCCGGTCCTGCACCTGCGACGTCACCTGCAGCTGCACCACCGGCCTCTCCTCCACAGCCGACACGGCAGGCTGGCAACACGGTTACGCGTAGGTCCTCAATGAGGAACTCCCAGACAGTAGTACTTCTCAAGGAGCTTGATGCGGCACGTAACAGGAATGCCTGGTACGCGTCAGAGCTTGAGCTGGCTCGAAAGTCTGGATATGTGCCGAACGCGTCTCTGGGCCCGGGCCTGGACAGCCGTGATGCGGAGACTTTCGACGATGATGACAGACCGCTGATTGAGGCCCTTCTAACCATGAGAACCGAAGTCGCCAACGTGCAAGCTTCCCTTGACAAGCAAGCCGTGCTGGCCGCCAAGCATATCGCAGAAGCCGAGAAGCAAAGGGATGCCGCGATCCAGGAAGCTGTGCATGCCAAAGCGAAATTGGCAGCCTACATGGGTAGCCCCGCTGACTCCTCGCATCTTGACAACGATCAAGCGGCGGAAGATCGATCAAATGAGCTTGACCGAAAGCTTGCGACGGCGCTGAATACTCAGAAGGAGCTGCAGAATGCCTTGGATCGAATATCCTCGGAAGCCGAGGCCGAGAGACGGGCCCGAAAGATTGCAGAAGATACTGTTTCTGCTGCGGAAAAGCACCTGGCTGCGCTTGAAGCATACAAACAGCAGAGCTCGTCCGAACTCGAGCAGCTAAAGGCTGAATTACACTTGGTTCAGCGGGAAGCGCGCGAAAAGGCCATTCTTGCTCATGAGTCTCAGGCGGCTTTACAACTGCTGCAAGCCGAGAAGGCCAGATTTGAGAGTCAATACCACGAGGCCCTCGGAAACTCCAGGGATCACTCTGACACAATGGAGTCTTTGCGGGAGGCCATTGCTGCATCGGCGGAGACGGAGGCTTTGTTGGAATCACAATTGGACGAAGAAAGGGCTCTACGTGAGGATGTTGAGGATAAGCTGACCCAGCTCAAGGCCGAACATGAGGCTCGGACTTCTGAACTTGTAGCAGCGACTCAGCGCCTCAGGGATGCGGAAGAACTTGCCGAGCGTCATGCGAAAGAGGCACGTACACATCGTCAGGCGCTCCTATCTGGTCTCGACAAGCTCTCAGCGAGAGACGTGGCGGCACCAAGTCAAGCCGATCACGACCGGTTGGCAGTGCTTCAGGGCCAGCTTGACGCCGCCAACGCGCTCGTCAAGAGGTACCAACAGGAGGCGGACGGTGCGTCGGACAGGTTGCGAGCTGCGGAGGAGCGTATCGCAGGCCTGGAGGCATACCAAGAGCAAGCGAGCAGGGAAGGTGTGACGATCCGGAGGCAGTTGCAGGCAGCTCTTAGGGAGACACAGTCATTACAGGCTGCCAACTCAGATCTCAAGCACCAGCTTGCCAGTCAGCAGCTCGAAGCCAACGCTATCACGGTCCAGCATAACACACTCAAGGACATACTTGTGGAGAGGGGAATCAGCCCGACCAATGCTGCTCGTACACGCCCCTTGGTGAGCCCGCGCGAAGGCTCACCCGAGATGTCTCGCCTGCGCGAGCTAGAGAAGCAATTGACAGCATCAATGGCAGCCCATGAGGAAACGAAGCAAACTCTGTCATCTCAGGCTCAGGAGTCTGAGACTGCATACCGCGAGAAGCTGACACAGCTCGAGAACGACTATCAATCAGCTGTGCATTATGTCAAGGGCACCGAGAAGATGCTGAAACAGCTCAAGGAACAATTGTCGAGGTATAAGTCCGAAAACACTCGACTGAAGGAGGAGCTCGCCGAGAGGGATAACAAGGGCACGTCAGCGGGCGATGCGCCCCCTGGTTGGGAGAGCGAGCGGGAGCATTTGCAGGCTAAGGTCGAGGAGCTACAGGAAGAGATAAGGTCTTCCCAAGCACAGCTTGAAGACCAGCTGCACGCCGTGCGTCAACAGCTGGCCGAAGCCAGGGAAGCCCAGGAAGAAGCAATAAGGAACAGCCAGGATGCCGATGCTCGCCTGACGGCCAGCCGCAGGGACATGGAACAGCTCCAACAGGAGAACGCGCTCCTCGAACAGCGAGCTCACGAGGCAGAAAATAAGGTTTCTCTGTTGCTCGACCAAGTCGAGACATCGGTGGGTAACTACCGCCGGCGGAGCCGACAGGTTCCGAGCATCAGTTCCGCGGATCAAGTTGCGCCCCCGCTAAGCAATAGCGCCTCTGGTCTTAACTCTACGACGAATGGAGGGCATGCACGGCAGGCAAGCTCGGACTCGACGTCTGTCTACGGCACAATGGGGGACGCGCGTAATAGTGCGGCGCTGGACAACCTTGCCAACGAGCTCGAGACGCTGAGGACTCACTGGGAGGCGACAAACAAGAACTACCGTCTTAGTAACGCTTTTGACTTTGAGATGCCCACAGTGACGTCGGATTCAGCAGGTGCTGCCAATCAAGAGAAGGGAAAGGATAACGAAGAGGAACTGGGTAATGGGATGGGATTGAGCGAGAGCCTGGCTGATTGGAGGAAGAGGTTGGACTCTTAATACCAGGCCAGTATGGGGATGGCCGAAATCTTCGATCAGCCGACCACGCACTTGTTGTCGCCTTTGTGCGTGCTCGTATGGATAGGCACATTTGACGGCCGTCATGATTCGGCGTTTGGTGCTGTTATTCTCCTTGGGGACGGCATCAAGGCCGATATTCTTCTTATATTTTATTTTGCCGTACGGCACCCTTTGCGTCTTTGTACCTTTATTGTCTTCCGCTTCCATGATGTCTGTGTCGCTGCGGTGTTCAGGAAGCTACCGGGGTGGTCTCGGGCTTTATTATTCGGGTTTCAGTTTGCTTACCCCGAAACACCAGCCACATCACCACGGCTTCGGTTCTGGGTGTCTGGACAACAGAGATAGCATAATATGTTAAAACGTAAGAAGACATGTACATACATAGTATGTATGGTTGGTTTTGGGGAAGGTGTTGATGGGTGAATCGGAACTCCGATTGTGTGCCTCGAGTCCCTTTCTCTGGCGTTATTTGATGTGACTGACTTCCCAAGGTGAACGAGCATCTCCCGTTGACGAAAGCTCTATGTCGGTGGCCTCCTGCATGCAGCTAGATAAACTGTTTCATTCGTGGCCGTTCGTTGAGGGTTTCCCATTCGCTTCGTCTTGCTCGGTCGTTTATGATGCAATGCGGGTTCCCTTTTCCACCCTGCCTAGGTAGGAACACGCGATACAACTTGCGCGTCACTACTCCTCATCGATCCCACTCCGCCAAGGAGTCCACATCCCCAGAGCCTAAACCTCTCGCCAATCCGCCGAATTGTACTCCTCCTGCAGCATCGAATATGCCACGGCGCAGTATATCAGATCTACCCGTGGAGATCGACGATGAAACCATCCACGAAATATATGGGAAGGGGTGAACTCATCCTCACCAGCTGCCAATACTTCCACGCTCTTATACCATCTCCGAAACTCGCGTGCTATGCCTGCCCAGAGGGGCCCCCTCGCCATACGACTTGACGCCTACAACTTGCAAGGAGTGCCGAAGACTGCGGGATTCATCACATATTGGCAATGACATACTCTGGAAGAACATGGTAAGAGGCGGCGCCTATGCCGCCGATCGCCTCTGTCTGGACTGCTGGATGCATTCCGAGCCGGGCACCGAGCGCTACGCATGGGGGGATGAGCGTACCAGGTGGGGGTCGAAGTATCTCTGGCCGGTGGATGGTTATGCTGATGATGGTTCGAGAGGAACGTTTTCCAATATCGCCTGACGGACTGGACAGCAACGCCGCTGAGTTTTCCCGATTTCTCTTGGGATGAGGAGCACTTTAACGCCTGGCCGTGCACGCTGGGATCAATATTCATCCATCCCAAGGGGTATGTATGGTATGTATGCATGTCGCTGACAATATGTCAGGTAGTAAGTAACCAAGGAGTTATCCCATTGACAGACTTCCCGCCACATCACCACACCATACCACACACCGCACGGTGTCGTCTCTGTCGCCTGAAGACTACGACGAGCAACAGGAGGAGATCCAAGCAAAAAAGGGCAGATCAGTAAGCGTTGCATCAAAAAATGCAAAAGAAATGATCTAGCCCGGACTTGAACCGGAGACCTTCAGTGATTCTAACGGTTTGTTAGACTGACGTGATAACCAACTACACCACCAGACCAGTTGTCTTGTTTTGCATGCTTGGAAAAGGTCTCCATATCCCTTGACTCAATGGGGAGGAGGGCTGAGAATACTGGGAAATGGGGTAAGCTTCAGTTCTCCAGTCACGGCAAGTACTTTGGGGTTACTTCTGGCCAACCCTGATTTTCCTGGCCTTTCTTTCTTTTCGGCTTTTCGGTTGGAAGGGAGCCAGGGGGGCGGGGGGGAAGAGGGGGCATGAAAATGAATCGAGAAGCAGGGTCAGACGGAAGTGAAGTAAAGCCAGAAAGAGGAAACGATATACAAGTCAAGGGTTCGTAGATGTTGAAAAGGGTCAACTCCCAACAGACTTCCTCGGCTGAGCACTCCAAATCTGTATGTGCTGCGGTGAATCCATCAAGACATCCCTCTTTGTCACAGGGAAACAGGCGATGCTGAACCACCTTGACCGTTGTGGTAGCACATCCTAGACGGGCTTTTAGTCCTATCCTGTTTGAAAAAGAGGGAATGGCTCTCTCAGCAACTTTCTTTTACCACTAAAGATGGTCCTCAGCCCGGCCATCTGTCTTTAGTTGATTACTATTACTACAGGGTGATCTACACATGCGTTGCGCATTCCGCTTCTCCACATGTCTATTTTATCCCGACTTCATAAAGTCCCATCGTCCTGCTTATATGTGCACTGTGCAGTGATATATATGCGGACCTTTCCCCTGCGCCACTGCCGTGGTTCCTGTATCTCAGACATCGATACGTGCAAGATTCAGGACCACCCTCAATGCCTCGCTGTAAAGAACGTGAAAGTGACATGTGGGCCATAGATATATGAAAATGTTGATGCCGCTGAGGCATGTGGGTGGTGGTACAAGGAGGGTGTGAACCGGCTCTCTAAAAGACTGCAAGCGCTGCCATACCGGCGAGGGCGGCAACGCCGAACCCAGCTCCAACCTTGGGAGCACCTGCTGTCACGATAGCAGCAGTCTGAGAAGAGCTCGGTGCGGTGTAGGCAGTGGTGCCCTGAGCGACACCAGAGATCACAGATCCGGACCCGGTGGCGTAGGGCGCGACGCTGGTGGGAGCGGCGCTCGTGCCCTGCAGGGTTTCGGTGGCAGCAACGCTGGAAATCACGTCTGGGCGCATCGGGAGTCAGTATTTGCCAAATAAAGATACAAAGGCATAGCCAGAGTGGACAGGAATACTCTCGGGGAAACTCACAGGAAGTGACCGGAACGACGCCAACTTCGGTCGCCGACGTGGTAAAACCAACCAAAGGAACAGTCACCGAAACAACTACAGTGGAGCTAGTCGCTTCGATAGTTGTGACGGGAGCACTGGCAGGTATAGTAGCCTTCAAATACGAGCGTTAGCTATGATCTGGTTGGAGAATCATGGATGGTGAAAACCGATTCAGGGATTCCTTTCTGGAGTCACTTACGGAAGCAGTGAGGTAGGAAGTAACCGTGGCGGCTGTTACAACAGCAGGGTTGGAGCCGGCATACGAGCCACAGATGCCCTGGAAGTACTGAATCGCATCCGCAACAGTCTCATCGCTGTCGCCGTAAGCGTACAGGCAGTTGTAGACGTTCTGGACGAAGGTCGTGTTGGGGCAATAGCAAGACGCATCGGAATTGTCAACACAGCCCACGATGAAGTTCCAAGTGCTAATGCAAGCTGGGACAATGGAAGGGTACGACAGAGTTTCGGTGGCAGCGGCGGAGCTGGCCACAGTGACCGTGCTGGCCTTGGTGACAGAGATAGCGGTCGAAGATACCTCCGTGGTCTGAGCAGGCGACACTTCGGATGTGGAAGATCCAGAAACGGGCGAAGTCTGTGCTGGAGAAACCTCGGATGCTGAAGCTCCAGATTCGGGTGAGGTCTGGGCAGGAACAGATCCGGAAAGAGAAGACTGGACAAGAGAGGACTCGGCAGAAGGGCTCGTGCTCACGGCGTGGCTAGTGGTATAGACCGCAGTTGCCGTCACCGGGCAGATGGTTGTGGAGATGGCGATTACCACAGTTGTTTCGGCTGTCTGACCTTCCGAAGCAGGACAATCCGTAATGCTGGCCGCGCAGGATGTTATTGTCTGGATAGATGTGCTGTATACCGTTGAGGTTGTCTGGAAAGACTCCACATATGTGCTAGTGACCTCGTATGTTGTGGACTCTTGGATAGTGATAGCCGTGGAAAGAGTCGTAGATTCAACAGCCGAAGAGACGAGGGTCGTAGACCCAGTAGCCGTAGCCACAACAACCGAAGACTCAGTAGCCGAGAAGACGAGAGTGGTGGACTCAGCGGTCGAAGAGATAAGAGTAGTAGACTCAATGGCCGAGGAGACAAATGTAGACTCAGTAGCCGAGGAGACGAGAGTTGTTGACTCGATCTCCGAGGAAACAATACTTGTAGACTCAACGATAGATGATGATTCGATAGCCGAGGAAGACTTGGCAGGAGAGGTGACTACGGGCGTTGAGACGACGTAGCTGCTCTGAGAGCCAGAGCCAGGACCAGAGTTGGTCGGCCTGGCCACGGAGCTGGTCAAGTGGGTGGGAGTAGACTGAGCTGGGATAGACTTCACAGATGTCGTCTGGACCTGGGAAGAATGAACCGAGGTAGACCAAGAAAGCCAGCTTGAAGCTGTACGAGAAACTGTGCTAGAAGCCGAAGAGCAGTCAAAGGAGATGGTGGGAATGGACACGCTGCATGTCGATGAGGCTCGGGGAATGGCACTGCCAGTCTGACCAGATGGGTAGATGATGGTGACGTTCTTCGCACCACCGCACTGGCTGTTGGTGATGGTGGATCCTTGGGAGGAACAGGCACTCCGCTGCTTGCAGGTAGAGCCATCAGGCATGCTGTAGTGAAACTCGAGGTCACAGTCGAACTCAGAGACGACATCGATGGTGCTGACTGAGAAAGAAGAGACATCGCTGTCACTGGAACTCCCGAAGGAGGGGGAGTCCTCGGACGAGTGACCACAGCTGCCGCTGATGAGCTTGGAAGTACGAGGGGCAAACCGGCTGCCGGGCTCACGCTTTCCGTAGCCCTCACCACAGGTGAACCCGCTGAAATCGAAGCCTCCGTAGGAAGAGAAGGAACCAGAGTCCAGGTCGCCCCATGTGAAACCACCCGATTGTTTTGAATTACATTGGTTGTTCGTGTTGTCGGGGCAGTTGAAGCCGCTGTAGGAGTTCCAGCTCTGGGTAAATATCAGTATCAGTTACCGTCAAGGCGAACTTACCATATTGGACATGAGAGACTTACAGTAGCCGAAGCGGCACCCGCGAGGGCGAGGATAGATGCGGACTTCATTTTGAAATTGTCTAGTCGGAATCTCTTCTTGTGAATTACTTGTTGTGTATATGATGCAACCAATTGAAAAGAGGGTGAGTGCGATGATCAGTGTACCCGGTACACAGCGAGCGTAATTAACGAATGATAGAGGGAGGCAAAGGAAGCGAATGACTTTGTCTCCTGGAAAGAAGGAAGGAATCACAATGTTTTGAACGGGATAAGTCCGACTGTTGGAAGAGAGTGATCCTGGGGAGGAGAGAACGAAAAACAGATGCCATCACGAAGCAGCAGGAAAGAGGTAAGCTATATACTAACACTGAGCAGCGCCACGCCAAGATGGTAAGGCATGGTGTGGATACGGATAGCTTCCTGGGTTCACGTTTGACCAATGCAGGTGTATCCCAGGAGCGTACCGTAGTACCACCGCGATAAGAGCAGGCCGTGAACAATCCAGGACCACGGGGGTGGTGTTGTGGGCCCCGGCATGTACATACATACATTCATACATACCGTACTTAAACGGCAGGGCAAGGGGGTTCGATTCTGGCCCAAGATGGAGACATAACCCTGGCTCGTCTCTTTAGAGACAATACGACTATTGTCTATGGCTGGCAACCCCTGGCAGCTCCACAGGTGGTTCGGACCCGGCTCGAATGGTAACCCTGGTCATTTCTGGTGCTCGAGAAGGAAGAGTGCGAAAGGAACCCTCCTGGTGATGGGCCACTAGGCGCCAATCGGGGGCAGTATGATTCTGCTCCCAGGTTCTTGATGAGGTAGTAGTACCAGTCAGCTGACAGGTAGGACAGGAATAGCAGCACCTGCAGCTGCAAGGCACGCTGAGATCCCTCCTCATGAGCTATGACAGACTCGGTGGCCGAGTGGAGAAGAGTCAATATTTATTCTTCGAATGACAAAGTGGGACGAACTGAGACGGTCGGAGAATTAGAGACGCAAAGGTCAGCGCACGGCTTTGCAGATGAAAACCGGAGACTTTGAGGAGTCGATGCCGGCTTGCTGGCATCAGCACCTTAGGTCAACTGGGTAGTTGAAGTTGGTTGTTGGGTGTGGCGAGTTGTCGCGCGGCTCTGCAATACGCATCTGTTCGGTGTTGCTTAAATCGTCGTCTCGCCCGTTTCCTTTTCTGGAAGGAGCCCTGTCGACTGGTACTTACAGTACTGTAGTTTACCCCAGCCAGGGGTCCGAACAAGCCAATCAGCTTACATGAGTAGGCCAGGGGGTCCATAAATCTCCGACATGCCAAGGCCAATGCTGGTGCATTTTGGGCCAAAATTTATCTTTATTGGTACTTGAAGTCTCCTTCGCATTTGCAGTCTTTACCACTATTATAGCGACGGTATTCTTCACTAAGCAACCTGATTGCTTCCAAATCATAACTCCTCCGAGATGATGGCATGTATGAAGGCAAAACCAAGTACCTCACAATCTCTAGAGAACAGAGGAGGTTGCGATATCCAAATATTAGTATATGGGTACTAAAAATATAGTAGGAAGGGACATGCTCAGGGCAAGCCAACCAGCATCCAGTTAACCTTACAAGCATGACCGGGTTTGTCCTCAGAGTGGAAGTACACCGGAACAAAGATGGAAGTCCCCATACCCTGTTGTGCATAAGCTCGAATGTGTGTTTCTCTGAATGGCCCTGAGAGCCAATAGGTACCTGGTAACAAATGCCCATTTGCCGATGGCAGGATACCTTAAAAACAGAGTTGAAACAAGCTTGTTACCACCCTGCCTGCTCAGCCACCGCCGGGGTAAGCTTCACGCTAATGCAGGAACAAAGCCGGCGGTCCACGGGTTGCCCCAGGTGGGGTCGGGGTTGGGGTTGAGGAGTTGATCGCTCCTGTCCCAGGTCATTTCAATATGGTCTTAAGCGACCGTTCTCAATCGGTCATCATCAGCGGCGTCAACTTCTCCTTTCAGAACGAACTCCAGGTCCACATCCCAAAGCTATATCACGCTCAGGCCATGAGTGTAGTCTCGCATCTCGTATTCACGGGGCATTTGCGTTTACAGTCGATCAGATATGACAGACGAAATTCCATCCAGATCCTAGCTCCCGCTCGCGGTCTTCGCTCCTCTGAGCCGGCCAGCTCGCGTCTTCAATCTCCGGAGAAAAAAGGTACGCGAGATGGATCTCCCCGGATATCCATGTAAGTAAGCACTGGTTGGCACCGTCTACACCTGTAGGCATGGACGATTCGGCGTTGAACCGCATGACAACCTCCTCGTCATGACTGAGAGGGCAGCCATCACGGACGAACCCGGTTCGAAGCCTAGCCAGGGTTAGGCCAAAAGGGTGAGTGGCTTGAGGCCAGCCAACAGTATCTTTCGTCAACAAAAATCGGCCTTGATTATGTTCTGGTGTGTTGTTTCATGTTTCAGCCACCCGTATCCGGCCGTCGTCCATCCATCGTTGCGAGTTTAGGGTTGCATGGCTTCTCTGATCCCATGTCAACCGCTGCGATATCTCTGCCAGCAATTGAAGGGATCAACAGGACTTCAGGACGGGCTGTCCTACACATGCTGTCGGCGCATCATGATTCATGAGCGTGCGTGATGGAAACAGCACGTTGTGCAAACCTATTGGCTCTCAGGATGCAGAGTAGGTACGTACTGCGTTGCCTCCTAAGGCCGTGGTCAATCCCTCTCTCATTTCCTGCAACATTTAGTTCGGCGCCGACAAGACGATGACCGTCACCGCTCCTATACACGGCATCGCCCCCACCGGAACTATCTACCTGCTGGTTGTGACTCGCTGAAGCACGGCACGAGGCTGCCATCTCCGAGTCATCGTGCGTAACCCGGGTGCCGGACTTCGATTGGCACCCAATTCTCCAACCAACGATACTTGGCGGTGCTGCTAACCTCAGGAGTGCATGAGGTTGCCGTTGCACAAAGGTTGACAGCGGACAGAATAGATTGAGCCGCCCAGCACGCTGGGAGACCTGTAAGGTGGGCATGATCGACAGAACAAAACATGCCGCGGAGGTCGGCGCGAATGCTAAGAACATGGTTGGTGGCTATTATGAGTGACTTGTTTACAGTATTATCACTCTTCACCAGAATCAGCTGCCAAACTTGGCAGCCCGCGCTCGGAAGCCTCTTCATTTCCAAGTCCGAGCGCATAGCCTTCATCGATGTCATCCCTCCACGCGACGTGCTGGACCCTACAGTCTTCTGTTACTCCCAGGGCACACTTATCATCCCGAGTTGTAATATACCGATATCCGAGAAGGATTGCTGCTAGCCCTGCAGTGGCCAGGAGGGCTGGTCGTACAGTTTCTTCTACCCTTTTGTTTCTTCTACTTGACATGGTTGTCACACCGCATAATGCCATGCACGACGTCGATTATGTCAAGTCAGGGGCCTATTGGGAAAAGAAGTACCCTCTCAAGGGCCCTGGACGATATCATGAAGCTTCTTAAGCTCCGGCCGACCGATGATGAAGCCACTGAACCCCCCACCGATGCAGGGGTCATACCTGTCCCTAACCCTTCCCAGTGCGCCCCCAGTAGGCTGAGCAGGTGAGTGCGGAAGACCTTGCGCAATTTCCACCGTCACGACGAGGAAGTCGGGTTTAAACTAAAGCCGGGTGTTAGATCGTGATCTTTACGTTACTAATCTAATCCTTTGGCTATCCAGGATCCGGTAAATTCCTTCTATCCATGCAGCTCTAGACTTCTGTGGAGGATCTTCCGACGATGCTGATCTGTAGCTTATCTTATGGGTCTGTTTCAACTCTCCTACGTCGATCTTCTCTTACATACACATGCACTTCCACATTCGGAACTGCCAATTTCACATCTCCACCGATCTGGCCATAAGCCAGGATCGAGACTGGCCTCTCGATCCTCTCTCCCATTGCCAGGATGCTTCCCCGTCCTGGCCTCGTATCGACCACTGCATGCTCTTTTCAGAAGTGCCGTGGCATGACACCGTTGTCAACTGTCGATTCCCCGGCACCTCCTGTGTTTCGAGGCCAGCATGGCCGACAGGACCGGAGTGGACGCTACCACTCCTGTCGAATATCACCTGCCCTTAGTCCCACGGTATAATACAACTCGGGGGTGGCTGAGCGCATGTGGGGATATGGAACGTATCTATCACCTTAGTGACTGAGATTTGAGCACATCTTGAGATTTTAGATCTGAGGCGTCGTTACGATGGATTTGCCATCTTTGGACAACACCGATATGAGTCTGTCTACGAATGACAGCAACGCATTTGCCCCCTAGAAGCCCCTATTCCACTCATCTACACTCCACCCAGTAGGGCCCTGGAGTTTGATAGCTCATGCCTGGGGGACGCGTCCAATCGAACATACCCAAGATCCCGGTGCCAAAAGGGGGAATTCAAGCTCATGATTGCTGTGTCTATGGTCGTCCGAAGTAGTAGCAACCGCGCAATTTGTCCCCATACGTCCTGAAGCAGGGAAAAGACATCGTCCTGCGAAGTCATCCTGGACAACGACCAAGGGTCGAGCGGCAAAACTGGCCTCTTGCGGGATACAGGTCCGCAAAGGGCAACTTTGCACGGGGCTCGGACCCTTCACGTAATGGCCGTTCATCACCGCGATCCCCAGCGGGTCCCACCGACTATCGATTCTGCTCCCCGGAACGCATCGAGTTATGTCCGGCCTCAGCCTCGTAATGCCCGCTTAATATCTCAAATATCGACAGGTCGTTGAATAAACAGCATTCAGCCTGCTCCAACCCTGTATCAACCACCGGCCTGCATCCTCCGTAGCCTCTCCTCCGCAGCCCGTGCCCTCCTCTCCCGCTCCAGCCTCATCCTCTGCTCGGGCGTCAACCCCCTAGCCTCCTCCTGCCGCTTCTCCTCCGCGCTCTTCTCGGCGACACCGCCCAGCACGCCACCGCCTTTCCTCCTCGACGTGTCGCTGACCTTTGGCCCCTCCTTCTTCAGCCTCTCCTCCTCCGCCCTCCTCCTCTCGGCCTCCTTGCGCTCTGCGTCCTTCCGCTCGCGCTCCTCACGCTTCTCTGCCTCCTCCCTCTTCATCCCAGGCGGGACCCTCGCGGCCTCCCAGTCCCACGCAGCCTCGCCCAGCTCGCTCCTCGCCACGCGGAACGCGTCCCTCGTCGCGCGGTCGCCTGCCAGGTCGAAGGCGGTCTTGCCATCGCCGTTCGGGATGGTAGGGTCCGCACCGCCTCGGACCAGCAGGCCCGTGATGAGGGGCGCCGAGTTCTGCGCTGCTGCAAAGTGCAGCGGCGTGGGGGCGTGGTGGTTCGCGTCTGCGGGCTGGAAGCGGAAGGTAGCTGATAGGGAGTTGGTCTTGAGGTAGGAGAGGACGGCGGGGAGCTTGGAGCGGCGGATGAGGGCTTGGATCTGTTGTGTGTGGAGGAGGGCCGTCTCTTCCTCCTCGGTGAGTTTTGGTGCGGCTGGTTTGGCTGGTTTGCTGGTTGTGGACTGTTTTGTGGCTGCCTCAGCTGCGGCGTTCGGGTCGACTGGTAGGATCTCCTTGACCTTGAGCCGGGTGAGCTCGATGAAGGAGCGCATTAGCTCATTCTGCGTCGCGCGTCGGGTGTTGAAGGGAAAGCCACGTATGCGTGGGTCGTTCGCCCGCAAGACTTGTCCTTCATATGGCCCAAACAAAGTCCTACGATTCGTAGTTCCCGTTGCCCGGATGAAGAGTAGATCAGACGTGTCCAGCAGGGCCTTCCACTCGCTCAGCAGCTGCCGCACGTCCTCCACAAGAGCCTGCTCGTTGTATCGACGCAGACTGGAACCTGCTGAGTGGGCGTTGCCTTTGGAGTTGTCGTTGGCTGATTGCGAACCACCTTGTTTCCGTCTCGTTGTATACCTGTGGAACGTCTTGTGTGCAAGGATGGTGGCTTCGCGGTTCATCGGACCCGACCCGGATTTCGCCTGTCTCGGCGCAAGTGAGACGACCATGGCGGCGAAGTGACCGCCTCCGATCATGCAGAGGAATATGTGCGGCGCTTTAAGCGCAGCTGGAGGGAGAGCCCCGTCTTTGGCGACCTTCGGGAGAGTACTCGGTGGCAGCTGGCGCTTCCTGACGGCGTCTAATACCTCGTCTTCCTTTGCGAGCTCCTCGTCTGTGAAAAGCATCCTGTAGATTCCGAAATAGTTGTTCTCTGGCAAGACGGGCGAACTGAACCACATCAACGGCGGCTTGCCGGTCCCTCTCTTCCTGCCCGTACCCCATTCCTCCTCATCGCCGTCATCCCCATTTCGCTTCGCAGCTAATGTAGCCTGCTTCTTGAGGAGCGCCGTCAGCGTCGACTCCTTCTTCGAGCCCTCGTCGTCATCGTCTTCAGAGTCCTCGGAATCAGAACCTGATAGACTCTCGTCGAGATCACCGATCAACTGCTCGAATTCCGCCTCGGTTACCGGCTTCTGTCCACGCAGCTTCTGCTTCAGGTTGTAGTGATGTAGGTCGGACTTTTGATGGCTCCTCTGGTCGAGCACCGTCGCGAACGTAAAGCCGCATAGAGAGCAGGCTTGCGATCCGGCTGTGGATTCTGATGTGGGCGTCGACGATTCGTTATTTGGGCTGGCTGGCGAGGGGCTTTCGATATCACGCTGCTCTTGCGCCTCGGTATCTTTTTTGATCCTGAGGGTTTCCAGTACCTCTTGTGGAAGACCGTAGACTATTCCCCGGCGCACTCATTAGCTGTCTGGCTCCTCGGGCCCCGTTCGTTGACTGTTCTGCGGGCTTGACTTACCGTACAGAGGACGCCGAAGTAAGCCGTCCAGCTTTTTAGCAGCGCTATCCATATTATATGCTGACCATATGGTGGCTAGGCAACCCTAAGAGAGCAGGAAGTCCGGTCAGGTCCGACTGAACGTGTTGGGCGCGATGAGACCTTTATTGTGTGATTTATTGCACCAGCAGCCTTTCGGCGTGACTGATGATGACGGAGACAGAGGTTGGAGGGGCTTATCGATAAGGCATGTGCCCTGGGTGGGGGGGCTATGTGTATCAATCCTCCAAAATTGCTCACGAAGTCGTCCTCGAGATTCTTAGAGGAACATATTCATTCATATTGGGAAGATACAGAAGGTGGGAGGGGAGAGGTGAAGAGAAAAGAGGCATTTACATCTCCTCGGCTACAGATTATCTCAGAAAACAACAATAACAATAATTTCGACTTATCGGTCACATTCAGCTTCTGGCAGTCAACGCTGCTCTACTTTGTGGGCAACTAGGGTGTCCAAGCTTTAAACAACCAAAGTCTTGTTCAGAGTTCCTAGGTAATTCCTCTTCCAAAAGCTATTAAGATACAACCTCAAGATTAGCTACTTAGCTGAATCAGAATATCCATTATAATTAAACTCAAATCACGATTTACACCAAGTTGACCCCCCTGAATTCCGGCAAACGGGTCTATATACTAAACAGCCCCTTTCACTAAGGCCCTAGTAAAACGAATAAAATAGCCATAAGTTTACTTGTCTCTATATAGTATAGCCTTATAATATCTATCAAGAGTATATAATATACAATTTATAGTAATTACTGCTTGAGTACATGTAGTGTATCCTTATATAGAAGGCGTTAACCGACGCACCAACGCTGCCTGGAACTGTGGTTGAACCATCTTGCTTGTACTTCTTCGACGAGCCCTTCTTCGACATTGAACCTTACCATTTCAATTTGTTGCTTGGTGAGGGGACTCCACCTCGCCTGAGACAGAAACTTCGCGTACACGGTTTCATCCTTCTCCCCTTTCACTTCAACCAGAATAGCTCTTGCAGGCTCCTTGACAGTGTGCATACTCTTGCTGCTCATGGGTTGTCCAAGGATCATAGCCAGTGGCGCAGTGGTGCCATCTGTGTCCGTCTCTCCTTCAGGGAAACCAATCAGAGCAACGCCGTAAAGCTCAACCCCGGAGCCAGACGAGTGGCCACCTGTGACGCGGACCATGAATCCCCATCTTGCATCTTCCATTGTTTTGCCCGTTTCTGCCAGGATCGTAGCCGTATCTGACGTGAGGCTAGGGGGCAATGGTGTGTTTCTGCCGGCTCTCCTTTGGCCTGCCTCATCAACTGGATGATGGTACTGCACGTCTCTGAGGAACATGCGGCCCCTGTCGGGGGTTGACAGGAGCTCCCAGCCCTTGTACTCAACCAGGAGGCCCTCCTTAGTGCGGACACCGGCAGCTTCGTCCCTCAGAGGAGAAGATATCGAAGAGTTGAGATCACCTGGCGCCCAACCAAGTCCTTCGCCTGGGAGACGGCTTCCTGGGGCGAATATAATGCTTGGCGGGATACTGGGGATGTTATGGAGGAGGATCTTCAGCTTCTGAGGCGCGGCCGCTTCAATATCTTGCATGTCCTCTTCAGTGCGTTGAAGCTCAAATAGAGCCTCGGGCTTCAAGTCGTTTATAAGCCCCATGACAAGACACCGGTCCAGTGCAACAGATGTAGATCTCCGCCTTGACTCCTGCCAGGAAAAGAAGAAATTGAAGTGGTCTTTTCCGGGACCTCTGCCCGTGTCGACGTTGAGACATCGAGACCACATTGTCACAGCCTCGACGAATCCCATGCCGCGAAGGGCGCCGCCGGGAAGATCTGGGCCGCTCTGCGATACACTCTCCAAGCACCTGTTGGAGAGACCTCCGAGGCCGACTGCACCTATCGCTGTTTGAACCAGGACGGACCGGCCCACAGCGCCTTCGTGCATGGTCCAAAGCCGTCGCATCCAGCTCGACAGAGTCACGCGCATACAAAGATCCTCCACGGACTCTGTGCTCAGGTTTTCTAGCTGGGAGTCGAGGACAAGGACGTCAGTAGCTTTGCGGTATACATCCGCCATTCTCACGATAGCCTTGTGGCGAAGTTGAGTGATCATCGGGTCTCCCGGGCCACAAGGGACGCAGGCTGTGTCCATCCAGAATGCTGGTAGATCGTCCCAACGGGATTCGAGGGCCGAGGCGGTCGGCTTGTTGCACTTCAGAGCAAGCGACTGCAGATGCAGCCACTGGCATCGATACAATCCGTTGCCTTCCGTATTACCGCGCCCGTTGGCCCACACGTGGGAAATTGCGATGTATTCATGCTCAGGGCCCGCCTCGAGGACTTGAAATTCAAGGTCCGCTCCGGAACCTTGAGATGCAGGAGCCACTTTGATGATCGGAATAGCATCACGCCCAATGCTCGCCAGTATTTTCTCATGGACTTGGGGAGGCATTGTCATGGGACATCTGCAGGCTTCGGTGACGTGGCGCTGCTGGTAGGTCTCTCGCTTGATGTCATCGCCAGAACATCGCTGCTTCGTGCAGTGAGAATGGTCCTTTCCCTCCCCCCGCCGGTCATACGTAGCTGCCATGCAGACTCCAAGGAACCCTAGAGTAGGCTTCAGCCGCTCATAATCGAGCCTGCAGAAACCTTGTTCTTTGATTCTGAGGCGCAGGCTGGTTGGAATATACCACCGGGGCATGGGTGGACAGTCCGGGTTTCCAGCCTCGCCCAAGCCCAGCCGGATCCAGATGCTCCTGACAGCATACTCGAGGGTATGGCCCAGCGCACAGATAGCGACTTCAAGCTCGTGTGGCAAGATCTTGCGGCCATAGCGAGTCCAGTAAAACCGTTCGAACAATCTTTGGTCTATATTAGATGGCGACACTTCCCGAATGAACCCGAGCCTAACACTGTCACTCCTGTATCGGTCAACTCGTTCGGCAATACCCTGCAAGACCCCGTGGGCGTGGTTGGTACATCGCCCGATCGATAAGATCCGTCCTCGGGCGTTGTCAGGCTCAAGATCTCGGAGGTCTTGTTCGAGCGTATCAAGCAGCCCCTTAAGTTCCGTCGTCCTCAAGACTTGTCGAGTGCCGCCCTGCTCTGTTTGGAACAAAACTTCGAGTCCAACAGGACGCTGAAGCGTTTCGTGAAGTAGTCCAACGTACAACCATGACTGGAGAAGAGAGGCGTAGATAGAAGGATCTTGGAATTTGCTGTCTGGGAGCCGGCGTTGGACTGGTATCATTGTCATCATCAAAGCATTACCCATGACCAGACCCAATTCCAGTTCCGCATCTGCCCAACCTTGGCGCTGAGGGAACCCCCAGAATCCCCCATTGTCGTAGGAAACCTGGTCAAAGAGTTCGACTGAACCAAGCTTCCTGAGCCCTTCGTCACACAGCGGGAAGTGGTCCATACTTAGTAGGCTTCACGGCTGTGTTGAAGCAGTAATTATCAACTAGTTCACGCGAAGATGACTAAATACCCGAAAGGATCAATAGACCAAGCACATGTCTCAAAGGGGCGGGGTAATGAAGTTGCATTTGTGCAGTACGAAGTCATACTTCCAGCTGACGGCAGGTCAAGTGGCCAATGATCATACTGCACCATATTCCATGAAAACCATAGCTGTCGTTGTCAGCCGGATGTGTCCTACGGGCGGCCCGACAGAAGCCAGGCCGCTGGGAACGGTTGGATCAAGTCAGGCCTGGATGCCTATTCTGAGACACCTGGGTGACAAGGAGGATTCGAAATGACCCATATTGGTACTCTCTGGGGCACTGCAGCCTAGGCATATATTCAAACTTGGAAAGTTTCGTGGGACTTCACTGTGACTTCAAGCTGGATGCCTATTGTGGCCTGCTTAGGCGTGCGAGGAGGAACAAGGCGGTGCTTCGCTTTGCCAGCACAGTCGGGCGCTTTATGGCGGCGAAAATTGTGGACGGGGATGATTATGATTGATCAAGAGCCAAAGCGCTGCGGAGGATCAGTCCCAAACCCAGGCTTGTGTTGGTTGCCTTCCATTTGCCTATAATAAGAAGGCCTGGGGTTGGATATAACCTGTAATATGGACAGGCATAGTGCGCGGCCGACGCTTGTTGGATCCTACCGGGATGTTTACGCATCCTTCAATACCACCATTTCAAGAGGGGCGGTAAGGGAAAGCCATATATTGTAGTCTCGGACGCGTCGTCACTTACCCTACGGTACATATGACGGATTCGAAATTCTACTGTGACACCAAAATGTCGCCCACCGCCCCTGCACTTGGACTCGCCGATGTCTCGGCAACATATCCTGTTCACAATGAATCTACTCTGTACCCGAGAAGCTTACAAAGTACCTCATCATCATTTCTTTTTCAATGGGAGAACCCCAATGATATTCTATCGCTGCTTCTTATCCTCGGGCCGGATATAATCTTGCGGGCACTTGCTCAACTGAGCGGAGGGCCTATCACCCCTGTGGTGTTCTCATACGGCTGGGTGGCGTACTCTGTTAATGCCCTTGTTTCCGCCTTTGGGGGTATAGACGCCCCTTCTTGAACCTCATGGTTTTATCCCGGACGGGTGCTGACATCAGAATAGACGGCCGAATCATGCCCGATGCAGACTCGCCTGCATTGATGATCGGGGCGAAAAGCGGTCATACGACGAGCAACAAGTCATGGATCATCGGCCGACTCTTGCGTGACTTCGAACAAGAGATGGATAAGGGGCCCTCCAAACTCAACAAACTGGCCCCTAATTACGAGGCACTCCGCGTCTCCGTTTTCCAGGTTGATGGGAAACGAACAGCTGGAGTCCCGACTAAGGACTGGATTTGGTATAGTGGACTTTCCATCATACCGGTGCAAATCTTGATATCTGTTGTTCCTTGGGTCATCAATGACAACTGGGCGCCTTTGCTTATAACGCTCGCTGGAAATTCCATGGCCCTTCTGCAGGGAGCTATACCGCAGTGGCAGGAGGAGAAATGGGCATGTCCGTCGAACGGAGGCTGGACAGTAAGTATCACTCGGGGAAATGGCAGCCGCAACGTTATGGTGATCCTGGGGAACAATCACGGCCTCGATCTTCAGATCTTGGGGGCACAGAGTGTGATGCATAGAACATCTACAACAACGCGGGGCTTTTTGCTGTTCATGGCTCTACTGTGGTTGGTTCTACTGATATGTGTTGCGGGACTTCAATTGGACTCTTGGTGTAAGTCTCTTCCTACTTCTTGCACCCAAACCAGAGATTAACTGTGGACCACTAGATCTCCTGGCCGTAGGGCTGATAGGCATGATTCACAATATAATCACGGCCGGAGCTGTGAGGAGCCCCAGCGCCCTTGGCATCCATCTGAACCAGATTGACACAATAGCCGACACTACCGTCGCGAAAGTGCTCCGAAGGGTTGAAGAAAGGTACGAACTGGTCGGTTCGTCCCTTGTTCCCCTGTTCTTTCCTGGCGGTATGAGAGTCTCGAGAGCAGACCGCGACTTCTGGGACCAAGCTGAAAGCAAGCGTGATCAAACAACATTGAGCAAGATGGCTATCAAGACAGACTAGTGGAAGGGTGCCTATATTTGGTAGATCCATTGGCCCACCGGCGTATCCCGTTAAGCTCAAGCTCGTGATTTCACCAAGGAAGAGCTCAGGTCATGTGATGATGAGGCCCAGAGAGTTTTGCATCGCTATTTCATCAGCATTGAGGGGAATAGTCCAGCCCATTTTTGATCACGGCGAAAGGCATGATCCAGAACAGAGATGTTGGTTATGCATGTATGATCATCCGATAGAAGGAAAGGGAAAAAACAAGAAACTCGAGACTATAAATAGCAATGAATCATTGTATCTAGCAACTATATATCGCAGCTCTTCGCCGGAGTACTGTCCTCTACACTACGCGAGAATCTCATTTAGCACTGCTCAGCTAGTCAGGACTCGGTCCTCAAAACCTTGGAACAGTCGAACATTATCTAGCTATATTGCCTTGCAGTTCCAACATAACAGTGTATCCCAGTCAGCAGTCGGTAACAACGTTCATGTGTATAGCCCATTTACCCGAGTCAAGATATTTACCCCCATCGTCGTCGTGTTGGACCAATAGCTATCCGAGGACGATATTTTAAACTCAAAGCTATTTTATAATGATGATAAAACCAGGCGGGAAGAGATACAAGACCGCGAAAGTGTAAGACTAAAGCACGTAATAATTGCCGACAACCGTAATAGGAATACTGCCCCAGGGTGATGAGTTCGTCCGGAGCAGGCTTTAGGTAATATACTAGGACCGGCAGAATACCGTATAGTAAGGAGGGGCTTCGAACTTTAATTAGTTCGCTGGCAAGTCTCATACTTCCGCCTGTCGAGTATATCTTTGCATATATCGTCCGATACTCTGCGGCATCTTCTTCCCTCCGACCCCGTTTAGCAGTGTCCAGCAGCTTATGGATGATGTGATTTGTTTCCCTACACCGGCCCATGAGGTCTGCTGCCAGGCCAGCAGCCGGGGAGAGCCAACGACAACTCGCATCTTCCTGTCTGAAAAGGCGGTGGATCACGGCCAGGTCCTCTCACAGGTGCGACTGTCGCCAACGGCACAACGTTGGACTGCAGCGAGTGGTATTCTGAGGAAGGGTCCCTGTCCCAGGGCCTGCACACAGATCTGTCTGTCGTTTCCAGCCAAGCAATCATTACTCGCTTTGCTGTACCCGCCCCCTGCCGCCTTCGACTTCAAATCCCACCTTGACCCGCTCTCTCCCTTCTCTGTTGCCCATTGCCTTTTGGCCTCACTCCGTATAACATACGACTAGGGTTGGGATGATTGCGACTATATGAAGGCGTCTACATGATCCTTCATAGTCCTGCAAATTCCAAATTTTCCCTTAACTGTCCTTTTCGACATTATATTTCTTATTGTCGATTTACGCCCCATCGCTGTCGTCAGTCACATTGGGCACCGGGACTTTTACAATCAATACTCGATTTGGAGCTTCCATCCTCAGTCTTCCTCCAGTTTTCATTACTCAAAAAACATGACATCCTCGCACTACAATGCGTTCCGGTCACCTCTCCCCAGCACCGAAGAGGAAGACAAAGACATTTGCCGCAGCTTTCTCGACGAGGACGGCGTCAGCCTCTACGAGACAGATGATGTTGATCTTCAACGCGCTATCATACTGCTTGATGATGTGGCCACCCTTAGACAATACCTAGCAGGCATGAAAGAGGAAGGCTTACCACCTACCTACTTACCTACCTACTGACCTACCAGTAGGATATACCGGGAACTATAGCGTGGGGTAAGTTCTACGGGTAAGTAGGTTAGGTACGGAAATCATAATCGGATTTCTTGAGTTCTATAGGTTTTCTCAAAATATCTTTATGGAGGTCCAACTAACCAATCCACGCACGATGAATTTGTGGCACGGTTCCAGAGGTATTGAGAACGCTCCGCCCTCAGGCCCTCTCATCGCTCCGCTCTTCGAGGCCCTTCGGGCTCTGCTGAGCAATGAGTTCAAGGCTGTGCAGCTAGAGGTATCTGAGCACAACAGTGGGATGTTAGGACCAGCTGAACAGGCCGTAGAAGATTGTGGGAATCTACATGCCGAAGCGCAGCGCTTTGGGCCTGATGGGAAGCCGTCCGCTGTCAAGACAGAGCGCCCCCTGATGTGGACATTGTGATTGGTAAGTAAATTAAAGGTGCTGTCAGGCTATATACATACAAGATACATCCATTATAAGAGCTTTGATAAACTCACATATATACACATCCACGCCCCTACATTCCACGCCTCTGCGGCGCCGTGGCCTGGGCTCCGATGTTGGCCGGCGAGGGCGGACGGGTTTACGGTGGTTTGCGGCGGAGAAAAGACGGAGATCGGGGCCAAACGGCGTTGCACGTACGGGCCCAGTCGGGGCGCTATGCTTGAGCAAGGACTGCTGAGTCAGCTGAAAAGTTGATCTGCTATCGGGTTTGGGTAGGGAACAGAGCCCTAACCCTTGTCATGATATATGCTTCGCCCGTCACTCAGACCGCGTCTCCCAGTGAGGCTCCCATGCTATGGATTACATGTAATGATATTGGTTATACCTCCAGCCATTTAGACCAATACATTATGACTACGAAAAGGGACATAGATGCCGTCGCAGGCACAGATAGCGAGGAGCCCTTCCTGCAGCCGTCGACAAAGCGGGCGCGAAACTCTGGCAACCAAAAGAAGTCGAAGCAGTCTTCAGAGCCACAGACAGACCTGACCTACGGTCAACGACATTGCTTCCCGGGTCTCGACCATTCCGTCTTTAATAGCGACGAGGACCTCGAGTTCGAGGATGAGTCGGACGCGCTTGCGTACCTCAAATCTGTTCGGTAAGCTCCAACCTTGTACGAAGACTACTTAAACCTGGCTGTGATCCTTGGACTCTGGCTGAACCATCTCCTCTTTCTTTCTCCTTGCAGTGTGAAGAGATACTGATATGGTGAGTACAACAGTCAACAAGCAAGCGGCATCCCCCACCTCCTCGTCGCGCCAAAGTCAGGGCCACAACTCCCTCCACACCGCGCAACAGACGGACTAGCCTACGATGACGACGACGACCGCGGCGCTGGCCATGAAGGAGACCCCATCGATCGCAGCATCTATGACGACGGCCTCGGTGACCCAAGGGGCTACTACGAAGACGGTGCATACACAGCGATCCCGGATAACCTCTACAGCAGCAACAACAACAACAACCCCCACGACGCCTACGCCGACCCAGAAGCAGACGAAGACGCCGCCGCAAACGAAGCTGTCAGGATCGCCAACGCCTACTTCAACTCCATAACCACAAGGTTCACCACCCTCCGGCAGAAACTCCACCTCGACCCCCCGCCCACCGCCCTCGCCGCCCTGACGCGCGAACAGTCCCCGCACGTAGGCCGCTTCGGCCACAACTCCAAGACCTTCCCCATCTGGTCCGCGCGGCTGCAGGACACGGACCCCGCGCCGGCGCAGGTGGCCGCCATGGACAAGGGCGCCGTGTTCCGCCTCCTGCGCGTCGTGCTCGGGAGCAAGCTGCTCCGGAGGGGCACGGACCTGCCGGAGCGGACGTCGAGGTGGCTGTGGGCGCTGCTGGCGCGGCTGCCGGACAGGGGGGAGCTGGATCATATGGAGGTCGGGTACGTGCGGGAGCTGGGGAAGAGGGCGGCTTTGTTGATGCACTCGCTGAGGGAGATGGCGGCGCTGCGGGAGGAGGTCGAGGGGGTGGGGCAGGGCGGTAATGACGATGGGCTGGAGGGCGAGGAGGAGGACTGGGAGGCTGAAGGTGAGGAGGTGGTTGATGGTGATGATGAGGGAGGGAACTCTGCGCCGGCGAGAAGGGAGGTCGAGTCCGCCACGGCGGACGACCACCATCGTCAGGAGAAGATACCCGCGCAGACCACCTCTTCGGAACCCCCGACGAGATCATCCTCCACTCTGCCGACCAGCAAACCCGAGGCTGAGGTCGACACCAAGGCCAAGGACGAAGAGGCAGAAGACGGGCAGATGGAGGATGGTGAGGTTGACGAGTCGGCGCCCATGGACATCGATGACGGTGACTTCGAGGCCGCCAAGGCCAGACTCCTTGCTAACCTGGATGCACTGGACACTCCTGGGCCAGAAGAGCAGACAGCTGATGCTGCTGACAGCGTGAAAGAGCCGGCGTTCGATCCGGTCAGGGCGCGGATGAACATGCGGGCCACGCTGAACATGATCCTGACAGTGGCCGGCGAGTTCTACGGCCAGAGGGATCTGCTCGAATTTCGGGATCCCTTCTTCGGCCTTTGAGATTAGCAGTGTTACGCATGGCACATCCACAGCACAGCGAATTCCAGGTGAGGTTACGGTGGGTGGGCACTCTTCTGCAATCGCATAGGCATCCGTCCGTAGCTTTTTTGGCTGTTCATATCCCAAACTTTGTTTTATTTGCATAGTTCAGACTCGCATATACTATGAAAGTGCTGTTGAATACAGCGATTTCCCCTCTGCCCTCGTCATGGAGCACGCAGTACGGTATCCTGCCAGCTCTCGGAAAGGCGGATCCAATAATCAATACCCAACGCCACGCTGATGCTAGTACATCATATGAAGCCAAACGCCATGAATCCCAAAAACATAGATGAAGGGCCAATGTCGGCCTCAAACATTTTATCCATCGCAAACCATCTATTCCACCTCATGACTCCCATTCAGAATACTCAAATCTCCATAGCATCACCCCCGAGGACTTTGTAATCTAAGAAATCTGCTTCGGGGAAGTCCTCTTCCACGACCATGTTCTCCTGGCCCAGCTGATCCAACGGGTACGGCAAGGCACCGTCGACACCGGCGACAGCGACAGCAGGTACGAGCCTGGATCCCGCCTTAAAATTGTTCCGCCGACTCTTCTTAGGGACGGCCATCACTCGCGTGTTCTCCCACCCCGCCGGTACCAGGCTTCGCGGGCTGACCTCCCCGTCCATCCAGTTCCCACGAGGCACCTGCAGACAGCCTGTCACAGAAGGCGTGTCGCTGTCCTCATCTCCGCTGTAGGTGCGCTTCCGGGTTGATGGTGGGCTCGTCTTGATTGAGAGTGTGGGCAGACTGAGGCTAGTGGTGCTCTCTACTGACTCTTGGCTGCTGGTGAGGGAGGGTACGTCGTCGATGCTAGGGACGGAGCCCGGCAGGAAGATGTCGGGTGATGAAGAGGGCCTGGTATGCTCGAAAGGGGCGTCGGGCTGGGACGAGAGACCGCCGATCTTGTTGATGCCACAGAAGGGAAGTAGTTCCCGCTGGCCGGAGATGGATGGCGGGGCTCGTACGCCAGGGATGGAAGCAGTGCTGGTCTTGGTAACAGACTCATTGTCTGCCCAAAGATTGAAAGCACTGTAGCTGCCAGTCTTGTAGCCCTCGGGTACGGACTTGCGGACCCGCATGCCGACGTTGAGCAGGTTGGATTGTGTCTCGGCGGGCAACTCGATCCTGACAGGCGTCGATGAGCCTCCAGAGCTCGTGCTCGTAACAGTACCGGTCGACGTGAAGAAGGAGGTGATCTGCCTTTGAGCGGGATCGCTGGCTGCGCCGGCGAACTGGCGTTTCGTGCGTGGAGCTGCCATGACTTCTGTCCGAGACTGTGTGCCTTGGGTATGTGCGGTTGAAGACGGAGGTGATGTAGGTGTACGATGAGATGGCTTGTCGTGGTACGGAGTTGTTCAGCCCGGCAAGTTGGTATCCGTGATGGTGTCTCGTGATGCAAACAGATTGACACAGGTCTACACCATGTGACGAAGCCTTGATTGGTAGCTGAAGGGAATAGTGAGTGGAGATTGATCTGCTTCGCCACAGATGAGATTGATAACAGAGCAAATTTATTGGATAGAGTGGCTCGAAGTGATGACTTGCAGTCAAGGAGGGAATGGGAAAAGGTTTAGGGGCGACCAGTTGGGGGCGGCGGAAGGAGCAGGCTGGAGCTCCAAGAATCTTGGAAGCCCCGTTTGCAGTGATACCATTGACCAGAGATGAACGGGTGGGGAAGTCGCGGTTGGTTGCACTCGCGTTCTTCCGCGTTGAAGACGTGTAAAGAGCTTCGTACTTAGTCAGCAAATGCTGGGTCATGTTGATTGGTTAAAAGCGAACAGATGAAATCGCCTTATTAGGTAAGATAGTATGAAGTATCTACGTATTTGCAGTACATAGCAGAAAAGTAACATTGCCATCTGGGCAGCTGCCTGAGCGCGGAGGTATTGCACCTAGATTTTGCACCTGCGTATCCAATGGAGGAGCAAATGTATAAGTAGACATCAAGAAGACAGATGGGCACCTCAATAAAATCGTCATATTGTCATGACAAATGACAAAGGCAACCCTGGAGACGCATATGGCATAGAGACGATATAATCATTAGCTGCCGGGCCCCCAAAGAGCTTATACTTCAGTTGTCCCCAAACCACCACGTCATTATTATCGCCGTCTGTAGAATTCTACGTTTGTTAAGCTGTTGGCTCGTCCTTCCAACGGGAAGGATGGCATTCTAGCACCTGGGAATGGTCGTGGGACCTGATACGACGGGGGACATGATACAGCAGACGGCAGGACGTGGGAGGCTGTGGATGGGGAAGGCGGTTGCACTGGAGGCACAGCATGTCACAACAGACAATATAGACCACAGTTCGTGAATCCATTAAATTGCAAATCGCGAAGCACTCCGAGTTCCTCCCAGACCGCCCTCGGGTACGGGTATAGCGATCCTCAATCAGCGATCCACGTCATCACGTCTAGCAGCCTGCCGACCAACTTCATCTCACATTTGCAGATGAATCTAAACGCTCGTGAAAATGCCCATTTCCGGCTATCCACCCAATGCAGTATATTCTGCGCAACACTGACGCACTCGTAATACGATACGCGACATGACGACGAGGAGAATTGGTTTCGTTGTGGTGGTGAACGAAAAGTCGATTGATGATGCAAAGTATCCGGACCCCAAACGCCTCCTCCAATTTTCGATGAGGTGAATTTTGGATGTTCCATCTTCTACCCGCAACACGTGTTCGGCCGAGCATCACTGTGTATAGTAACTAAACGCCCATGTCGAGTATATGCCTTGCAGATATCCGATGTGCCATCAACCGAACCGGTTTTCATTGTCGTAAACAGCCGTAAGGAAAGGAAGCCCGATGTGCGCACACATCTACTTCCTTCGGAAAGAGCAGCCCTCGGTCAATCGTGCCTTACCACCGGTGGGCTGGCAGAGGACAGTGGTGCATCCCTGGCAGATGACGACAGTCTGGGCGTGGGAGAAGACGGTGGTGATGGTGAAGCAGCCGGGGCACTTGACGTCCATGAAGAAGGATCGGGGAGCCGGCACAAGGGTCTGCATACGGTGTTAGCGAATGGTTGTCCGCCTCGAGGCGAGGACAGCTTGTAGCATCGCTGTGGTTTTGTTGGGTCGTACCTTGAGCTTGTGCTTCTTGGCCTCAGCAGCAGGGCTGGGGTTGAGGAGATCGACAGCGAGAACCTGGTGAGGGCGATTGTCAGTGTCTCAGTTCACATAGAAGATGCACCCGCCACATTGCGGGGGCACGTCAAACATAGGTCCAGTCGCTCCATCATGCAGTCGAGCATTATCGAATTCCATTTTCATTGTCGCCTTCGAACCCATCCTCCTTTTGCAGTTTTGTTGCCTCGTGAAACGGCGTCTCCCATTGTACTCGCATCGGTTTTGATTGATTCTGATTGATCTTGTGTGTATTGTATTTTGTCGTTGGAGCACCACTTCACTCTTCCCTCCCACTGCATTACAGAGCGACCGGACACCATCGAGATCGGCTTACCATCTTGACTGATTTTGTCGAAAACTTGACCTGAGTCGAATCGAGATATTGTCGGTAGGTTGACGAGGTACGTTGACGTAGAGAGTGTCGGTTGGCTCGTGGTCGATGACTGGATTGTCAAGACGAGGTCTCGCTGTGGATGGCGGGAAGAAAAGTTCGTTTGGAGCGGGCTCCAGTTTCCACACAGCAAGCGGCAAACCTGGAAGGACGCTTGGGCCACCAAAGCCCTAGGAGAGGCACGTGACTCGCCCCAGGTACGGCTTAATGCGGTACGTATCGGTGGCGGGCTCGCGTACTGTCGTCTCCGCTTTGGCCAATTCATGCAGGGATCTCTAGATCTCCCCGGTCCTTTCTGGTCTCAACCTCTGAAGTGCTCTGAAATGTCCAACACCAGTTGACTTGAGTTGGGGACCACCCCACTGTGGGGTCGTCATAGGTCAAGTCAATGAACTGCTGTCAACTGTCAACTGTCAGCTCCTGAACCATTACGGTGAAGACATATCAAAGCTACCAAAATAACCTTTACTTCGGCAAAAACCTGACCTTACTTACGCAACCAGCTCTGACGCCTCTCTTTTTCTGAGAAGTCCTTTCCGTCTAAAAACATTGATCCCTGTTCCACTGCAGGCTGCAGCGATACGTTCCCTCCATACGGTGGAATAACTCAGCCTTGTTACCCCTGACGCATTCTCAAGAGCTGCCTTCCAATCCTCGCCAACTTGCAAACATGGCCGCCCCCGGAGACCAGCGGATAGCAGTCCCCATAGACGATCCAAATGCCGACACAGAATGGTACGATTGACCGTCCCAGTCCATGGGACAAAAGCTAAATTGGTACAGGAATGACATCCTGCGAAAGCACGGCGTCATCCCCGAGAAACCTCCAAGCCCCACGCCCATGATCGAGGAGGCTATTCTCGAAGCCCGGAAGATTGCACATGAGAACCGACTCGAGGGCAAAGATCTCGACGAACTAGACGAGCTTGAAGACGACGAAGACGACGACTTCCTGGAGCGATACCGACAAAAGCGCATGGCGGAGCTTAATTCACTGCAGAAGAAGTCCGTCCATGGAAGCGTATACCCCTTGTCAAAACCCGACTACCAGCGCGAGGTTACAGAGGCATCACACAAAGGACCGGTCTTCGTCCACCTGACGTCGTCGTCCGGCATCAACATCGAGTCGAGAGTGCTCTCAGAGCTGTGGAAGCTGGCAGCTAAGGAGTACGGGGACATCAAGTTCTGTGAGATGAGGGCTTCGCAAGCGATTGAGAACTACCCAGAGAAGAACACCCCTACGATTTTGATATACAAGAATGGAGATATTGTCAAGCAAATCGTCACGCTCGTCACAGTGGGTGGCGTGCGCATGAACATGCTAGACGTGGACAAGATACTGGTCGAGGTCGGTGCTGTGCCAGATCGGGACATGAGGGTGGTAAAACGACGGAGAGAGGCTGAGGATGCCGAGGAAGAAAGACTGATGGCAGGTGCCAAGGGCATCAAGAGCAGCAAGCCGGCCGCTGACGATTCTGATGAAGACTGGGACTGAATGACAGCTCTAGACGAAAGCCACGACTGCATTGCGTCAAGGGCATGAGCAACATCATACCGCCGCCAGCAGCCCAGAAGCCTTTTAGCAGTCTTATGTGGTCCGGCGGCTTGACTGTCAGTGGCAAATCATCCAGAAGGGCTCTGCGCAAAGCGTAGGGTGGGTAGACAACTCTTCCTTCATGGGCCCGGGCCAAAGCCCTCGCTGGCTGGGTCACGAAGCCCATAGTATCGCACAGCGATCAAAATCCCGATTTTTATCATAATCATGCGTATCTAGATGCGCCCATATATACACGATTCATAATCCAGGTCCATCTCCATCCTGTCCAGCCAACCCCATCCAACCTTATATCCGGAGGGGGAACACCAACCTTTAAAGTCATGACCGGTACTGTTTTGACTTAGTATTAATACTGGCAGGGGCAGGACCTCGGGCAACCTACTCTGAACTCCAAGTTTTCTTGATCAGTGAGGTCAAGGAACTCGCTGTTCTCTTTGTGCTCGACTTCGGCCACGACTCTATCCCTCCGTTTGTTCTCATAAGCGTAGTACGCCATCAGAGCGATCGTCAAGCAACAAGCAAAGGCCGTGGTTACAACGATGGCAATCTTTGCGGGGATATACTTGGGCGCATCTTTGCCCCTAAAAGTCAAAGGTCCGATAATGTTTCCCAAACCTGCATTGTGTCTCGGGTCAGTTCTTCTCGCCTGGGGCCACTTGTACGAGGGTGAGATCAGCGGAATAACAACAGAAAGCTTGTGGCTTACAGAACGACATCAAAAGTATCGCATTCATTGTCACCTTCTTCGTATGTCCCGAGTAGTTCGCACCAGAGTATGAGTACAGCAACGGCAAGCTCGAGCCGATGACATTGGTGAGATAGTTCCCAGCCAGCTTGGCCCCCTTGTTGTCGTCCGCCGTGAATGCCAGGAGACAACCGCCGACGACGCCCCCGAGGAGAAGGTACGATATGATAATGGGACCACGCGTGCCGAAACGACCGGCCATGTAGGTCGCGCTGAGGACGGATATGACGGTAATGACCCCTGATGGGAGAGACAGCAGAGCCGTCTGCTTGGACGTGTACCCGAAGCTCTTGATTATGGTCGCTTGATAAGAGCTGACGGCGCCATTGGGGACATTGGACGAGATCGTGATGAGGCTGATCAGCCACGTCTGTGGATCCTTGAAGCACTCCCTGACCTGATACGGCTTGAAGTGCTTATTCTCAATGCCAGTTTTGTTCTCGCGCAGCCGCTCAATCGCCCATATCTTCTCATCGCGCGTCAAGAACTTGCACTTCATGGGATTGTCCGGCACGACAAATATCACCACAACACCCACGACAATGGTGACCAGCCCGAACACGAGGAACATAATCTGCCAGCTCGTGAAGGCCTCGCTGGTATAATGCTGGAAGCCGAAGCTCGCCAGGCCGCCGATGATGCTCGCCGTGCCGGTGCCTACATACCAGAACCCCATCCGCGGCGGCTGCTCCGAGCTCTTGTACCACATGGTTGTGATGAGGATCAGGGCCGGGGCTATAGCCGACTCGAAGCAGCCCAGCAGGACGCGCAGGGTGACGAGGCCGGCCCAGTTCCTTGCGGTGCTGACAAGTGTTGTCATGAGACCCCAGAGGATGACGTTGGCGCCTAGGTATTTGGCTGTGGGCAGGCGCTGCATCAGGTAGCCTGTGGGGAGCTCGAAGGCGAGGTAGGTCACGTAGAAGACGAGGGCGAGTTGGGAGAATTGGTCCGAGGTTACTTTTTGGTTATTTAGGACTTAGCAAAGACTGTTTACTATTTCAAGAGCGGTCCCTGCTGCCAGTCTCTGTCTGAAATGAACCTGCTTGATGGAAGGAGGACGGGGTGGTGGTTATACATACTGTTTGTATCATCCTCGAAGCCCATAACGTTGGCATAGTTGATGAGTGTCTTGTCGAGGTACTGAAGGTTGTAGCAAGCCCCTGAAAATTGTGATCAGCAACAAGCAGTGTACCCTCTTGGGAGAAAGATATCTCCAAGACGTACACATCAGAGGCACGATACGCCAGTCTATCTTGTGGACCAGTTTCTTCTCGTCCACCTCTGACATACTTCCACTCTCCGTTGTGTCTAGGAACTCCAGAGCAGCATCGACATCCTTGTGCTCAAGTGCATGTTTCTCTGTATCACGGGTGACGGCTTTAGCCATAGCGGCCTTCTCTTCCGTGGAAATCGCCTGGTCGTGCGATATATTTCCGGCCATTTTCGAGACACGTTTGAATTCACCTGCAGGAAACAATATGTCACAGCTAAGCGGGCAGAGAGGGGAAATCACAGACGGCTTATATTATATTGAAATAGTGAACTCTCCTCTGGGCCCAAAGCTGATTGTCATGATAACTCAACGTCATACTCTCTCTGTATATGGCCTGCAATACGTCGCAGCCAACCACGCACATGCAGGGGACAAGAGAGCACAGGCAGTACCGTATCTAGACTGCATGTCGTATGAATGATATAGCTGATATCGTATCTTGCAGTCGACAAGACCTCTGCGACTAAGCCGGCAAAGGAGGGGACTGGCCACTCAGAGATCGCCGACAACCTCGAACAGATGCAACGCCCAAGATAAGAACAAGATATAGACGTTGTGGTGGAGTGCACCGAGTTGGATGGGCAGGGCGGCACTCACTAGCCAATGTCTCTGTGAGTGTGTGCACCTATCTAACTGTTCTCCTGTTTTCATGTCTATCCGTCTCTCTGTCTGTCCAGGTTTGTATGGGGTTGAAGATGTATGGCCCAGCCCCGGGGTCAAGTGTCATCGTTCTCTGAGCGAGCAGTCTTTCCTCGGGCTTCTTGCCCATGTAGTTCACTGCATTAACCTTCTGAAAGCCCATTGATAATGGGGTTCATGTTTCATAAGCCGACATTCGTGTTCGAAACTCCGTGTTTCCGACCGGATGAGGCACATCCTCTTTGCCGCTCAGTCGGTTTCGGGCTTGTGCTTGCGGTAGTGGTAGTGGTAGTGGTAGTGGTAGTGGTAGTGGCGGTGGTAGTACTTACGGTGGTGGCGGTCAAGCTCCGTGAACCGGGGCAAATTGGGCCCGTGCTTGGACTCGGCAATGGCCGATGTGGGGCATCATGCAGGGGCTACTCGGGTACTCGGTGGGCTCCAGATGCCCTGTTGACCCTGTACGATGTAGCGTACTTCGGGTACATAGTGGACGCGTCTTACGCGACTGGCTCGCTCTATGTCGCTATCGATCTGATCACCTGCATTCAATACTTCACTTTGACGTGAGATCTTGGTTCGCAGTCTCGCGGCAGGCAGGTGTCCGTCTGTCTGGATATTGGGCTACGACATACTCTTCGTTTCTCTTCCCTCGGTTCTTGGTCTGTGTGGCAAATCGGCTGTGAACTTCAGCTTCGGGAGCAGTGGTAGTCGGGAGCCGAGGAAAGATATCCAGAAATACCGCCCTCATTACCATCGCCATGGTACACTCCAAAGAATTCAATATGACACAGGACCCAGAACTCAGTGTCCCGACCGGTGTCCCGGAGGAGCCCAGTAGTCCCCCAGACAACGAAACTCACCGCCCACCCACACGGGACCGCGAACCAAGTCTTCCCCCTCTACCCGCCGTCTCATGGGATGCCCAAACACAGTCATTCGCCAAGAGGAAACGAAGCACTGCCTCACAGATCTTTTCCGACTCCAGTGATCCCGCCATATTCTCCAGTGACGATGACCCGGCTTTAGACAACTATGTTGAGGGCCGCCACAAGAAGAGGCGCTATGTCGGTTCATGGTTTCAGCAGCATCCAGCTCCCGGCAGCTCCGATTCGGGCATAAGCCACCGGCCGGCCTCCAGAGGGAAGCGGGAATTCGTACCTGTCGACAGTGGTGTCTTCATGGGCAGTGATGCTTCCATGGATGATGTTTTGGACGAGCTCCCGCCGCCCCAGGCGAATAAGACAATCTTTCCGCCAGCACAAGCAAAACCGAAACGGAACCCGACTCCGACTCCGACACCTCCGCAGCTGAGCCAGGTCCCGCGCGGGTCTCAGACGTCCAAGCTCCCGGAGGCCGAGGACAAGGCGCAGGCATTGATCCGTCGATGTATTGATAATGGTGATGAACGGGTCGACTTATCGTGAGTTTGATAGACCCTCGAGACCCACATGCGTATCTCGCGAATACTGAAATCAATTAGTTGTCTGAATCTGAAGCATGTCTCCAATTCGACGATTTCTCTGTTGTCGGAGATCGAACACATTCCAAATGTGGACAAAGGCGTCCCCTTCGAGCATCAGGACCCAGAATTGAAGCTCTTCCTCGGGAACAACCAGCTGACTCAAGTCCCCAGGGCCGTATTCGACCTGGACCACCTGACGGTCCTGAGTCTCCGCGGCAACGAACTGACAGAGCTGCCTCCGGCCATCTTGCAGCTCAAGAACCTGGAGACCCTGAATGTCTCGCAGAACAGGTTGAAGTACCTACCCATCGAGCTTCTCGAGCTTATCTACGACCCTAAGTCCTCGCTAAAGTCCTTGATGCTCCACCCAAACCCATGGTACCAACCTGATGTTTCCGCGCCCGAGGTTCCCTGGTCCCCTGAGAATGTGGACCGAGGACAGCATGGACCGGGTCCTGAAGGACGAGGAAGCAGGTGGCTCTCCCAAGTCCAAAGCGAGCCTACCACACATCTCGATGCGAAGCAGTGGGCAAGGACACCAGTACAGTTCTCAGACACGACGGGAACGGTGTACTCGGCCTTCCGGATCGAGACGGCCTCTACCCACCTGCCCACCGAGGACCTCGACTCAGAGCCCATCTTCCCCCCACAAAACCCAGCCCAGGAAAGGGCACTGCAGCCAGAAGGCAAGGTCAAGACGACAAAGGCGCACTCCCTGCTGGAACTGGCCCTGCAGGCATGCTCAAGGAACCCTTTCCTCGCCGAGCTGCCCGACATGCTCACGAACACCACACACGCGCGCATACGTGACCTGTTGGTCGACGCGCAGGTGCGCTCGTACACGGGCGGCGTGGCGTGCACGGTGTGCAAGCGGCCGGTCATCAAGCCCACGGCGGAGTGGGTCGAGTGGTGGGAGATCTTCTTGAATTATTACATCCCGAGTCCCCGCGCCGGCGTGGCTAGACATCACGCGGGAGCGCCCAACTTTGGAAGAGACATTGATAGGGAGCTTGTTTCGAGGGTGCAGTATCTTACGCAGATACCTGAGGAGAGGTTGGTCCCTTTCATCAGGAGGGCGTGTTCGTGGAAGTGCGTGCTGGATAAGGTTAGGGGGCTGGGGAAGGGGGAGGAAGAGATGAATGTGTAAGGTGCTTGCCCGGAGAACTGCAAGAGCATAGCGGTCCAAATCATGGTCCAACTGATACTTTAATGACACCTGCGGAGCTTCATGCTCATTTCAGAAATCCAAAGAAATGCCGTCGGTCTTGCGGTCTCATAAGATGCGAGGTGATAGTCGTAGATGATCAACACATGATGCCAAACACTACCTGCCACCACCCCTTTCTTCTCGACACAGCTACGTCTGCCGGCTCCAGGTCTGTAGCTGGCCACTTCTCGCTAGGCGTTTCCTGTACGAGCACCCATCCCAAGCCTGTTGCATGTCGTACAATGACGCCTTAACAGTCTGATAAGTCCTGACTCGCCCGCCCCATGTGGGTCACTACCGCCAAAAAAAGGCAAAAAAAGGAAAAGATGACATGCAACACCGGGTATTCGCTGGTCGTCACCGACCCAACTACTAATCCAGCCCTCAGTGGCTTGACTATGGGAGAGCGGACGGGATCCCGTATTTTCCACTGGGTATGGTCGCATGTGCTTGTGTTAGCGCGTGTGAAGTTTATATCCTCCGTCAGAACCGTCGGGGTCACCGTTTCTATGCGGTTGGAGGGGGAGTGCCCTGGCATTGAGGTTGGGCGAAGACAACTTATAATGGTTAATCTGTGTCGAAGGGAGGGAAGTCCTCAATATAGGAACTTGTGAGATCGAGTGAGTGGATGTCGCTGAGTGACTAGTACTCAATGCGGCAATCAGGAATCCCATGCAGGTGTTAATGCAGTGATCAGTTCCTCCTTCAGAAGTTCTTCGCAAGATTGCCGAATAGATGGCCCGCAATCCATCGGCGTCTTTATTCTATGTCTTGTTCGTCTCACCTGCTCCAAGCTTTGTTGCCCTCCCTCCTCTCTGGTAGACATATAGCGCCTCGTCCTTCCCAGCAAAACTGGGCACGGGAATCTGCACAACCTTTGTCCACTCTGGTTGTTCCCTTTCCATATACTCATCGAAGGTCATGTCCCTGAAGCTCGTATACCCATTTCGATTCTGCGTCCCAACAACAGCGACCGTGTCGCCCTTATAAGCAGCCATCAAGCCCCTTGTGAATCCGCCCTCTACACCACCACCCACACCGCCTCCAACAACAGGATACACCATCAGCAGGACCATATCCTTCCCCCCAGCATTCTTGCCCTGAGACAACCACCTCGCGCCGTCCATGATGACAGTATCATCAACCCAGCTTACCCGCCACTCACTCTGCGCGTTATCCACGGGCGCGACATCCACCCCATGCTGCCGCAGCATAAAAGCCCAGTACCCGTTCCCACTGCCCATATCCACGACCGTCCTGCCGTCCGCAACAATCCGCAGGACCTCAAGGCTCTCGTAGGACGGCACCACACACCCGAAGTGGTGCATGAAGATGGGCAGCACGTGATGACTGTGCGGCCGCGCCTCGGACTCGGGACAGGGCCCGCACCACTCGAGGTTGCGACATGACCACGCCCAGAAGTCAAAGTACGGGTTCGGGGGCAGCGAGGCGGTGGGCTTCTTCTTGGGGATGCTCAGCTGCTGGGCGGCGCCCGGGTGGACGTAGCGCTTGGATGAGAGGTTGGCGGCTACGCTGGCCCGCACGCTGCCACGCTTCGCGTTGGACCCGAAGGCCTTGAGGGCTGAGCCTGTCAGGCTGGTGGGCTGGAATATGCGGATGTAGTCGTCGATGTCCGGGACTGGTGGCGGTTCAAGGGTGTTGGCGGGGGTGGGCCTGCTGTTGGCGTCGTTGTTGTCACCGGGCTGGAGTTGTTGTTGTTGTTGTTGTTGTTGTTGTTTGGCATACCAGGCGTGCAGGCCGTTGGCCTGGCCGAGGCGCACGATATGCTGGACCTGCGGGAGGGTCACTGCTGTTATGGCATGGTAGGTCCATGTGTCGTTGGCGGGCAGCTGGAACCAGGTGGTTATTGCGCCGGAGAGGTCATCATCCTTGGTAAGGAGAGACAGGGCATTGGACCTCGCCTCTGCGTCTTTGGTCCGGGTGCTGGGGTCGAAGGCCGGTGAGCCGACGCATGGGGCGGGTCTCTTTGCCATGTAATAATGGATCAAATGTGGAAGTGTGTGCTGTGGTAGGTGGTGCTGCAGCCTGCAGGTAACGTTTAATTCACCCAGTATGGTAGGTTTTAGGTACACTACTGTACGGCATTTCGAATCCGGGTCTGCAGTGGCCCGCCCGGCATCGATCGCAAGGGCTTCCATCTCCAGCGGCGGATCGGTGGGTCGGAATCCGGACCCTAGCCTCCTACAGTACTGTACTAATCAGTACACAGTACTACTACTACTTTACAGTTACAGTAGATGGTGTGCTAATCAAATTGATTGCTCCAAAATGGAGCAAGATCTCTCAGTTCAAGGTCCTGCTGCAGAGGACAGGAGGCGAGGGAGACAATATATTGATGATGCACCCTTCCTTCTCCTGCTGTAATCAAACAAGTACGGGTCTCTGGGGGTTCTCGAAGCATTGAATACGTACCCAGGTAGTTTGATGCGAGTGATCGGGATTTGGGGCTGATTGAGATCATGAAATATCACTAACAACCTTGGAAATATCTAACACTAGCACACTAGCACACTACCTAGATACCTGCCTAGGTAGGTAGTTAGTACAGACTACCTAGGTAGATAGACTAAGATCTGTACCGGCCTAGGAAAAGCAACGTCTGACGAGAAACTTAGCGCCGAGCATGATTCGTCAGATCTGAGAAAGTCTGCCTGTCTTGCTTTGGCAACAGTAGTCATCGAACATTCATCACCACATGCATACCTACGTAGTATACGTACATACTTACTGACATAGTACGTGTCGTAGTGTCTAGGTAATGAAAATAGGTGTCCAGACTGTGCCAGATGGGTGATACCATTGCTTTTCCCTCTGCCTGCTACCTGAGTCTCACCGCTCGGCCTATGTTTCATGGGTTTAATAATCAATGATAAGCACTACGAACAGCCATATCAAAATGGAAAGCGTTTGCAGGCAGGATAGCAATATCTCGTTTTACTTTATTGTCCGATGTTCACGCCCAAGCGCCTCCAGGGCTTCTACTATACCAAAGGTGGGTTCTAGATACCTAAGTAGGTAGATGTACATGATGGTAGGTAGATATGGGTACCTAGGTAAGTTACCAGGTACCTACCTAGGTAGGTAGTTTGCTCTACTATATGCAGGTAGGTATGTATATACGAGCCCGGTCGTACTGGTAACGGATCACTGTGTATATGTACCTTAGCAGCTACCAGGGTACCTCTCTGCCCAACCTTGGACGTGGTGAAGTACGTACCTAACCCTGGAGGTGTCATCGCCGTCCTTTCCTCTTTTGATGTATTGCCTGCAGGCACTCATCACTCATCACTCCTGGTTACACTCGCCTATCGTGTGTGACGTCTCACTCCCTGCCTTAGAACGACTTCGGGGACCTACCTATAGGTACAGTACTCACGTACCCACCTACACCTACGTACGTACCTACCTCCTAATCCACCCACCAACATACGTGCAATGGAACCTGCCGAGGTAGGTACATTACTATAGGTTGACGACTGTACAGTACTGTGCATATGGCAGAAAGATTGTTGTCGTCCTCGATTGATTGTTCCCCCCGGTGACCATTCCCATCTTATATCAAACTCCCATCGATTGGGGCATTGCATTCTTCCGGCCAGTCCGCTTCGTCCGACTTAACCAGCCAAATCACTCTCATCTGTCTTCCTCGCGCGCGTCATCATCATCTCCACCAAAAGCAACTCGAGGCCTAAACTGGTCGAGCGGGCGAGCTCACACAGTCGAGCTCACAGAGTCGAACTTAGAACAGCCAAACTCATCTATTTGTACTCGTACTAACAATAGCACTCGCACTTCGTTGTCACCACCCGTGGATGTCACATAGTACGGGAATGCCCTGCGTCGCCGCCGGTGCTCCCCTTCTGTGACCCGCTCATCAGACACTACGTCCGTACCCGAGATATGAGGTAGCCATGGATCCTCTACACCAAACGGACTCGGCCATCTCAGTGGCCTCCAAGACCATTGAGCACGACCACGAACTGCTTACTTCTCACGGAGAGCCACCAGCCAAGAGAGTCAAGTCGGCCGCACACAACGATTCAACAAGATCAGTTACTGCGGATTCGCACCGAGGACAACCGCCAGTCACACAAACGACGGTAGATCCTGCGTCCCCCATGGAGAACCTCATACCGCCTCTGGACCACGCCATCCGCCCAGGAGCACATGGGAGTCCATCACCAATCTTCTTCGATCGGGCCAAATCACCCCTGGTTGCCAACCAGCCACGGCCACCCACCTCGCCAATCTATAGACCGGGTCCACCGGGTCTTTGGCCATCCATTGAAACCCCGACCGCCCATGACCCTGATTCCGACTATGCACAAGACCAATCACCTTCTGCAGCAGATACCACCGGGGAGCAGCAGAATGATCGTGACGCTGTGTTCCAAGCATCACACGGGACGATAGCCGTGGACCATGATGAGTTGGAATCAGACCCGGGCTACGAGTCAGATCGCGCAAGCTTTGCGTCGACGTCTCTGTCTAGCAGTGCACGAGACTACCTATACGAGAACGGGCGGCGCTATCACAGGTTTCGGGAGGGCAGGTACAACTTTCCCAATGACGAGGCCGAGCAGGATAGGGAGGATATGAAGCATGCATGCGTCAAGATGCTCTGTCAGCAACTGCACTTCGCGCCAATAGACGAGCAGGCGGTGCAGAATATTCTCGACATCGGCACCGGCACTGGGATCTGGGCCATCGAAATGGGCGATCAGTTCCCTTCAGCCAACGTCCTTGGCATTGACCTCAGCCCCATCCAGCCAGACTGGGTGCCATCCAACGTGCATTTTGTGGTCGACGATGCAGAGAGCGAGTGGCTTTATCCAGAGAACCACTTCGACTACGTACATTCGAGACATACCGTTATGGCCATCAAGGACTGGCCCAAGCTCTACCGACAGGCCAGGACGTGAGTAACTGCTGGACGGCCTGTGCTCAATGCAGAACGGCTAACATTGCCCTAGTCATCTTAAGCCAGGCGCTTGGGTCGAATCTCAGGAGATCTACCACTACCCAATATCGGCCAACGGCACCATGCCGCCAGACCACCCGGTTGCGCAGTACTGGGCGTTGATCAATCAGGGACTTACAAACCTCGGTATCGACTTTCACGCTGCCGCAGGCGGTAAGATTGGAACCATGATGCGCGAGGCCGGCTTTGAGAATGTCCACGAGCGCATTTTCCATGTGCCTCTCGGTACTTGGGCTAAGCATCCGAACCTAAAAATTGTCGGCGAGTACTGGAGGCAGATCCTCCTCGAAGGCGCCCAGGCTATTGCACTGGGGCCCCTTACAAGGGGCTGCGGGTGGACAAGGGAACAAGTGGAGGTTTTCCTGGTCGAAGTCAGGAAGGCCTACTTCGATAATAGCTGCCTGATGTATATGCCAATGCACATCGTCTGCGGCCAAAAACCGGAACAAGGGTATTGACGGCAGACTGTAATGGAATGCTGGAGATTTCATACTGTGATTGGATAGTTGCGTATATATCGCCATGTTCAATGGGTGGGGGGCGGCTTTTTTCAATCACATGATACTAGACGGCCGGCATGGCGTTGGGTTCAGCTTATCAGAGCGTTTTAAGGTCCGGGAATATCTTTGTTCGAGATGAGACATGGAGAACTGGAAATGCGTGGCATATGCCGATGGATTTGTATGAAGGCACGAGATCTTTGTTTGCTCGCTGGTCCTTGGCTTGATACCACACGAGGATGCTGGCTGCCGAGGGCTTGTTAAGCGGACATCCAATCGACAGCTCTGCCTGACCACCCCCCGGAAACCACCCCTTGCTCATTCAACCCAAGTTCTTGGAATGGAGGGTTCCATGGTGATGGCCCCGAGCCTTACAGCCAACCGCTTAAGGCATCGCTTAGGAGGGCCATGCGGTTGGTCTGGATAAGGTGCTGACGCTCGTTGACGTGCAGCAATATGGCTGTGGAGGGTTGTTCAGGGCCCACAACACCGTGGCACTACAACAACAAACCACTTTGCCGATGGCCGAAAGAAGCCCTTGCTTGACCTACCTTGCCCTTGGGTAAGGTTCCTGGACCTGCCTACCAACCCGATGGGCTTCTTTAGGTGGACATGGTAGGCATGAAAAACCGCGACTGTCTCTGCTGACAGCATGCAAACACCGTCTGAGTAACGGCGGCTTCGAAGAAGACTGACCAGGGCTGCCAATACTTGGCTGCTCCTTCACCGATGGCGCAACAAGCCCTGCTCCCAAAAGCTTGCTTCTACTACAGCAAGTTCACAGGGTTCAATCTTCAACGGCTGATTCTGTGGGCTTAGTTCTCAACCAAGACCGTGGTCGCGGACCCGGGCAAAGGACCATGAGCCTGTGAGCCGCTCAAGAGCGCGTGTCAGTCTGTGTCTTCCCTGTCATGCCAGGAAACCTTCTTCCCATAAAATCTCCTGCAGGCCGGCGCCACAGAAAGCCGCTGGTCCACCAGATTGCCATGTGCTAGATTCTCAGGCCAGCACATCTCCTCGGCCTCAACAGCCCGCATGTCTGACCACGATACCGGACTTACTTTGGTGTTTCAACCCTGTATTAACTGCCTGAATAGGGATTTGTCTAACAGTAGGCATCTTCGTTAGCCCCTATTTCTACGGCGCCAAATTCACCAATGGACGGAGATCTAAGGGTATTACAGCACTACACAGCGGAGTGGAAGGGATTATGGGAATCTCTGTGAAGCCCAAGGCTCCGTCTGCCCCGTTCCCAGTATCAAAGTTGGAAGTGAGTGGTCTCATCTCACGGGGGTTCATGACGTTACTAACCTCATCCGACAACGCCTCGTTAGTCCGTGGAACCCCTTGCAAACTTGCCCTTTGGTTGGTGAATGTTTCCCCTTCTTCATCTCCCAATTTTACCGGAACTTCTCGGATCTCTCGCGTTTGCTGGGGCCCCAAGCCAACGTCCTAACTGCATTTGAGCTGTGTTCCCGCAACGGCACGATGGGAGCCAACTCTGCAGACGAGACAAAAGGCTGCGAACCCGAGGATAGCTGCATTGCAAACAATACATAGTTGTATCCGGCTTCCCATTTCTTATTTCACAAGATTGAACGACACGATTGGCACCCAGGAACTTCTTTCGCTTTAATTTGACACGTCTTCGCAAGTTTGTCTGACACCTTGCATATCTGAAACCGGGAGACCGGTCGGCTGTCTCTGCCCTCATGTCAATCAATCTCTTGGGTCACAGAAATACACGACAGACGTTAGCCAGCCACGAAGAAGCAAACCTCCACATCACTCGGATCATTCCATCCCACGCGCGACGGGGTACCAGCCGAGCGGTAACCTATCACGACAGCTCACGTTCTTTTGAGACGCCCCGTCGGTATTGTTCAGAAAGCCTGGTTGGAGCCTCACAAACGAAGGACGCACCCAAGCTCTCTATTGGGAAACTTTGGTGGTCGTGGACATATTTTCGCGATACATTGCGACGCTGTCCACATTCGCTGGCTTGTGAGAGCAAGGCCCTGGTCACCAGGGGCCGGTAAGTTCGTTTCTCGGTTCCCATTACCCCTTCTACCAGTCCCGATGGTTTTGTCACCTTGTTGCAATGCACTACGACTATCAAGAGCCTGCTGCTTCTTCGCCGACTTCCTGCAAGTAACGGGACCGGCAGGACGCCATCAGAACATCTCCCCGCAATCTTCATTTAAAGAATGGGCCTCATTGGGCCGTCAATTTATTGGTCTTGCTTATAGCTTATTTTGCGGTCGCACGTGTGAGCTGCTCTGGATTAGGCCTTTACCAAGGAGTGGCTGTCCGGTCGTGTAACATGACCCCTGTTGAGACTGACATGCGCTGTGGTAGCAGGTCTGCACCGCTAGCAATCCATTCGGTTGTCTCCCTTGTGGTTGGATAAAGGTTGATCCCTGTCTGAGTGGCCACCTCGGACAGAGTAAACGTTTGGTCCTCGCCTCAAACTATTCGACGGTATTTGAACTGAATCCTGGGGAACTTCCGGTTTAGTGACTATGATATACCAGCTGGCCCAGGCCTATCCTGCCTTTCACATCATCTCTCTTCCCCGTTGCTTTTGTCAGGATGCAATCATAGAGAAACCATTTATCCAATTTGCGGTCTCCTTCGCAGAGGGTTCCGTCTTTACTCGAAGGAAAGCCGAGATGGGCAAGTTCAATATCGGCTCCTGCTTCGGCACACAGGGCAACAGCCGAGTCGCCAGCGATTACGAGCGCAAAAAGCGGTCCCGAAGGATGTTCTCATGTTTCGCCACAGTTTCTCCTTTCAAGGCCTATTCGGATGGCGGTACCGGCAAGACACTCAACAACGAAAAGGGCGGCTGTATGGATGGCAAGGCGGATCGACGCTCGGTCAGCACTATCAAGCCTGTCTCGGGCATGGCGAGCAATACGGTGGACACCCCTGCTTCGGGTGCGACGTCCATGATTGCACTTTCGAAGAAGATCGCCGAGGAGGCTGAAAAGCTCGAAAGATACATGAAGGCAAATGGCCTAGCGATGCCGGCCTTTGACATTGGCGCCGCAGATGACTTCCCCAAGCTTCCTGAGAAGATCCAAAGGAGCAGATTGGAGATCATCAACGCCACCAAGGAACTGAGAGACTTGGCTGTGGGACCACGAGAGAGCGTGAGATGGGGTGTGTGGGAGGTGAGTGCTGCCCGTTACCCCGTAGTCAAACCCTCTTGAAGCCCCCTTCTGATCTTCATTTGCAGTTCCTCGACGTTCTAGCGCTTCAGGTAATCAACAACTACGGGATAGGTAGGTGACACTAAACGACAAGAACTTGGTGGCTCAGACAACTTATGTCTCTCTAGCCAAGCTCGTCCCCCTCGACAGGGCCATTGCCCTCACAGAGCTTCAGTCTCTCACAACCCTCGATCCCACCAATCTAGCTCGAATTCTTCGCACCGCGATGACAAATCACATATTCTACGAACCCAGCGCCGGCGTCATCGCTCACACTGCGGCCTCCCGTCTCCTAGCCACCGACGACAATCTTGTGGCCTGGGTTGGCTTCAACTCCGAGGACATCTTTCCCTCCGCAGCGCACACACTCGAGGCCCTGAAGATGTTCCCAAAGGCCACCTCACTCACCCAGACCGGCTTTCAGTTCGCATCTGGAACCATTGACGAGGAGCCCATATTCGCCACATTCCGTAAGGACGAGAGGAGGGCGAGGCGCATGGGTCTTGCTATGGCTAGCCTCACCAATGGCGAGGGGTATGAGCCCTCCTTCTTCGTTGATAGCTGTGACCTCTCCAGGGTAGACGCCCGCGGCGGGAAATTTGTCGACATCGGGGGAAGCCATGGGTTCGTCTGCGTAGAGCTGGCGAGGAAGTGGAAGAGCGTGAGGTTTGTGGTGCAGGATCTCGTCTCGACCATAGATAGTGCTCCTCATCCCGTCTCGGAGGATGACCAGGTAGCTGCACGGGTGGAGTTCATGGCGCATGACTTCTTTACGGAGCAGGTTGTCAAGGGTGCTGATGGTATGCCAAGCCCTCTCCTGATTCTTCAGTTACAGCGAACATCTCGGCCCCCCACCCCCCCAGTCTCACCGGTGGTCCACCCCTGCACGATACTTCGTCCTCTCGTACGGAATTCTGTGGCATAATATGCTAATATACTTTGGTGGATAGTATACTACTTCCGCTGGATCATGCACAACTATTCGACCCCTTACGCTGTCGAGATTCTCCAAAACCTCATCCCGGCCCTCAAGCCTGGCGCCCGCATCATCATCAACGACCACTGTCTGCGCGATCCGGGGCAGGAAAATCCTTGGGACGAGAAGATTATGCGTCGCATGGACTTGGTCATGCTGACGCTGCTCAACGCGCAGGAGCGTACCGAGGCTGAGTTCAGGGAATTATTCCGACTGGCTGATGAGAGATTCGTCTTCAAAGTGAGTCCTCTCTCGTGATTTGATGTGGTTTTATACTTCTTCTGGTTTCCCGCACCTTGCCATTCTTGATTGCTTTGTCCAGCTTGGTTATTGGTACTGACGAGTACTACCCCCTCGTAGGGAGTCACCCGCCCCAAGGGCTGTCGCATGAGCATCATCGAAGCCGTCTGGGAGGGTGAAGATCAAGCGTCCAGGTCTGTTGGGGAGTAGCTAATCGCAACTGAGTAAAACAACGGTGTGGCTTGGCCTACCCACGCTACATCCTAGGATATTCTATGCGCAAGCAGAGTCACCTTTGGAGCCATCTGGGTGCCCCCTCCCTCTTTCATTCCCGAGGTACCGACAGCACTTCTTTTGCGAAACAAAGTGTTGCCATTCGACAGACGGGTTTCGCCTTCTGAAGGAATTTGACACCAGGGCGGCCGGCACTTTTGCTCTGGGCCACTCCATGAAAAGCTGGAGGCCATACGGCGGTTTCAAGGATGATGTCAAGTCATGATTTCAAGGTTTGGATTGATACCCTGCTGGGAAGGTTGTTCTGCCTTTGTCTTTTTTCTTCTCCTTTTTTCCTTCCTTTCTTTATATCCTTCTTTCTTCTGGATCCTCAGGCTATGTATAAGCACTGTCTTGAAGGGCAAATGTTGCCCGCACTATCAAACCTGGAAGTATACAGTCTACTACTTGGACCGGATTGGAAAGGCATGTCTCTTCCAAGTATTTCCGATGTTTTCTTATACGCAGGCCTCATGGTCACGTCAATACGAGCTGCCAAGGTCCATTATAAACATGGAGCACTAGTGCGCTTCAAACAGACATATCGGAGGATCTTTGACCTTCAGCAAAACGTATGTTTATACGTCTGAGTGAAAATCTCCGTCTACCGCTGCTCTTTCGAGGAACGAACATATGTATACTGATAGTATTAGCAATATGAATCTCAACTCAGTGTATATAATCACTGATTACCCTCCCTGCTGACATGAATTAGTTAAGCCCTCGACGAATTTCTGTACAAGTGTCCTAGCCAAGAAGTATCTAAATGCGCAAGATCAGAATACACCTCTGTGTCTATCTATGACGGAGGAGACTGCTATATAATTAGTCTAACGTAGCGGTGTAGCTGACATCTACGTTTCAGGAACAGGCCATCGATGCTCGGTTCCACGTTTGTGGTGATTAGTGTCATATGGACATATGTAGACTATGTAACGTTATCATAGATCATGCTTCCATCGCCTTCAAATTGCAGAGTCTGAGAGGCTGCAACATAGAGCCATCGTTAGCCAGAGATTTGTAATTTACCAATGAGTCAACGCGAATGCTACATAATCATAGATGACCATCCTATAACGCCACTCCTGATAGTCTGGGCGTCAACTGGTCTCACCGCCATGCGTTGATTTCATCTCACGTGGACAGGCGGGGATGCGGCACAGATTGGCCACTCCCGCGTTAGTGTTTGGTATTAGGCTCGACACTGAGGAGTCTACACCTGAGATTGTACTGGGACAAAAGTACAAGTAATGGGAAGTACTGCTTTGTATTCCCAAGCTGTCCATTTACAAGGCGGGCTAGTCTCGCATTGCCTCCCACGTCCACGGGTGCCTCCGGTGTCTCCATAGCCAGACCCTATTAGTGTGTCGTGGATATGTTTTCGGAGGAAACATTTGAAACACAATTGTTTCACCTGGTGCTGCCTTATCAACCCTGAATACCTAGTTAGGAAGTTTTCTTTTCCAAAGACGGGAATTTCCTGATGTGGTCCTAGCCAAAGAGTTTTCAGTGTGCACTAGAACTGGTAAGCCAACGACTCTCGGAATTCGCGTTACCACAACAGTGACTTGAACCCAGGGCTCAAGGAGAAGCTTGTGATGTCGTAGGTCTTGGGGTCAGGCACCTATGGTAGCGGATTTGGAGCCAATAAAATTTAAACAACATCGTGCGAGATCTGAGCCGCCCTAGCAGGTACGTGCGACTCAAGGTGATGAGCGTCCAGCATGGACTGCCATGAAAAGCAAATCCTTGATATATGAAATTGAGGTTGTATCGAACGAAGTAATGATACTGTATTCACTGGGCCTGGTGGCACGCACTGGCTCTCGACCTCGCTTCTAATCCTCGAGCCTATCCTTGAGCTTGAACACCCATTCACCTGAGCGCCCACGATGCCTTGGTCAACAATTTTGCGTTGTGACAGGGATAAGGATGCAGACCCAAATATTAGAACACCTTTATTTCATCATCCTTTCCTTATCTGCTTGAAGTTGGGCTCAGTGTTGCAGAGTAAAGGTTCAGAGAAGCCTCCAAGCGAATGATGGCAAATCCCAGTATGGCCCCAGCTTCTTCGGCAATGTCTTTCCATAAAGCCAATGGTAGAACCAATTCCATCCATAGCCTTACCATGAAAAGAGAGGTTCATAGATGTGGAAATATAGAGTGTCCTGGTTGACTGCCGTTGACCCATCATTGTGGCGCGGTGTATCTATGGGTGTATGCAATAATTACGAGTACAAACACCAGGATTCGATACAAACGGCAGGGTTATCAACAGAAAGCACAAGGCTCCTGCAGAGAAATCGGCAAAGGGCGCGACGACAATGGGCGTGTTTGTCTGGCTTGTTGTCAGACTTGATTGATATCGAGGCCGCGATGTGAAGCTATCCCGCTGTCTCAGATTCGAACGCTCATCTGAGAATGGGATGACTCCTTCCATGGTCCACGGTTGGGATACAGATCTCGACTAAAACTTTCAAACCACCTCACCTCACCTGGGTGAGTATAGTGCGTCAAGATTAGGAAGTTCGGGATTGTCAATGGCCTGGATACGTATGACGAGAGCCACTACGATTTCTTGCCTGATCATATGATTTCGAAAAAGAAATTTGGAAAAGAAAACACAAAAAACAAAGTGGGGACTCATCACTCATTGTATCCTAGGAGTGAGCGAATCTACACCTAAATTTGCTTGCTCAATCTTATGCTTTAAGCGCGTCAGAGTACAACACTTGTGTAATCAGAATTGACTGGCACAATGTCGACCCGGGACCGGGCTGTTGATCGTTTCCGGAACAGCTGCGGTAGCGTCGACGGCTGGGGCTTGAATATTGGGCCGGGCATTGGCGGCGCCCTCCTCGACGACCTTGAGAACCCTTTTCCGGGGCGACGGCGGCGAAATTGCTGAATAGTTCCAACGCGAAGTGGCTGGTGAAGGGGGGGGGGGGGGCAGCAGTTGGTGGTGGTATCGTGGCAGCCGCTCATGTCGAACTTGATGGCGCTCAATCCCGTACTCGCCATCTGGGGTGGACTGCTCGGCGTGGCTAACGATGCGCGAGGTAAGGTCTCTCAAATCAGATAATCTACTTTATTACTACCTATATAAACATCAAGAATATTATCTAGAAGACCTCTCCCGTATTATGGAGCTGGAGGTCCAGTCTGGGGACCTCGTCTATGTACCTTGCCTCGACAAACCCAACATCCTTCCCATCGAACAGGACTCCAAACGCCATCCTGGTGAGGTCCATTCGCAGCATGAATGTAAAATCACACTTGTAGTGTAATTTCCCGTTTGCTTCACCCTTGATCTTTCTTCCGGAGGAGCGCAATTTGCCCTCAGTAACTGTATATGTAACAGTGCAGAATTGGCGTACAGCTTCAATGTTGGCAGCATAAGCAGTCAGTATATCTAGAAGTGACGGGACCAGCACGGAGTGGCTTACTCGCATCCAACCTGGAGGGCGGATTTGCACTTCCGTTGTAGTACATTTTCTCAGTGAATTCTCTCTTTTTCAATAGCCTATTCCATTTCAAGCCTTCAAGGCGCCTGAAGATACTATATTGTACGGGCTCGTCGCCCTCGGCAATCGGGTCGCCCTAGGTTTATTACGCACCAAAATCAGCAATTTAGGATAGGCTTCTGAGGTGTTGCCCCCAGGTTTGAAGTTCGCTTCCGTGTGACATTGTATCATGCTTACCCTCTTAACGACCCAAATCATCTGGCCCTTAGCCTTGAACCTCCCTGAGATCACATCCTTGACACGGTCTCGGGGATCATGCCGCGCTTCGTCGTAGTCCTCTTGCACGACAAACCCGTAGTTGCCGCGAGCCAGTCGCTTCTTGACGATCGGCGACATGAGGTGCGGCAGCAAAGGCCGTTGTGGTGTGGTCGAGGCGTGATGTCTTCGCTGTGCTTCCCGCAGCGAGTGTGCTTGACCCCACATCGTGGCGCCGCGACAGATCGACGACCAACTGTGAGCAACGTTAATCTCTGCGTTATGCGGGTAGGTACATAGTAGAAACAAATAGGTGGAGTGGGGGGACCTCACGCCCGTTCAACTTGCATCACTCGCACCCGACCATGCGAGCCGAAGTTCGTCTCAAGTCTTTTGTGGAGGTACCTGCTTTCGCCAAAACCGCCGACGAGGAGGATGGCCTCCAGATCGATAGCGTTATGTCATTATCTAGCACTCTCAAATTGTTCCGGCTGTTGGTGATGGGTGACACATAACTCACAGTTACCTCAAGGCCTCTTGTCTCGACGGATTTCATCTGCCTCTCGATAAGGGGGTCAATTTGTCCGCATACGTGGTCAAAGACAGTAAGAAGAGCCGAGCTAAAGATACGGGACGAGGTTAGAGTTGCCACTCCTTCAAAAGCATTCAGGTACTATCTTACGGTGTGATCTTGATCATCTCGTCCATGATTCCCTCGAGCTCGTTATCTTTGACACCCCGGATGTCAATAAAATATTCCTTGTTCGAGTTCCAGTCGAAAGCACGCTTGATGCCGATGTCGAAATGGTTGCGCATTGCTTTCATATCGATTAGTCTGATCGAGTTGTATTGTTCCTCGCCGACCTTCGTCTTGATATAGCGTAGAAATGCAAAGTCTAGGTAGACAGAGCCGCATAGTTCTCCTGACACGTAACTTTAGTAAGGCCGCTCCTGTGTGGTTATCAGACAGGACAGGTAGTCACCATCGCCAATAGCACATTCCTCGATCTCGAAAGGGTCTACGCTCCTAACCTTGTAGCTGATGAGATCCTGTTACTTGTTAGAAATCTCCTGCGGAACCTGGAGTGATGTTCCTGGGACATTCTCAACGAGACAAATCAAGGCTGTGGTGCAGATAGGAATTGTTCCTTACCACCGTGCCTCCGCCGGCATCGCAGACCACAAAGGCATCTCCGACCTGCAGCATTGATGTTGGAATTAGTTTCAATGATCTCGATCACGGAGGGGGGCAATTGGGAATAGCAATAAGCCGCTCACCTTCAGAGTATCTACTTCCGCCTTTCCAGTCAGTGTGGCCAAAGCCGCTGCTTCAGGTTCGCTCAGCAGCATGAGAGACGCAGGCATACCCGCCCGCTGTGCTGCCTTCAGAGTTCTATCTTTGGCCGCGTCGCTCCAGACCGCCGGCACGGTCAGCACCACCTGGACTGAACTCTCCCAAGCCGTTTGGTCTACGAGCCTCTTGCGGATATCCTCCCTGGTGTACTTCCACAGCTCGCCAAGAAAGTCCGCCACGACGTCGTCTGCCGTCTTTCCCAGCCCTCTCAAAACGTCTTCGTTGCTGCCTCTAATGTCTGCGATGCCGGCGAGGTATTTTGGATGCTCGGACCCGGCTTCTAGCATGATCTTGAGCCAGCGGAGCGAGGTGTCCCTCGCCGTGACCTCGTAGCCCCAGTTCTTCACCTTGCCATCTTTGTCGTAGCTGATTGTGCTGGGAACCTTTTCTGAATTGGCATTGATCCCGGCTTCAGGATTTGGCCAGTCCGTGATAACCCTGATTGATTGGGTCTCGTTTGCTGCCCACGACACACCTGAGAACCTTTGACTCGGTGTCAACAGCGATGGTTTTCAAGGTCATGAACGAGGAGCAGAGATCCTTACGTAGTACCAAAGTCGATCCCAACGATAACGTTGGGACCTTCTGGTTGAGCCATATTTGAAGATTGAGCCAACGGTGGCATCGGCGTCGACACAGTCGTCGGCCTTGAAATCGGCGTTGGCCTCGACCAGACTTCACCGAATTTCAACATTTCCCATGAGAGACAAGGAAACCCCAAATGCATAAATGGGCCCAAGACTCGAAGCAATGTGTGGAAGTATACTACATAATAATAGTTAACGTGCATGCCAAACATAAGTTCTCTCCCACAAGGGCATTTGGTCTTGCTTTGCATTATCTTTTCAATAGTTCGACGCAAGGTGCTCACCCTTGGGGCCCGGAGCGATCCTAACAGAAGCTGAAGGTATTTTTAGATCATCAACACACTTTCGAACCACACCTTCAGCAGCCATGGTGGGTGGATCCCACGACTTGGAGCTTGAACGATATGCGGCGGATCGAGGTGCCTAACCCAAATAGGGCCCAGAATCCGCCGCGGAGCTTGAAGTCAATATCCTGCCCTTTCTCAGAGATACCTATCGCTACTTGAGACCCTGCGATGGCAGGAAAAGGCTCTGGCATACGATTTCAGGGTCTGAGCTGCTCCCCTAAGCATATATGCGTGTTTAGACCAGGCCATGTTCATCTTTCGGATTTTGAGACTGCCAGGCGCTCTTCAATATAACCAGGGCCGGACCCAGACCTTGCCTCACTGTTTTATGCCCTTATATCACGGCTTGTGAGCGCTTGCTACATATACCTTTTTGGCCAGCAATACTCAGCAGAAGTTTAGCTGACACCGGATCAAAATAAGGCTGATTGCTCCAAAGAATACTGTACGATCTGTTTGCTCCTTTGCTCTCCAACATACGAACAATGGCCACGATACAAGAACAGCTTGCCAAACTTGGCCTTACAGCCAACCATAACGCAGCGGAGCTTTCCATGATCTTGGTTATGGGGATCACGGGATCTGGGAAGAGTTATTTCATAAATAGGCTCTCGGGTCAAAAGATCGTTGATGAGGGCGCGGACCTTACTTCATGTCAGTACTCCCTGCACCAAACCAGACCCGACCCGCCCGGGCGGAAGCGGTAACAATGTTGAACTGACACCATTCTCTACAGGCACCCAGAAGTGCCAGCTGGTACCCATGGATATTGGCCTGACCAAGACGCTCTTCATCGACACACCAGGCTTTGACGACACCGCACGCACAGATGCCGAGATTCTCGCAGAGATCACAACCATCCTCACCTTACAGCACGAGACCGGCATTCTCTTGAAGGGTATCATATACATCCACCGTATCTCCGATATCCGCTTCGGCCGGTCGGCCGTCAAGACACTTGAGATATTCCAAAAGCTGTGCGGGAAGGATGCGCTCAAGAACGTCCTGCTCGTCACCAGCCGCTGGCAGGATATCGACCAGCAGACCGGGGTCGAGCGGGAGCGGCAGCTCAGGGAGAAGTTCTGGAGCTTCATGCTGCGCTCCGGGTCCAACATGAGCCGATTCCACGGCGACCGTGACTCCGCTGTCGGGCTGGTGAGCCAGCTTCTGGCCAAGGAGAGCATCGTTCTTGAGATCCAGCGCGAGATAAGCAGCGGCAGGACGTTGGACCAGACGGCGGCGGGCTCCTATGTCAGCGACGACATCGAGAAGCTCAAGGCCCAGCATGAGGAGGAGATCCAGTCGCTGAATACCCTGAAGAGCCAGCTCCGATCGAGCGAGGTCGGGATGCGGGAGCAGGTCCAGCACGAATTGGACGAGGAGAGGGCGAAGCTGAAGCTCCAGGAACGACGACAGTCCAGCATCAGCCAGGACATACTGAGCGGCATCCGCGGGACGCTTCGCATGGTCATCAAGTCGCACTCACTTGTAGCCTTGCCGCTTGTCTCTCTCAGTTTGGACATAATCGGGGCATTTGTAGAGATCCCGCCCACTGTGTATACCGTTATGGATCTTTGGTCTAAAGCTGCTGGGATGCCTGTGAAGGCGCGACAGGCTGATGCAAGCGATACGGATCAGCAGCCTTTTGAGGATATTGAGGAAGAGGATGCATAGGGGTAAACATTTCATAGCTTTTGAACAGGTGCACGGCCTAATACATTTTTTCAGGGACCGCTGCAGACTCAAGGTCGAGAATTTTACTAAACTGAGTGTTTCCATTGAATTATCAATCTACCGCAATAACGAGTATTCTGTTAGGTATCTATCTCTCAAGGGACCATTCCTCTCTTTTCTTTTCCCGTCTTCCTTTCCCCACATCTATCCCACATTTGCTAATTATCCTCAGTCTCCAGCACTTTCAAGCAAAAATGCAAGTTGCCAACGGGAAGACCTCGCAAGGATTGAATATCCTCCGGTTTGATAAGGCATGTATGTACCTTTATCAGAGCCTCGTCAGAATACAGCAAGGTACTTGACGAGTTCATGGAGAAGAGCTGAACAACCATTTCCAACATTGTAAGCTAACGGTGACTGACCTGCATCCAGGAAGGCGGCTGCCTCCTACATGGCTCCATTGCCAACAACATCCCGCTCTAGTATGTAATTATTAGACGCACGCATGTAATCTAATGCGGACACGAGGGCGATTAAAATAACACCGTTGGCTGGCAGGTCGTGCGTGGCTTTAAATAGTTTGCAGGAAAAATCAGCCTTTCATCCTGATCGTGCCCCGATGAGGAAGGAGAGGGGTAAGCGCAGGCAATAATTCAGAAGGAGGGTGTTCCCGGGGGTGGCAGGGGAATGATTCTGGGGCAAGAAGTGAGCTCTGCAGTTTATTTGCTCATGGTCGACTTGTGGACAATCATTTTGCATTGTTACCACCTGGGCATCGGTCGCTCTGTCGCCCACCCAGTCGTACCGGAGCGTGTGATGCTCATTTTCTATACATTTAGAATTCTTTTCCGTCCGCTTTGTAGAACACGGCATATCTCTACGGTCCCAGTCTCTTCACACAATACTACACGTTTGGGAGAATTGTGGAAGCGATACTGAGCACGGGAAACTCTTGCATCTGATCATACAATCATTAGTATGTATGAAGTCATTCCCTATTTCCGAGTCGTCCTTCATAGGTATTCTCTGGTCATCTCTCTTGCCTTTTAGTCTTCGTACATCCGCTGTCTTGGGATACCTATGTTTCTCTTGACTGCTAACAGTTGCAGCTGGCAGTCACCTGCCCAATAAACCAGGTCAATTCTCATCAGGTCCTTCTCAAGATGTCGGTGTCTACCGATGAGTTGTGGGTGACTCTGGATTACCCGACCCTCGTAAGCGTATCTCTGCCAGTGGATCCCACCGCAGCGGTAATACCCCTGACCTCTGGAACGGGATGTGCATCATGGACGGAGACGATATTCAACGCGACGGTTACCATGCCAGGGACCTCAGGCTCAGCATCGTCAGTACCGGTGACGACGGCGGTGACGGTTTCACCAGCAATATCGAGTTGCGGGACCCAGATAGCAGCTGGAACCTACTCTTTACCTGCAACGTCGACATTGGCATATGTGACGCTCTCGACATTTAGTTTTCAGGTACCAGCCGCGTCGGTTCGTGCTTCTTCATCCATTCTCACAACACACCCCACGAGTTCATCTACTGCCACCCGGACCTCAGCGGCAACTAGTCGCAGTACAAGTAGCGGTACAGGGCCATCACATACCAATAGTACCGCCGGCTCCGTCTCGAAGCTAAAAGGCGAGGTCGCAGGAGTGGGTGCAGGACTCGGCATTCTTGCACTTCTCCTGGCAGCTCTGTTGATCTGGCGGGAATTCACATGGCGCAGGAAGAGTGGGAGACAGCCCCAGTCAGCTGAACATGAAGACTCCCAGATACAAGCACCGTGGCTGGGAGCGTCCGCATTCATCGACGACGCAAATCTGGGCCACCAACTGCCCGACTATGATGTCTCATCTGCAGTCCATCAGCTCCTAGATGATGTCAAGACTTGGGCGCAGCAGATTCCGTTATCCTCGACCCCAGTGACCGTCACGCACCTGCGGGCGGCCGAAGACGTGAGCAGGGTGATGCGCGTGCTGCCACAGATGCGAGAAATCGAGGATCTCCCGCTTTATGTAAGCGATCGGAAGCGCCTCAGATGCTTCATTCGAGGTCTGGTCGGGGTTGTGGTGGAGTCCATGTTCAGCGCTGCTCAAGAGACGGAGGGCCAATCTGTTCGACATCACTGGCTTCCTGCTGATGTCGACACCTCGGTTGGCACACTCGAGAAAGCGCTTCTCTTGCAGGCCTCGCCGCCCAGAACAATAGACTGGGCGCAGGATCGAGCCGTCGACTTGCAGAACTTCCATGAATGGCGGGCTATCACCTTTTCGCTTCTCGCAAAGTCTTGTGGCGATTCATCTGGAACCTGGTCGGATGAGGTCAATACTGTAAGTTACTTTCCGTCTTGTTCACTTTGCGTGATCACGTACATCTAGCTCTGCCATCATAGTCTTCAATGGCCTGATGATCTGAGGGCTCGCATGTCGAGTGTCGTCGTTCGAATCTGCCACGAATTTCTTTGGAAACAATTACTGAGACGATAATATAGTACATCAGGGCCCAAGCAGAGACCACAGTACGCCTCGTTGGGCTATTGGTGGATGGCTCTGACAGAAGGGCTCAACTCCAGGATTCCCTTGTTCCGATACTAACCAGGGCTCTTGAGCTTGCTTGTCTCCTGCACCGTCAAAAGGCCAGCTGGAGTCTGAGGTTCCCGGGAATCAGGGAACACCCTGTAAATTATACTATATCGACGAGCTTCAGCGAAAAAACAATGGTGGACATCAGTGGCTCCGACGTGTCTACACTACAGACAGTTGAGATTCTTGTTGCACCCGGCTTGTTCAAGACTGGTAACACGGACGGACAGCTGTATGCAGAGGGCGAGTCTGTAGTTAGGAAGGCTGAGGTCTGGTGCTACTCTACCTAAGTGCCTATCTTATAGGAAGCATAAGCTCTAGTAGAATTCACTCAAATCTCTATCTAGATTTTTATAATAATTCAACCTCTTCATTTATCATTGCTGCCCTAGATAATCCTAAAGATATTGCCGGGCGGTATGCACAGACTGCTTCCCCGGATTTGTATACATAGCCCCGCCAGCTCGGCGTGTAGCCGATTGTTATTGCGGATCGACCTTACCACACTCAGCTACCATGGAGCTTCGCCCAAACTATCAATTCGATCCCTTTAGCCCCGAAGCAGCGGCCTACGATAATGCCGACCTCGATATCGATGGCATTGACTTCAACGACCCCGCCAGCTTTGCAAAGCTATTAGGCGGGGGAAGTAGCTGACCCATTCCGGAACTGATGCAACCGGCTGATGTACGTCGCGAGGCTGAAGGCAGAGCCAAGAGACTTTTCGTGAGCTATAACGACCTACGTGCTATACTCGAGCGTCATGAGGCTACTATCCAGAAGCGATGGGTCAAGAAGACCAAGTCGCAGCGCCAGGCTATCTTGCTCAAAGCATGGCCCAACATGGCAACCATACACCGCCCTGACTTCGAGGCCTTCAAGAAGGAGTCACGACGGGGCGGCGACGTCAAGAGTGCTGGCACGAAATCCAGAGATTCCTTCATCTGGCCATATATCAACCAGGAAGATCTTGTCTCCCGGCCCAAGACGTTGCCGTTGCTGCTCAATTCCCGCGGCTATCACACCCCTTGCGACTTTGCTGCGGCAGATGGCGATGCAATGCACTTGGGTAAGGTCACAGGCGCTCTTGTTCCTATCTTCCTCAACGGTCATGTTATGGTTCTCAATGGCGCAACTAGCCCGGACGAGTACGGCAAGTTGGTCGCATGGGAGGATCATCCTGATGCGTTCGATTGGATGACAAGTCGCAAACAATTCTTGCCAGGGGAAGGCCTCATGATCCTTGAGGCACAGGAGAGGCTTCTAGGATTCTTGGTCAGCTGCTGCAAGCAGCTCCTGCACGAGATCGCCGAGGAAACCCTGATAAGCGACATTTCTCCGACCAAACCACAGTTGCAATTCAGAACTGAAGCCGAGACGAACGGTTTCGATTCCCTAGCTGTTATGGCGGCTGAGGCACCGTATCGTAGCCCGGCCCAGCTTGATCTCAAACGCATCGAGTCCCTCCTTGCCGCTAGGGCGTCAGCTGCCGAGGATCACCTGTGGTCACTTCGCGAGGATCCTGGCTATTTCGCCGGGATGCAACACGAAATCGAAGAGCACCGGCAAGAGCTGATCAAGGATACTCAAGGCAAGGCTCACCCGGTGTTCGACAGAGCTCGGAAGAACATCTTCTGGGCCCGCGTCATTGGAAACCTAGTGGTCGAGGCATACCTCCCAGTAGAGACATTTTCCGAACTTCAGCGGCAAGCCCAAGAGCTACGGGCTCTGCAGGCGAAACATGCCGACGCCGTGTCACCTTTGGAAAACCTGCCCAGGGAGTACCTCCACGCTATACTCAAGTTCCGCCATTACTTGACCCAGGCTGCCAAGGGGCCTCTGGGCCAAATCAAGCAGTACGCTCCAGCCTCCCCGCCTCTTCGTAACTTCTTCGTCCGTGAGCCGCCGGTGGATGTCAATTCTTCGAGACTGCTCATCCGTTCTAGGCCAGTGAAGAAGGACAAGGTCGAAGAGGAGCTTATGTGGCTGCTGAAGACACTGTGGGAGGACGGACAGGCCTTGTTCTTTGCGCGTTTACCAATAGTCGTTGACGAACTGGAGCGTCTTCTCGATGCCGAGCCGAAAGCCAGTCAGCTTATATCCCCATACATGGCTAGTGTCATAGGCGATCTTTCCATTATATCACAATGCCTCAGACAGCTTGAGATATACCAGCCGTGGGCTAATGGCTTTGAGTTCGCGATGGTGGACTTCAAAGACGACCTTGAGAAAGAGTTCGCGATACGGACCAGGCCGTGGGCCAGCATTCTTAACGCCGTTGCAGAAAGGAACTTGCTGCCAATCGTCAGCCTCGGCGATAACTCCGGAGGAAGGTTTGCATATCCTATCGAGAAGCGTCGGACGAAAGACAACGTGGAGATTTTGCGAAACTCTGAGGCGAATCTTGACGCTTTCTGGGCTAGTATCGACAAGCTTATGTCCACCAAGGCCGGCAACCTGGAGGGCACTGCCGTTCGACGTCTGATGTCTTCACTCCGGATCATACAACGTACCCCGGAATGGGTCGAGCCTATTAGAGAGCCGAAGACCAAGACGGAGACAGTGCCGAATATTGACCGCGAACTCAATGCATTGAGTGTGCCCCTATCTGCGTTATACTTTGGTCACTCGCCTATGGGTTCAAACAAGTCGGACGACATCAAGACCAAGGCTAAGACGAAGACAAGAGGAACTACAAAGACACCCGCGCCCACATCCCCTATAGGCGACAACCGTCTCGAGGACCCAAACCCCGCTGATCCCCAGCCGACCCTTTCAGTCGACGCGAGAGCTCTCAAGGTGTTCCGCACCGTCTTCTACAATCCTTCCACGACAGCTATGCCGGGTGAGGTCGCCTGGAACGACTTCCTGCACGCCCTTACCTCGGTCGGCTTTGCAGCAGAAAAGCTCTACGGGTCTGTGTGGCAGTTCAGTCCGAAGAAGCTGGATGTCGAGAGGAGCATCCAGTTCCATCAACCGCATCCGCGTGGGAAGATACCGTTCAGGGTTGCTAGACGGTATGGCCGGAGACTGAACCGGGCTTATGGGTGGTTCGGTGGCTTGTTTGTCTTAGGGGACAATCAATAGTTCGAGTGTTATTGCTTAGAGATCTCTATAATTCTTGGCCTGTTCTACAGTCTGCTTCGTTCTACTATAAATGGCAAAGTCTATGTTCTTCGGAGTGACAATTTGCTTTGGGAAACCGGCCTGAAACAACGAAATATCTGCCGAGCAGTTCAGGGGAGCCACTCAAACGAAGTTGTTCTAATAATTACCCGGAACAGGAAGTTATTTACTATTCATGATTGCTACCAATCACATATGCTAGTAAATGATGTTTTACGAATGTAACCATAAACGGCAATGCAGTAACAGTCACAGCCACTCTTGATCCTCCTCGTCCTCCCCTTTCCTAGCCTCGAAGCCAAGCAACCCCTCCAGGTTTTTGTGCGACTCTTGTTGCTTCTACCAATACAAACGGGCGAGAAGTTTTGAGAACGATAAGACCGAGAAAAACAAGGTAGAGAAGGAAGAAAAGAAAAGGAGGACAAGAGAAACAATAGACCGAGACGACAACAATAGGCAATGCCATGGGAACAAAATCAGCCGTTACAGAGATCCTCAAGAACAACAATAACAGGCTAGAAAATACGGTCGACATCCAGTTCTACTAAGTTGACCCCCCTAGATTTGGCCATCCCCCCCATTTAGCCAACCTACTTTTCAGCTATCACCACCAACACCACTGGGAACACTCTTCAATTACTCAACACCTAATCAACTACAATACATGAAATTACATCTGAATCATCACCAGAATCGTCTCTTTCAGAGGAACTAACGCTGAGACCCCTAGCCCGCCGTTATGACCTGTAGATCTGTGCGATATTAGCGAACTTGGAGTTTAGGCTTGTATCCACCTTCCTTCGCTTTGTAGGCCGGAGAACTTTAATTCGAGCCTCTAAGTGATCAACCTTCCTTTGCAGCTCTTCTAACTGCATATCCCTTTCCTCGTACGCCTTCTAGACCTTCTGAAATAGGAGCCTTTGTATAGAGTTCCCCTTAGCCTAACGGGTATATAGCCGTAGCTGAGTTCAGAGGTCAATTATCTTCCAAGGGTTCCTAGGGGTAACCTATTTAACCTGACCGAGATCCCGAAAGTAGGTTAGAGCCAGAGGGGCCCTTGGAGGTCCTTGGGACAGCCTTTGTGGTGGTATATAAGGCCGTTTAGTGAGGGTATTTCGATTTTCGAGGAGAAGGGGGTTCATCAGAGGCTTCGACATACGGACTAGCTATAAGCCACCAGCCTTCCAACCGCTCTTAATGTTTGAGGCTATCAGGGCTTCCTTCCGAGCCTTCTCAAAGCAGGTAAGGAAGTTTCTTTTCCCCACGACTGACGAATCATCCTAGAAGCCTAGGGCTGATAGGTGCTTCCGGTATGACCGCTTAAGGGAAGAAAACACCGAGAGATCGAGAGGTTGAAGGACGTAGGAGGTATAGGCTGGAAGGTAAAGAAGAAAGATATTATGACTGTAGCAAAGCTACATAAAATCGTCAGTTATATAGCTTCCATAGCTATCGAGGATGAGGAGACGAGGGTCAGAGGGTATAGTAGGCCTAGTCTATAGGATGAAGATTTTCTCTAGCTATTCAATAGCAGTATCATTCGTAGTCTACCCCTTTTCTATAGCTGTAAATAGCCAATTGTTGAACTCTAGTTTGAACCTAATTTCCTCGGGAAACTATTGTTATTGAACTATCTAGCCCTTGAATATAACTAGAGGAGGGATATGTATTCCTGTAGCTGAGATAGCCTCGATGAAAGAGATCTAAGCTCTCGAACCAGGCGAGGTCTTCTAGATAGCCTTAGTCTCAGCCCTTCCTAAGACAAGGCTATTTGTTCCCTAGCCTTCGACGATGCTAGCCTCATCTATATTATGATGGTTCTCAGGTTTAATAGCGAGGACATAGGGGAGGTATAAGTGATTAAACTACGGCTTAATTACAGCTGTATAAGCTCCTTTAGCCCTCGACGATTCGAGCCGCTAGCTTCGCTAGGTTCGAATTGATGGGTTCCTATCGAGGAACCTAGATATCTACTTCCTTCCAAGGGGCTTGGGGTCACCCTGAAGGGCTAGTATACGTTATGCGATTTCCTTGATCTACGAATAGGTTGGAGCAAAGCCTAGGTCGGCTTAGGCTACTACCTACCTTGCTAGGTAGTCCTCCTGAACTAGTGATAGCCTCATTAGGTCTTCTGCAGCAGGTCGATAGGGTAGGCTACCAGCTATTCTATGCCGTAGTATAGAGCGTGGAATGCCGAATTCCTTTGAGGCTGCATTGACAGATGCCCCGTTTTCGACGGCCTCGATGGCCGCAATAATATCAGCTTCGACATAAGGCTTCATTGTATAGTAATTAATATAGGTTTGAAGTTTGAAGGAATTCGGAAAAGAAATAGTTGAGGAATTAAAGAGTGTTCAAAGGTGGTAGCCATGGTGGTGGGTCTCTGATGCGTTGGCCAAATGGGGGGGATGGCCAAATCTAGGGGGGTCAACTTAGTAGTTATGCAAGTAGTGCTGGAAGAAGTAGCGGCATAATCAGGACAGGAAGCGCAGGCATCAAACCTATAGACCAGGGACGAAGTGCAAGACAGTGTTAATAATGATAACGGTGATTTTAGTACTGATCTTATAATAGCAGGGGGAGGAGAGAGGGAGTCGAAGAGGAAGAAGGCGGTGTGGAGGGACGGCCAAGACAACGATCTTGAGGATACTCGGAATATCAGGAGGAAGGTTATGATTACGTCTATGGCTACGACTAATTGTTCTGAATACAATTACGTTTCTGATGGACGAGTACGTGAGTCCGTCAGGGCTAGTCTCTGGAGCAAGGCATATTACATAATCGAGCGAGCAGCTCCCTTTCCTTGCCTTTAACAGTATATCTATATCTATATCAATATCTATATCTATATCTATATATATAGATTGCTCTGCCTAATACGGATTGATTTGGCTGTTACCACCAGACTTCGCCCCTATCGCTCTGTAATTATTCCAAAGCCTTCGTGAGATTCGAAGCCGTTACAAATTCAACATCGAGCGCTCATCTGGGGGTGGGATGGCCCCCATCCACGGCTGAGATACAGATCTCGACCACATCACTTGGGGTAAACATGGTGCTCAAGAGCGTTTCATGCTCGGGTCTCAAACAGATCACAATTCAAATTTTGATATTGTTCTACTTGGATCCCCGGTTTGTCCAAACCTGCCCAGGGACTCGCCTGCTCGTTCTGGTTGCTGTGAGCCCTGGGAGGGCGTCAGAGTACATATTGGTCTGCTTTGTGACACTTGGATGCCTAGCAGTTATACATTGTCGACACACTACCTATAAGACCTCCTCTGCATTCCGCAGTACTGATCGTGCTATATCCTGGCATCGTTGCAGTATTTTCCACATAGATAGATCACACAGTAGAGACGCGCACGTTTGAGGCGAAGACCTCAGGACCGATGTTCAGGGGTTTCGTCGAAATAGCGCCGATGAGGCCCGTCAATTTGACTAAGGGCACTGTCCCTTCTCTGCCCTGTCAACTCATACAATATTGGTCCAGTGTTGACATTCCACCCTTGCATTGCTACAATTTCCCATACGAATATATATATACCGGCACCATAATACCCTCAACGTCTACCTCTTCTTCCCACCCTTCCCGCCCTTACCCCCTTTGCCACCATTCCCACCACCCTTACCCCCAGACTTCGCACCTCCACCGCCACCGCCAGCCGTACCCCCAGTCAGCATGACCGTCATCTTGCCCACAGGGACGACGTTGTTCGCCTCCTCCGGCTTGGCCGCCTTGATGAGCTCCACCTCGCGCGGCCACATCCTCTCCGTGTCCCGCGCGGACTCGTCGATGCTCCCCTTCTTGGTCGCGCCGATCTTCCACCTCTCCAGTATCTCCTTGACCGCCTTGCCCTTCTTGGTCGACCCGGGCTGCAGCTTCACCTTGTACTTGCACTTCGCCATGGCCGCCCACGGCGCGCACACCGGTACCAGCTCGACGATCTCGTCGCCCGGGAAGGGCGTGCCGACGAGCGAGTCGAGCGGGGTGGCTTCTGCCTCCTCCTCGTCGTCGAGGAGCTCGAGGCCCTCGTCGATCATGAGCTTGCGCTTCTCCTCGTGCTCGGCCAGCTTCTTCTGCTGCTTCAGGATTGCCTGCTTGCGGCGCTCCTGGCGGGCCTCCTCCTCGGCCTTGCGCTCTGCCTTGGCCTTGGCTTCTGCCTCGGCCTTCTGGCGACCCTTGGCGGCGCCGATGAGTTCTTCATACATGGCGCGGTCTTCTTCATCTTGGTCCTTGTATTTCGAGGCGGCCTTCTTTGCCTTGCCTCGTTGGCCCCGCTTCGCCGGGGCCTTTTTCTGATTTGTACCTTTCGTTTGCTGCGGAGTGAGGGCGTTGGATGTAGACGGTGCTTCTGTTGGTGCTTCCGTGCCGACTTCGGATCCATTGTCTTCTTTGTCGCTGGCGTCAGCTGCTTCCTTGGCGTCCTCTGCGTCATCCAAGGCCTCATTTGAGGGCGAGTTCTGCTCGCCAGCATCGCTGTGCAAAGCCCCTGACATCAAGTGCGCCTCGGCAGCTTCCTCAAGGCTTAGTTTACCCACGCCGTCCCTCACGTGATCCACATCATGATCGATATGCTCGTCATCATCCAGATGATCCTCTTCGTCGTCCTCAACGTTCGTCTGCAGCGGATTTTGTCTCTCTGGGTCTTCACCATCATCATGCTCATTTCCTGAGCCATTCTCATCTTCCTGCTCAGCCGTAGGTCTCTCCTGTTCGGGGCTATCAGCTTCGTGGTCTGCGATAGCGTTACCAGCAGGCAGATTATCGGATCCATGCAATCTATGCTTGACGTGGTTCGCCTTGCTCTCTCCACTGATCTTGAACAAGAAGCCAAAACCCAGGATCAGAGGCTGCGGGGGTAAGAAGTTCTTGTTGCCTCGGACCATGAAGCTTCCCGAAGGCAGGTAATCTCCCGTGGGCGCAGACTTGGAGACCTGCTCCGCGTTGACCCACCAGGCGCCCATGCCGGCTTTGGAGTCCCATGCGCTGGATGAGCAGACTGACAAACTGCCCGCTTGGGAAAGGGTCGACGGAGGAATGGGCGCATCGGGCGTGTTGGGGTTGTTCTTGACGATGACAGATGCAGCACCATGCATATCGGCGTGCACATAGACGTCGCCCTTGCGGAGGTACTTCTTGTACAGCATCTCATTCTGCGTCGCGTCCCTGCCACCGAGGACGAGGTAGCCATCCGAGGAAATGAACCAGATGAACTTTTCGAACCAAGCTTGACGACGGAGTGGCTGCATTAGTGGTTTCTCCTGCTTCAGCCCCTTCTTCAGGTCCTCGGCAATCTTCTTCTCGGCACTCTTCAGGGCCAGGCCAGACTGCTCGGCAGTCTTCTGCGCCTTGACCGCTGCCACTTTCCTCTGATCATAGTACTCACGCGCGTTGGCGTAGGGCGAAAGGCTGAGGTTGATCTCAATAGTGAGTTTGGCGGTGTCGGCTTTCTTGCGACGGTCTTCTGCCTCGTTTTCGCTATCGTCGCCGGAGGTGCTCTCGTAGCCCTCGTCCAAGTCCGCATCTTCCTCCTCTTCCTCGGCGAGGAGCAAAGACATTGTGTTCTCGTCGAGGTCGAGAGGTAGCTTGATGATTTGCGCAACGGGGTTGCGTCGCTTTTGTTCCCTCTCGATCAGTTTGCCGATGTTGACCCAGTCCATGCCCTGAGCAATGAGGCCGTTGACAGCATCCATGGCCTCTTGCACTCGGTCAATATTGGCTTCAAGAGCACCAGCCTTGCGCATGTTTAGCAACTGTGCCTGCTTGAGCCCCTCAACCTTCTGCTCTTGTATCTCCCTGACTGCTTCCAATTTCCTCTTGGCAGCGGCCTCTCTATCGCTCAGTCTGGACCCCAACTTCTGTCCCTCCATCGAGGAAAAGAATGCGTCCACAGTCTTGTTGTAGTTGTCGAATGTCAAGATCGTGTATGTGTCGCCTTTCTCGAACTTCTTGGGCAGGAATGGCTGAAAGTCCTCGTAGATCAGATCATGTGGCTTGTCTCCTGTTGGCACTGCTGAGTCTGATTCCTTGGCTTCGCGCTTCTTGGCGAATATGTACCCTTTGCAAGTGCCAGATCCCGTGACCTCATCGACGATTCTGCGAGCTTCCTCCAGGGACTCGAAGAGGGTGTCGAACAGAGCATCGTTCTCCAGCACGTCGGCCGGCTTGGAGGTCGGCTCGAAGCCGGTAGTTTCGAAGGCATGGTCGACCACCATGGGAGGCAGCTCTTCTATGGTCGTGGCGAGGCCCCTTCGTAGCTCGTCGCCAGGCTTCCTCTTCTGCTTCTTCTTTGAAGCATCCACAGCTTCAGCTCTTGCCACCGTTTTCTCGAGAGCTTCCCGGACCCGGTCTCTTGTGAGAGGTGGTACACCTCCGTAGTTCTGCCTGTTCTCGAGATTGTATGCAAGGCCCACCCTCTGTGGCTCTTGTCCTTCCCCTTCGTGGACGGTTCGCAGAAGCGTCAGGATGTTCAGGTCGGCATCTGTAAGTATGACGTTTCCAGAAGCGAAGAACTCCAGGTAGAGGTGGTAGGCGCCATCGCTGAACTGCAGCTCTATTATCCTGTCGGTGCCTATCTGCGACACGGCTGTGCATCTTCGGGTCTTGAGAAACTTCCTCAGGCGAGAAGTGAAGGCCGAGGGGGCGGCAGCGGTCGGGCGTGTGAAGTCGGTCAGATGGAGACGGAAGCCAGAGTCGACAATCAACTGCTCCTTCTTGCCAGAACTGGCGAACTTGAGGAGGAACTTCTTGGAGGATATGTCGTAGATGTTGGCAAGCCGGAGGCCGACCAGAGCTTGCGAGAGCTCATTGGCAATGGCCTGGAGGCGATGATATGATCAGCATTCTCTTCTTATTCGGATCCCCCCTATAGATTGGTGACGGGCAACGCAGTAAGCACGATGCGCGCCTGCAGACTGCGCAACTGCGCAACTGCGTGATCCGTGGACTATTCGACTATTCGCCGAGACATACCTTGACATCCAAAGACGAGAACCGTTGCTTCATCCTGGACCATTGATCTTATTGGTACTGCTTGACGGATGCGAAAGGCAAGGGCAAGAGAGTGGCAGTTGGTAAGGAGGTATCTACAGGCCGTGGTAAGGGTTGTCGAGTCCACGAAATCTGCGGTCGGCGTGCTCAATAAGGCCAAGTGGGATGGATTGAGGATCGTTCATCATAGCTTTGGTTGGTGGGGTTTGTTGCATCACACCGAAAGGTACATTGGTACGTCATATCAACCCCAACCCTCTTACTCATACGGCATAACTCAGTATCCCCCAACCCCCAACCTCCACTCCGAAACCCCGGCTAGGTATTCTTCTTTTGCCGACCTGTACCTGCCACGTAGGTCCCCTTCCAAGCAACGATTCGAGGAAGTATGTTCGTGTGAGTGTGCCATGATATGGAGCAAGGGTAGACTGACTATAGGTCTTTCGTCCTCGGCCGATAATTCATGGACACGGGTTGAAATATGCAAGACAGCTTCTCACGTACACTCCAGAATCACTGTGAATGTGGAGGAGCACCCAAGTGCTGTATCGATAGGTTTGGCCAACTGACGTTATCTCTGCTGTAGGTAGGTACCTAGGTAGGTAGTCTGCCTCCCTTGCTTCTAGCGTGTGGGATCGTCGTTCGGGGTTCTCATCGAACAAACGTTGATATTCTTTGTTGCTTCTATCTTGGCCCACCAGATCCACTCTGCCGTTGGGATGGTATGGCGCCGTCTAAAACAGTGTACTGTACACTCGGGTGACCCTGCTGCCCTGTAGCATACCTGGTATTTTGGATTACTGGGTCTTTAGTGACCCATATTTTGCGCTACTACTTTGTATCATTAGTGCCCGTTCTCGTATATGTACCTAGGTGCCCAGGTGGTCTATACGATCAGAAGTAAGCGGCATGTGAAGAAGCTTGATCTCGAGGAGAATCCGTTGGCAGCTCCGTACGAAACATAGCGTTGCATCGAATCCATCCTAGCGCTAAGCGTTTCCATAGCAACGCCCATTTTATTCTGCAGGGCCTCGCAGATATTGTGTGAGTAGCATCCGGGTCTGCGGTGAGAACAGTTGCTAAGCGTCTGTCCTCAAGATGGAAGAAGACGAGTTTTGAGGAGTTGTCACGACGTTCCAGAGGTTTCGATATCTTCCAGCAATCAGTTCAATTCAGTCCAGAAGGACCCATCAGGTATGAGATATATGCACAGTACAGATAGCAGCAGGTATGAGACTGACGGTTATGAGACCGACCCGCCCCCTCTGCAACCTAACAGAAGCAAACAGCACTGCCGTCCCCTCCCCGACGAATTGGGCCGTGAGGAGTTGCATAGGTGCACATAGGTGCATAAGCCTTGGATGGTCAGCTCATGTAGTGCCCGCGGGGAAGGCCAATGGCTACTCGTGATGGCCCACGCTTGTCCGCATCTCAAGGTAGATGCTTCTAACGTGCAGCAGAAAAGGCTGGGGAAAAGCCGTTGGAGGCCCAATTGCGTCTCACGGGTATACAGGGCTTGCATCTGTGTGTGTCCCCAGCCATGCTGGATTATGAATTACGGTATCGTAATCCGGGCGTGGGCCTCTCACCCAGCCATCAAGCACGAGAGCCTACTGGTTTGTTCGTACATGTCCAGGCTCACTTGTACCGTACATACACATACGCATATACATACATGAGCACCACATGCTAAAGCACGACACCGCCAGCTCCACTGAGGAGACAAGTGATCCTCGATCCTCGATCCGTGCTCCGTAATCAGGGCTTAGGACCAGAGATGCGAGATCAAGGCTCCAGTCGATGTTGGGGCCTGGCATGCCATGTCCAGATGCCATGCGCCGGCTCCCGAGTGCGTGGACCGAAGGAAAAGCGGTGGTTGGGATCATTCGAGCGGACGCCGACCTTTAATATAACCAAGCCGATAATCCCTGGATCTCCTCCTGGACCTCCATGGCTTGCACCGGCGGCTTGGCTCGACTTTGATCCTTTGGGAAAGGAAATTGATTACTGTCACATTTCAGGGGTTTTGGGGGGGGGGGGGGTTGGTTTGCGAGCTGAGGTGCTGGCTCACCCCCGTGCCGTTTCCGCAAACAATGCTCGTATCGATGATGACAGTGCAGACAGTCATATCGGCGTATCAAAGTTATGGCAGCCGTTTGCTAGTATCCCGCATATCGCGTACTGTATCCCGTGTCTTGCTTACTTGTCTTCTTGGTATTGATCGTTGATTGATCCTGGGTGTTGAAGGTTGAGATGATTGGAAAGACGCGTGCCGACCCGGGCTGGGGCAATCGCATCTCTCGCCAATGAATGGGCAGGAGAATGTTCGGAGCGATAGATTAATCCCTGCTCGCTAAGGCCTGTTGATCTGCTGTGATCTCTCATCTGAGAGGGGCGATAAACAAGAGAGGCTGCAGATGTCTCCACCAGAGTAAACACACTTGCTTGGTCCAGCTTCCCGCAACGCACACCGCACACCAAAAGCAGCAGCAGAGCTACCCATGAGAGACATAGCTACCAGGACTCTTTTCGCTCGGGCCATTCAGGACACCCTGCATCTCGATACCTTCTTTCCATCTCTCTTCTATTCCTCGCGCCCAGTACGGAATAGTAGCCAATAGCCAGCAATTGTAGTGAAATGTCCACCGCCCCCCCAGGGGACGGACCATCTCCCCCTCCGCCCCATTGACCACCACCCCAGACTATTTCAATGGCCTTCGTCTTTCCTCCTCTTTCCTTCTTCCACGTTTCCCCCTCCTCTTCTTCCATCCCCATCCTCCACTCACAACCAGACACAACATCCTAAACATCATCTCCCATCGCCTTGGTTCGCCCCGGCTTCCTCCTCGGCTTCCTCACAACCCAAACCTGCTGGCATCATCAACGTGCCACCTGTCTCCCCCCCTCCCCCCTGATCTCGATCGATACATAGAAGGAGTCCGTATCAATTGGTAGGGTCCTTCTCTTTATCTCTCCTTCTTTCGACTTCTCTCCCCAGGAAGAAGCCAGAGAAATCTTTCTTTCTGCCTTCTTGAGATCGTTTCCGGTCTTGAGGGTTGAGAGGGAGACTACTCTGCGCGCCCATACAAGGCAGTCAACCTGGATTTTGAAGCAAGAGTCCCCGTTCCCTTCAGCATCTTCCCCTCGTCCTACAAAGACGAGAAGAAGAACCCGGCCACCACCACCACCACCAAGACCCACGAGGAGCTGCAGCTCCAGCTCTCCCACCACAAGGGCGGGCGGGAAGGCAGTCAGTACTCTTCCTACTCTGCCACTGCCGACCTTCCTCACCGCAAGGAGAAGCCGCCGCAGCAGCAGCAGCATAGCTACTCCGAGGAAGAGGTCCGCATCACCCGTGAAGAGGATCGTGGCCGCCGTCCCGGTGTCCGTCGTGAAGAGTACTACCGCGAAGAGCTCAAGGAGCAACAGCCCAGGTACTACCAACGCCCATATGTCTACTCTCGTCTCACAACTCACAACTCACAAAACACCCCCCTTGTTGTTTTACCACGAGCACCTCCGTCACTGCACATGAACTGGATCCAGTCTTTTTCATGGCCCGCGCGTGCGGACCCCTCCCTCGTGCGTGGCCCGTGTACGTGTAAAATGGGGCATCGAGATCTGGCTCCACACGATCTGGAACCTGGGCAATGCACCCAGTAGCCTCATGTCTCCACGATCTCAGGTGGAGCCTCCGCCGTCTGTTGTTGACCAAGGGGACTATCATCAAACGTCAACCAGAGAACACAAGACATGTGGGCTTGATCGCTAACCCGGGGTGGATTCACCCATCTTGCAGACCTTCTCGTTCCAACTACTCTGACACTCATATTGAGATCGACGCCCACCTACCTCACAAATACCAGCACCACCACCACCACCATCACAAACGCCCTGAGCCTCGTACCTTGATCCCCTACAGCCCAATCGACCACATCGAGCGTGAGTACCGTGCTCGATCCCGCTCAGGCCACAGCGAGAAGACCAGCGTGTCCGAAACCACCTTCGACTCTCCTCCCAGCCCCCGTCCCGTCTTCAAGGAGACTGTTCGCGTCGACGAGACCATCGTTGAATCACCCAAGACCCGGACCCCCGTTAAGGAGACTTTCCGTTCAGACGAGATCGTCGAGATCGACCGCTCCCCCAGTCCCAAGCACCACCATCACCACCACCACCACCACAAAGCCAAGATGGGTCACTACGATGAGGATTGTAAGTAGACCGATTCACTATCTCACATCTCATATCCCCCTTTCCCCCTGCCATCTTCTGTCTCGGACCTCTACCGTTGTCATCCCCCTCCGGCACGGCCTCCAGAAGATGGCTGATCGTGTCGTTCCCACCCTTGAAAAAAAAGTCCGCACGACGGCCGAGGTCGATGACCGAGAGGTCCGACCGTCCCGACGTGGCTCACCCGCTTACGTGGACGAAGCGCCAAACTCAGTGACCATCCCGACCCACCACATCCGGATCGGCGACATCCTGATCCTCCAGGGCCGCCCCAGCCAGGTCATCCGCATCTCGACCTCGTCCGCCACCGGCCAGCACCGCTTCCTGGGCGTCGACCTCTTCACCAAGCAGCTCCACGAGGAGTCGTCGTCCATCTCCAACCCCGCCCCCAGCGTCATCGTCCAGACCATGAAGGGCCCCATCCTGAAGCAGTACCGCGTCCTTGACCTCCAGGACGGACATGGTAAGTGTTCCACACACCCCCCCCCCCCACCCCCAAGTCAGACGCTACCCCTCCTCCCGATACGTTCCTTGGTTTTCTAACGGTCGGGCCCCGCCCACAGTCGTCGCCATCACCGAGACGGGCGATGTCAAGCAGAACCTCCCCGTCATCGACCAGTCCAGCCTGTGGGAGCGCCTGCAGGCGGCCTTCGACTCTGGCCGCGGCTCCGTCCGCGTGCTGGTCGTCAACGACAACGGCCGCGAGATTGGCGTCGACATGAAGGTGCTGCACGGCTCCGCCCTGTAGACGACACAGACACCCCCAGCTCCCCCAAGGTGGACAGTCAGGGGTTGAATCGCGGGTGCTCGCCCTGGAACCGGCCTGGTGATCCGCCGAGATCTCGCCCTCTCTCATCTCCTCGGGGATGAAGTGTGGCTCCGAGCGTCGGTGTCCTGGTCTCTTGCTGGCTTGAAGGCTGTACTGTGGTCAATCTGGTCTGGTCATGAGGTAATGACGGTTTATGACGGAAATGTAGAATGAATCAATCATGTCAACCAAAAAAAAGAATGGAAAACGTGTGTGTTGGGTTCTTGTATCGCGAGATTGGACATATGCGACGAGGGATGGATAATGTTGGCATTGGACCGCCGATGGGGGCTTTCCCAAACGTTCTTCTTGATGTTCGGGGTAGATAGGTAGTTGTTTCCTGTACATGGCCTGGAGTGTAATGACAGCTGTGTGGGTCGTTGGATATTGTCGTGTGCTCTGCCGTGAAACTGATGTGAGGCCTTCCGTAAATTGCAACTGATGTCGTCCAGAGATGGCGGTCGTGTGGCAAAGGAAGGGAGACCCTTACTTCATATACTAATTAAGTTATTACTAGTAGAGCGGACCGGCACGCGAACTAAGATACTAAGTAGCTACGGGAATGTTTGGGAACGCTAACAAGAGTTCCAATCCATACTGTTACAGGGATGGAGAACAGGAAAGTTGGAAGATCCTTGGAACCCGTCGACCTGGTAGGTGTTTTACAAGGTCGGTGAAAGCAACGGCGATAGGCCTCCCGACTACCGTGCGCGCTTCCTAATCGTTCCTCGATTACACGTGTAGTCGGATTCATATTATTGTCTAAGCACACACGGAATCCTTGGTTTATTTTTATTCATATTATATATCTTGTAAATCATTTCCCCCAAACACGTCCTCCCATATAGCGGCGAGATGAATTCCACCTGGTAGATGGCTATTTGCATCTGAGTTGACTGGATACGTCTGTAGGCTTATGACTGCGGATTTCATTTTCTATTTTCTATTTTCCATTTTCCATTTTTTGGTCTCACCTAGAGAATTATTTTCCAGCTTACAGCCGTCTTAATGCTCGATGAGGTAATTTATATTTTTCATTGCTTCACGGTGATATAGGCAAGCCCTAAGACTGGCTCCCTGTGGGTGTTCAGAGGACATCAAAGTCACATCAATGGCCTAGATGTCAAATCCAGAGCCCATCTAGGACAAATACTATGAACCGGGCCGCAGTCAGCACGGGAGATGGCACATATATCCGACCCATCTGGAACACCTAGACTTTGTCCACCGAGCAGAGCGTTAGGTGACTTCACACAACCGTTTCCTGGAGGTCCAGTTATTTCACAATGAATGCATACATCCATCCTTTGTGCTGAATCCCACAGAGACCGCCGAGACGGCCGAGACGATCACGCAAGAGACACGCAGTTGAGGTCATCCACGTGTAGAGGACGCCTTGTTGACATCTGACCCCTGCCAGAGTGGGGGGAGGGGGCCGCTTCTCGATATCACATCATGTAACACGATTGGTCGGACTGAACCAGATCTAGGCCTGAATAGGTAGTCAGCTATTGTTAGCTACTAGCTATCATGTGGCCCCGGCCATCAACGCTGATAAGACACACACCCCCTCCCTCCTCTCCTCTCTACCTCTGCCTCTCGATCTATCTGCCCTCTGAATCTTGAGCTCTTCTCCTGCTCTTAGAACAAACTCTCTAAAGTGCCTTCGTGACCCCGTGCTCGTGACCTGTGCCAACCCAAACAACCCCCGTACCTTCATAACTCAAACTCCCTGGAAGATGGGCTCCACTCAGTCTACCCCAAACGCGGCCCAGCAGGCCATAATCGACCGCCTCCGGACCCTCGACCTGACGGAGAAGGAGCAGGCCAACGAGGACGGCTTCGTCGAGGTCAACAACGACCTCGAATCAAATGGCTCGCTGAACGAGAAGACCTTCGGCGCGCTGAGGCTGTCCCCCGCGACGCTCGACGTCAGCCAGCTGGAGGACTGGCAGACGAGGTTGCTGGAGGATCCCAAGAACAGGTAAATTGATACTCGGTTGTTATCAATAGACATGAAATCCCCTGTATTCTTTTCTCAATCATAGAATCCCAACCATGGAAGAAAACAGAAAGAAAAAAACCGACCAAGTGTTGGTAGGACTTTCTCAAGAAAGGAAAGGAAAAATGGTCTGACATGTGACGCCCTTTTGCCCCCCCACCGAATAGACTCGCCCTCTCCGCCCTATCAGCCGCCAACCCCCGCGAGGTCCTCACCTCCCGGGCGGCCAAGATCTCGGACCAGCACGTCTTCAACGTCAGGGTCCCCTTCGAGGGCGCGCCCATCACGAACCAGCAGGCGTCCGGCCGGTGCTGGCTCTTCGCCGCCACCAACGTCTTCCGCGTCGCCCTCATGCGCAGGTACAACCTCGAGTCGTTCCAGCTGAGCCAGGCCTGGCTCTTCTTCTGGGACAAGCTGGAGAAGGCGAACTACTTCCTCGGGCAGGTCGTCGACACCGCCGACCTTGACCTCGACTCCAGGCTCGTCCAGACGCTCGTCCAGGCGCCGCTGAGTGATGGGGGCCAGTGGGATATGGTGTATAACCTCGTGAGCAAGTATGGGCTCGTGCCGCAGGTGCTGTACCCGGACAGCTTCAACGCCGCGAGCAGCAGTGTCATCAACTCTATCATCTTTACCAAGCTCCGCGAGGACGCCCTCATCCTTCGTGGCCGTAAGCATCTCCCGGGGTTCCCTGTCTTCTCCCTCCCCGTACGACAAGAACACGACGAGACTTCAACCAGCCGGCTCTGAGACACACCTCAGGGTCGTGAAGCCTTCACAGCCCAGATGAAGGTTGAATACTGACTCCGAATGCCCATAGTGCTCAAATCCCCCTCAACAACCGCATCCTCCGTCGCCGCCGCCCGGGCCAAGATGCTCAAGGAGATCCACACCATCCTCACCCTCACCCTCGGCCCGCCCCCGGCCCCGACCGAGGAGTTCGTCTGGCAGTTCGCCGACAAGGCCGGCCGGGCCCGGGAGGTCAGGAGCACGCCGGTGGCCTTCGCCAACGACATCTGGTCGTCCGAGTTCCGGATCAGCAGCTCCGTCATCTCCGGGCTCGTCTCCCTCGTGCACGACCCGCGCAACCCGCCCCTGTCGCTGCTCACCGTCGACAGGCTGGGCAACGTCGTGGGCGGCAGGGGGGTCACGTACATCAACGTGGACGTCCAGACCCTCAAGAGCGCGTGCGTGGCCATGCTCAAGGCCGGGATCCCCGTCTTCTTCGGCTCTGACGTCGGGAAGTTCAGCGACCGCGCCTCTGGGATCATGGACCTCGACCTGATCGACTATGAGCTGGGTTTCAATGTGGGCCTGTTGGGCATGGATAAGGCGTCTAGGCTCAGGACGGGGGAGTCGGCCATGACGCACGCCATGGTGCTGACGGCCGTGCACGTCGATGAGAAGACCGGGAAGACGGTCAGGTGGAGGGTTCAGAACAGCTGGGGTGCGGCGTATGGCGAGGAGGGGTGGTTCGTCATGAGTGATCGGTGGTGAGTAACAGCCTGCTTTCTGGATTGTCTATATCCCTCTCCTCGTTGAAAAGGTTCAGAGCTAACGGGCGGCGGGATGGCAGGTTGGACGAGTTTGTCTACCAGGCCGTCGTGGACCCCAAGTTCCTATCCAGGGAGGTCAGGAACGTGCTCAACAAGGAGCCAATCGTGCTGCCCCTTTGGGACCCCATGGGTGCTCTGGCTTGAGCAGCTACAATGCGGACGCTATCCTTGCTTCGGGAGGCCTGTGGACACCCCCACGCGTTAGGTAGTTCTCTAGCTTCTTGAGAGTATCCAAGGTCTTGAATATTTTCTTCATGCCATGTATATGCCTCCCATTCCCAGCCCTTCCGGGACATGTCCATGGTATAGCACACTCATGGATAGGTTTTTTTTTTTCTCTCTTCTTTTTCTTCCCTTTCTCTGTTTTCATGGCAAGTGTTTCGAGCGGTTGTGCATGCGTGTGCATGGCTAAGACCACGGACGGGCGTCCCTGACTCCAAAGGTACCCGGGCCGGGCGGAAGTGCAGAGGTGGGCTGAAGCTGCAGCCTGCAGTCTGCATCTCAATGGATCGTGTTGTGCTATACCGCGTCTTGACGACCCTATTGGGCCCAGAGTTCACTTACAGTACTGGTGAAGACTGTCTTGTCACCTGTCAGCCTATAAGGCAGCGGCCGCCTCGCATGAGCGCTAATGTCGAGCTTCTAATGGCGAGGAGAGGTGGTGAGAGCGAGCATTGAGTAGACGGATCGCCCCTTGCACAACATCTGAATCTCCAGCCTGAAGCCTATCACGTCGTTGACAACGTCTGGTGGTGTCTCGGATGCGGGTGGTCTCAGCTAGCCATCAACACCGCATACATATGTGTGTACTGAAGCTGACGAGTGGTTGCGACCCTGGCAGCCTAGGACCCAACAGTTTCACGGCTGCCATCGTCACCGGGAGGAAGTTCAGGCACGAGTGGGCAAGTATCAACAAGGGCCACGTGGATGTACCGAGACGTCCCTTCGGAATTGACTCGTCTCGCGGAAGAGCCTGGGATGGACCCTGGAGACAAAAACTCTTGGGCGTGGTATCGCTACATGATCGACCCCATTTCGGGCGTCGCTGCAGATGCGGCCTGGGTCTCAGTTTTCAGCCTGGCCCTGGCCCTGGCCGGAACATTACTACGTGCCACACGTACATGTTCATCAACCCTGTGCCTGGTATTCGTGTGATCAGGCTTGCAGCGTGCAGCTCTCGTGCAGACATCTTGGCAGAGCCTCAACGTGCAGATTTTTGATCTCTGCATCGCGCGCCGGTACTACTTAGGTACGCATCGTAGGCTCCAGCCTCCTTGAATCCTAGTATATCCTGGCGGACAGTGCATGTGAGCATTACTGATCGCGTGGGTCAGTATTGGCTCTGGCTCCCGGGCCGGCTGATCGTCATACGCCACATACACTAGACCGTAAGGCCAGACCATCTCGGAGGATACCGACCGAAGGGCTGGCTCTTGCATCGGTTGAGGATTGGGGCAGTTCCCTGATTCTGGTGATCCGTCGAGGTAACTATATAGAAGCTCTGCACGCCGAATATGGCCCAAGTATTTGAGTTGGAGTGGGCAGTAGTTAGCTGTACAACATCTGCTACCCCAGAGACCGAGAGGGTTTCCTACAGATCTCGCCTTGTCTCCAGTAGGTGAGGGGGGTTAGCATCGTTATATCTACAGTACTACTGTATCCTCTGGGAGACTTATGGGTTTGCAGGATTCCAGGAGATAGCACTCCGATTCTCGCCACCGCTCTGGATCCCACGGGGATACCTACTATACAAAATCGGGTGGACAAGACAAGACAGAACCACCTTTTCTGGCCAACCGGCTCCCAGGTGTTATATCTCGCGATACAGCAAGATGGCCGAAGCCCGTAATCAGGGCTCCGAGGCTGAACAACCTGCAGGATCGAACTCTGGCCCATGGCCCACTGACTGCACAGTGGTCTTCTGAGTTCTCCGTCTGTCCACTCGTGCGTTTATCGAAGGCGTGTCTGGCTGGCCTGATGTGAGAGTGGCCCGAAATCCCAACAGACAGGGCGAAACGCTTGGTCGTACAAAGATAGCAATAATGGAGGTGGTCGGGCAGTTGAGCTGTGGGTGTAGTGGAGCTCAGGATCCATGGACGCTTTGGCCGGTTCTGCCACGTATAAAGCCGGCCCCGTCAACATGAATTATTCACGGGCAATAGGTAGCCCGCCTGCCCCCAGTGTCTTTGCCCCAGAGTTTGACCCATGGCTAGTTAAGAACCGTTGTGAGTTGTGAGTGGTACATAGATACCTATAGTGAGTCCCCTTGATAAGCGTGGGCGCCAGAAGCGGGTCTCCTTGCACACAGTAACACCGTGATGTATGCAGATCGTGTGAGAAGCATGATCAGCATGATCTAGAACGAAATATAGAAGCGGAAGCAGCCTGGCAGCAGTTGAAAAGGTGAGCTTGAGGGTCCGGGTCCTGACAGGTGACTGGGTGAGTAGGTATCTCAGGTAGGTAAGAGCCCTGATCAGTACCTTGGTAGGTGGTTCTTGAACCGAATACAGGAGACTGGATACTGAAGACTAGATCCCGGAGACTGGGATACCGAACACCGGAATCCGAACACGGCAGGTTGGGCTGTGTTGTGTCTGTGGCAGCACTTGAGCCCAATGCAAAATGGGCACACCGGTGATATCGTCCTTGTTGTGCGTGCCTGATGAGCTTGAGCAGAGGCCATCAGCACCAGCCACCAGCCATCGGCCATCGGCCATCAGCCATTAGCTGGGAGGACCCGGGAGGACATCTGGACCTGTCGGGGGAGGGGTGTGGGTTGTGTCCTTGTTTGACCAGATCCACCGCATACGTTGATAAATGCTGAGCGACGCGAGACGCTTTATCCTATGCGAGGAGGGCTTTTGGTCACTTTTGACATTCCGGCATTCTGATGCCTCTGATACCTCCGATACCCTCTGCCAGCTCTGGGCGCAGGTCGTCCTCCGGATCGAGACAAGGTGGCTTTTGCTCCTTGATTTGCACAATTCCTGACTTCTTCCCACATTGTCCGGCTCGTGTTTGCCCCTTGACGTAAGGGAGGATCAACCATGACCATGGCATTGCACACCTGGGCATACTGAGGTGCTTGTCATTGGAGGCGAGGTAGGGAGAAGGTGTCAGATTTTTTTATCGTGCACTCTGACTACATCCTGATTGGTGTAGATAATGTAAAAAGGTGTGTGGGGGAATGTAGTGGGCATCAATCTCCAAGGTGAGGAAAGATTGAGAAGGTACGATCTGGTACAGACAGTACTGAGCTTTGCGCTCTGCGCTCTGCACACAGGTGCGCGCCGAACAACTACAGACCTAGAAAGTACCATACACAGGTAACGTCATCTTGTCCCTTCCCTTCTTATGTGATGTCAGTTCTTTTCTGTGGCTGGACCCTTGTGTAGTACGTTTTAGTGTGTACCAGTTGACCCATCCAGGGACCCATGGATGGCATCCCCATATAGGTACCTAGGTACTATGTTCACCTGGGCAGCTACATAGTACAAGGGTTTTGGGTACCTAGATGGAGTAGTAGCATCGTGGCCGTTTTTAAGTACCACTATATGTATATTGGCCACCTAATCAGGGAATAAGATACCTGAGCGCTCACTCTCAGGAACTTACTGGTTTAGTAAAACGGGCAGGAGATAACCATGATTCCGAGTACCTAGGCATGGCCATGTACCGGGGGGGCCAGCCAGCAGTCGCCAGCAACAACCAGCAACAACCAGCAACCAGCAGCCAGCAGCCAGTGGTAGCCCCCGTCGGGCCCGTCCAGCCCGTCCAGCCCGCCCCAGGCCGTTTCACCCATTGGCCAGTGCGTGCTCCAGAGCTCTCGACTTGTTGGCTTGTCCTTCGCGGGCTTCGACTTCTCGACTGGTCGACTGCTCGAACTGCGTTGATTGACGCCTGCATCCTGGCACTCATCAGCCGGGAATCCGGGTAAGAGGAGCATAGGCAGCATAGGATAGGCCAGCCTGCTATTGTCTCTCAGGTTTCACGAGATTTCCCAGACTTTGTTTTTTCCTTCTCTCCCCACAAGATCCCTCGCCTTCGCCCCTCGGCAATCCCCATCGTTCCATGTGTCCATGTGTCCATGTTGTTGTTGTTGTCCTTGTCCTTGTCCTTGTCCATGTCCCTGCCCTTGTACGGCACTCTGCTCTTGTGTACTTGCCCTTGTAACTCGACCTTGCCCTTGCCCTTGCCCTTGACCCTGACCCTGCCCACCTGCATAGGTACCTAGCAGTCTAGGTAGATACTGGTAGGTCGGGCAGTCGGGCAGTCGGGCAGGCCCCTCCTTCACCTGTTTCCTGACGCTGTCGTGTGTGCCTGTACGGGTTACAGTAGGTACCATGAAATACCACCGTACCTAAGTACTGCGGTACTGCTGTACTGCTGTACTGCTCAGACCACCTGGATCTGCTGTACCGAACTTGAGGGCCTGCATCAATATTATTTGCATCAAAAAGTCGTCTCTTCCCCCCGCCTTCGCCCCCCCCCCCCCAATCCTCCGCTAGGACGAGACAATACAGGACAACACACGACACAAGCGTTGCTACCGTCCCAGCGTCCGTGCCAAACGACAACGACAAGACCCCCAACAGCTCAACCAAGGTGACTTCGACTTCCCGAATCCCCCTCCAGCTTCATCCTCAACACAACGTAACGGACAGCGGCGTTGCTGGCGGTTGGCCACCCAACCTGTCGATTTACATATCTGCTGCCGCTTGCCGCCTCGAGGGAAACACACGCACAACACACACGGGACACACACAACCCTCCTTCCGCCCCGGATCCATACCCTTCATCTTCGGCGACTCCATCTGCGACACAACACCGCCCATGGTTGCTTGTGACTCACAAGGTCTCATCGTCCACTACAATCACGTCCTCGGCGTCGGCCAACACCAAACTGAAACCCTACACTGAAAGGCCATAGGGCATAATTAGGCCATCGGGTACACCAACTACCTCGCGCAATTAATACGACCCCGAAAAACAATATCACTCGCATAAGGCTGCACCCTCTACTCACACGCCGTCAATAATAGCCCACGCTCCCACGTTTGGAAGGGCTACGACTAGCGATCCGCGACCAGCGGACCAGCAACCCCGCGATTCTGGCCCTCCTTTCCGAACAACACATCGTACATACTATAGATACATGTATGCAGCTACCCTCTTTCGTTCGCTGTTGGCAGCTGTGGGGTTATCCATCAGGTGTTCGCGGGGCTAACAATCTGGCAGAAATGCGCTGCGGCAGAGCTGGCTGAGCCTATCTGCCTCACCTTCGAGCGATTTTCATTCTTCTGTATAGCCTACACTGCTATCGGCGAGGAGACAACCACGAGTGACTGTTCTTGCCAACCTTCGCTTCGTCCCCTCTCGTTGCGAGACGACTACGGAACTTGCCCTTGAGGTAACCGTCGCCAGCCACCGACAGCGTCCTGACCTGGCCTGTAAGGTCAGCTGCGAGCGACCCAGTTTCAAACTCGATACTCTTACCTCGCAACCTGGTCAACCATGGCCGACCGCCCACGCCATTCCGGGAGGAGGTCTCCCCCGGCTTACAACCCTGCACGCATGTCCATGCCGACCATGCCGACTACGCCCAGCGCCTACAGCTCCTTCTATGGCTCCGATATCCATGTCGTTCCCACCTCACGGCACGAGGCCGCCACTCCTTCGCATTACAGCCATCTCCGCAACAACAATCCGAGTGATTGGCGTGGTCCCAATGTCCCCGTGACCACCACCACGTATACCGTCAGAAAGGATCCCGTCACCAGGGCCGCCAGCGTCAGGGAAGACAGTCGCAGTCGGAGCTCCGTTATCGAGCCCGCTTCCAAGAGGCCGCCCATCATTGTCACCACCCGTCAGCCCAAAGAGCCTTCGAGTTCTCATGCGTCCACGAGCCATCTTCCAGCGACTCCAGCCACCGATAGGGGTCGAGAAACTCCCAGGTCGGCGGAGGACGAAACGTACTACACCCAGCCCGCATCCTCCATACGTTCACGAAGTCACGCACGGCCATACCACGCATCAGGCTCGATAAGCTCGACTTTAGACAATGACGAGTTCCTGCGTTTGAGACAGCGCACAAACGACGAGAGACTCCTTCCCTCGCGAACCGAGCATCGCCGCGAGAGGCCTACCTCTATGTATGCTGACCCCACGCGGCTCAGCACAAAGACCCTCGACCTCAGTGACTCCGGCTACGAGTATACCACACCCACTGCCATGGCTCGTTATGATCAAGACAATGATAAAACCCAGACACGACGTGGCCGTCGGGAAAGTATCGATCGGGATGCATACTATCGTCCTTCTGTCAATGTCAGCACCGACGTAGGTCGCCCACCATATGATGGTCGTCCCCGAGCTCCACCACCGTCACGGGCCCTCGACACTTACAACAGGAGACTGAATGAAGAACCAACCGCGGGCATCTATGATCGGCCCGCCGTCAGAGTTCCTGCGCCTGCGCCTGTGCCTGCGGTCATACCAGTCGCTGCTCCCGAACGCCGAGCTCCTCAGGTAGACGTTCCGTCCAGCGCCTTGGAACGTATCGAACGACGCCCGTCTCGCGCCGGCCCTCGCCCTGTCTCTTTGTACCAGGAAGCTACGCGCCCACTTCCACTTCATAACGATGTCTATCGTACCCGCGACGATGGGTATGTCCCCCGGGAGCATCGGGACAGGGATTACGTCCGCGATGAAGATGTGGCCAACCGTGGATTTGGTATTCGGGCCGACGGCGATAGGAAGGACGATCGTGGCAAGGGCAGAGAACGCGATGATATTCCCCCTCCTCGGGATATTCCCCCTCCTCGGGAACACCGCTCCGAGCCGCGCCGTGATGCACGGCCTGACGACCGAGAGCGCGAGCCCAGGCGTCGACCAGACGAGGAGATCATTCGTCGCGAAGAACGGAAGTACGCTCGAGACCAAGGCCGCAAAGAAGAGGATCCTCGGCTGGACAAGAAGGCTCCCAAGGATGACACTCTTCGTGAAGACGATCGCAGCAAGGACAAGGTGCGTGACAAGGTTGCGACTGGTCTGAGCCTTGCAGCGGGTGCCATTGGTCTGGGTGAAGCACTGAGCCACAAGGTCAAGGAGGAGAAGGCGGAGAAGGAGAGATCGCCTCGGCGACATGCCGAAGAGGAGGCCAGAGAGGCTCAAGCTCTAGAGCGCTACAAGCCTGCACGGAAAGAGCCCGAGGAACGAATCGGTCTGCGCGACGACGTCGATGAGAGGCCACGAAGAGACCGTGACCTCGACGATGCTGAAGACAGGGACCGCCACAGGCGTGAAGCAGAAGCGAGACTCAATGGAGAACCAGCCATGAGCGGTGCCCTCGATGGCAGTTCCTCATCTGATGAGAGCAAGCCACGCCGGCGTCGACGGCCTTCGTCTGCTGCGTTCAGGCCGAACGACACTGCCAGCTTGGTGGCCTTGAAGGAGCAACTCAAGGCCAGGGAGGAATCCGAAAAGGACAGTGGGAAGGTCAGGAGCAAGGACACATCTCCTGACCGACATTCTCAACCGTCATCTCACAGAGATTCAGTTGAGGACCCCACAAGATCACCAAAGGACGACGCCAGGAGCCGTGAGGCAGCAGCTGCGCATGATGACAAGCAGGTGCGCGTGGTTTCACCGCCCAGGGACAAGGACGACAAGAGGCCTATCAAAGGCATACTCAAGCAGCCCAAGCCTTCGTTTCCCGAGGAACCAAATCCTGTCCGAGAAGGTGTTGCACCTCACAAGGATGACAAGACGAAAGGCAACGTGCCCCCTGGGGCCCGCTGGACCAAGATTAGCCGGAAGCTGGTGAACCCGGAGGCTCTGACAATTGGTAAGGAGCGATTCGAGGTCCGTGAGGACTTTGTCATTGTTCTCCGCGTGTTGAACAAGGAAGAGATCGAGGCCTATACGGCCGCGACTGCACAGTTGAGAGGTGGGTTGCTGTCCTTTCCATTTTCTGTCTCGATTCTTTCTGCTTCGTCGCCCGTCGCCGTGCCGCCCACACCGTGACCTCGCCGATCCCGTTGGCCCTTCGCCCTCGCCCCATCGCCGTCCTCCGTGCCCCAGTCCCAGCGTTCCCTTGTGGCTTGTGCCCGTGCCTCGTGCCTGTGCCATCGTCTCATTGTGCACCTCTCATTCTTCTCTTGAATCTCGGATTGTTCTCCCGGTCTGCAGTTGCAGGCGGGAACTTCTCAGAAAATGGAAATGTGGCTGACAACCCGCAACAGAAATGCGCCGAAAGGAGTTCGAGAGAGACCAAGAGCGCGACAACAGAGAAGACGACCACGACGATGATGACAGTGATGACCGACGACCGCATAGGTCTCATCGACGAGACCCACGTGACGAGGACGAGGATGAGAGAAGAAGGCGCGAGGAGAAGCGTGAGCGGGAACGTGAACGCGAACGTGAGAGGGAGAAGGAAGGACGGCCGAGACGACACCGGTATGAAGAGGAAGACGAGCCGCGCAGACTCGAGTATTACGACGACGACGCACGCGACCGCTTGCCGCACAGATCACACCGCCACCGAGAGCGGGAAAGGGAGCCCGTGAGTGTGCAAAAAGAATGATGACTCTCCATGGGAGCATGATAAATGCCTTGGCCATGTCATGAGCGACGAATGTATTGATAGGACGGGGCCAAAGGGGGTTTCATTTGCAAAAGATTTGATGAGAGGCAAGGAATAGTCCGGCGATTTTGTTGCAAGACTTTCGAGCGAGCTGGCGATGATGCGATGTTACAACTATGAAATGTCACTTGGCGTATATGTGGGAAAGAGGAGAGGAAAGACTAGTCAGCGGGTAAGGCGGCATTGAATTGGAGATCTGATGGATTGCTGGCAACGACAGAAACCGTTCGCTGTCTCCGAAACGGAGTGATGCTGTGATCTTATCATATATGTTTGGGTAGTGAGGCTGCATGTCCCGGGCACGTGCTTCGCCTGCGACAGGTAGAGGTATCCAGAGGGACGCCATTCCGTTCATTGCCAATGTCTATATGCCAAGTAGATCTCAGCGACGCAGGGAGCAACATGTTGACCTATTAAATAGGCACCTCAACTATGGCTAGTCCCAAATAAAGGAGGGTAACTGCTCGACGTCCTCGTAGTACTTTGCTTGCCGAACATGCCGACTGGTTCAACTAGGCACCTGACTAGCTACCGTGAAGATCACGGTATCGGTAAGACAAGCCCGCTGTTCAGGGTATTGAGTCGATGCTTCCAGTGGTCTTGACACTCCATATTGTGGAATCCTTCAGTCCTCATATAGACAACCACACGCCGCCTAAGCACTTGACATCAAAATCCTACCAACCCACGCCTTTGGTAAAGAAGAATTGCGGTCCGCGTAAAAGATTTGGCACAAGAAAGGCACCGCAGCACCTCGTCGACAGCACAGTGGTCGAGGTCGTCGGCTTTCATAAAATGATGTCCGAAGATGGGCGATTCACGTCTTACTACCAAATGGTCTTTCCGTTGGGGCAGACAGGCGGGATAGAATGAAGCAGATCACGTTTCTCGTGAAGTCTCCTATCCCCTGGTCTGAAACCATCATGTGGGATCGGAGTCAGTGCGAGTTGCAACGCAATAACACTTGTTAACCACCCTCGATATTGCCGTTTTGCGACGTCGCTGGTCTGTTAATATCACAGGCGTGGACATCATGAACTATCAATCACCTCTGACCAACCAGAGCATTTGCCCTCCCGTCACGGCGAGACCGTGCACACCCCCGAGACCACCTGGAGTTGCGAGGCAGAGCGGTGTACTGTATACTAAAACACACTCATCCATACCCGCCTGACCGTCATTCTGAAAAGGAAGCCGCCAGCTGAGAGTTATCGGCAGCTGGTGTGCCAGCATGGCGAAGTCACTGGGGAACCCCAGCCAGCCCGAAGCAGTATGTATACCTACCTAGATATAACTTCGAAGATACTATGCACCTGAAATGGGTGACCACAGACACGGCTACGTTCCCCGGGAGCGCACATCTTGCTTGCCTCACCCCCACGCTCAGCCGCAGCACCAACACCGTCGTCAGCTTGTCTTCTCAAAAAACATATAGCCCCTTTATCGCCCCCTGAGCAATCATCGCCAACGGAACTTTCCGATATAGCACTAGCTTTGTTGACAACGGTACAGAGATTTGAGAATGAGCGTCTTGTTATTTGACCATCCGTCTCCGAGAACTGTCAGCTACGACCGACCGGTCAGTTCAAGCGAGAGCCACGGAGCAGCCGACCTGACCTTGACGTAAGAAAGGATATCATTGTACCCAGGGAGCAGAAGACAACAATGGCTGTCGGTATTGGTCCCAAAACGCAACGTCCTCGTAGTTGTTCTCGTAGTTACAACGCGAATATAGAGACGCAAAGACACCTGCCGATATGGACCGCACTACGTTGCAAGGCTTTCTCATGACAGACATACACCGCGCCTGGCTCTCAAAGCAGATAGATAGTATATGGGATATTTGGAGGAGCTTCATCACCCCTCAGGATAAGTGTACTTTGAAACCGTGATATCTGTTTGCTCAGAGCCGAGCAGCCCCCTTTAATTGCTAAGCATTGATCCAGACTTGGTGAATCGGCAGGAGGCCCCGACAGCGGCGGGCACAGGCCCCCGTGTGGACGACGTTATTCGCGGCGTTTCCTCCATCATCCAACCTCTTAAAGTCGCTGTGAGGCTGATTTCGGCCCCTAGGTTCAGGGATCAATACGAGAGGATAATCAAAGACACTGTCAAATCCGCACACTACCATTAGACTCCCCCTCTCCCGTCTCCTTCGAGAAGATCGTCCAGTGGCCAAGCCGAAACACTGTGACGCGTCCTCCTACTGGCCTGAAACCTACACTACTCTCGGGAGCGTTGAAGAGGGGAGTGGCGGGCATGTGAAGTACCCCCTGAGCTATCACATCGTGGCTTGAGGAGGGGAGGGGGGGAAGGGGACAAACGACAGATGACTCAGGAGATCTTCGACCACTGAGGACTACCAGCGACGCAAAACCGCTCTTGGAGATAGTTTTAGGAGATTGCGGGTGTGCCACCATCGGCAACGTACGAATCTACAACGAGGACCTGTGAGCGGCCGACGTCGGTGACACAAGTGATCCGGTCGTTATTGAGAGCCGCCTCGTTCCGGTTATCAAACTGGTCAGCTATGGATATCGCCTCTCGCCGGCACGAAGCCTGGCAGCCAACCCCTCGAGTTCGCCGCCCGCCCTGTGGCAACACCTCGCTCGGGGCGGTGTGAAGCTGGGCAGAGTCGTCCGGCGGCAACACCTTCGATGTCTCGGACCCAAGTATCCGACGTGTCAGGTTCTGTCCTTTCATCACTCTCTCCCCCCCTTTTTTCTTTTCTTTTTCCTGCTTATCTCTTCCCTCTTGGCTCTTGTCTTCTTGCTCCGTCAGCCTGAGACACTGTAGAACCGGAACCCGCCAGCGCGCATGGTTGCGGACGGCGTGGTAGAACCTCGGGGCCTGCTGGCCTGACCCAAGCTGTCGGGAACGGGAAGGATCTCACGACGCCTCAGTGTAAACCCCAGGGGAACCAAGGGTCGCATGGTGTGGCTGATGGCGAAGGTAAAACAAGACGGGCAGTAGGTTGAGTAACATCTGCGAACGGGGGACGGGGGACGGGGGGACGTGAATTGTGACGCGTGGCGCTGGATGAGACACTAGCTATCCCAAGATCTGAAGAAGGAAGTCCGAGGCGATATTTCTTTTTTCTTATGAAGACGCCGGTTCGTAAATTCATCGTCCAAGAGGCACTTCAGCCTGGCGAGACGGCCCGACGGAGACATCTATTTGGCCTCGGATAGGGACCTTGAGGATGTGTTGTAGGTAGGTACCCGGGCACTACGGAAGGCCGCAGGCAGGTGGCTTGGTTGAAGTAGCATCTGCGTCTCGACAGCAGTCCCTAGGAGCCGTATAGATAAAGTTTGGACAAAGAAAGGCTTCCTTAACAGAGCAGAGCAGCCGGATCTTGGGGCAATCTTCTACCCAAATGGTATCCTATGACCATCATGTTTAGCAATCACCATCCTGCGCGATCCCGAGTTCAATCTATTCGCTCATCGGCAAGGGAGATGACCGTTCATGCTCATGCAGCATGAGCAGTGGGAGCGTCTGCAAATCTGAGGCATCACAGTACCTCCTATAGCCAGAAGTCCTTACCGATATTCAGATCTAATATCTTGTGTCCACTTAGGGTCAGGGCATATATCTCGTGAACATGTCAACTCACAAAGACTTAGACCAAGACAGAGGCCAGACACGCGATGGACATACATCGACGGCCATGTACTGCCGCTTGCATCTCTCACGGCTGGCTTCGTAAGACACTGGCGCCTGCAGCTCCCTCATCAGGGTCAAGCACCTCTTGCGGCGACCGACGACCTTCGCGTCGCGTCTCCCCTATCCACGGCGGAACTCCGGATGCTCTGAAAGCAGTGCAGTAGCGGTGGCTCGCACATGAGCTCACTGACCATTGTCTCCTATCCCGAATCATCGCTGTGCCTCTGTGGTCCTGCATCAAGTCCATCTCGACTGGCACCGCAACATCGAAGCAGGCCGGCATGTCTTCGGATGTCGTCGTCGTCGTCGTCGTCCGAGGCTCACATGCATGACCCAGGGTGCCTGTCCACCGCGGGACCACCTCTCTGCCCACCCCCCTCCCCCCTGGCGGTCGCGTCCAGATCCTGCCGCCGGGGAGACAAGGCCGCAAGGGGCAGGGGGCGCAGGTGCCAGGAAGATTGCGCGGAGAAGCCGGGGGTGGCCGATGCAACAGCAGGCCCTGCTGCCAAAAGCTTACTTCAAGGCCCCTGTCAATAATAGAGTTGGGCATGGGGTCAATCTCGGGGCGCCTGGACTCCCCCCTTCACAGTGCATGCGACCCACACCACTCCCAGGTGCCCACCCCTCGCGTCCAGACCTGGCTGGCAGGTTGGCAGGCCAGGGCAAATTTCCCCTGTTGCAACTCATGTGCTTCGAATGTGGATCTGTTTCGAGATCTTTGGAGAACCCCTGAGGATGTTCCTATCATTTCCCCCCCTGCCTTCACATCCTTTGTTCCCCTGAAGCATCTGCTCCGCAGTCTCCAAGAGCGGCTTCGATACAACCGTCAATGTTATTTGTGGCTCTGACCGGAAGAGGGCCACCGGCATCTGTTCCAATACTCAGACATCCCATCTGCGGGATTTATCTGGAACGATGGTTGTGATACCCTATTTAGAAATAGATCATGATCTCCTATGTAAAAGTACCCGGTTTCCAATATGGCAGTCAGGGCTATTCCGATAAGCTGTGGAGAATCGCGTGCAAACAATATGGAGATGCGAAATCAAATATAGTGTATGCACGTTTGGCCTGCAGGATTGGATCCCTGTAGAGCCAGACTAACGTGAAGGGCGGTAGCAGTCTCGCTCCAAGGGTTCGTTCTCTGGTTTTGATTCTGGTGGTATAAGGCTGGTTGTGGGTGGCCTTTCAGGGCTTGGATCGTCAATCTCGATAGGACAATCATATGTTTTCTTTTTTTAGTAACAGAATAAAAGATACCGAGGATCTGCCAGCTGGGGGGACTGAAACAGGGGCACGTTCAAGCAGCACCAACGATGACGATGCTTCGGGGCCTCAAATACCGGTGTTCGGTCGCAAAAGTGAGCGCGAGTGTTTGCTAATACGCACAGTATCCAGCACACCGCCATGAGACGTAATGAAAAGTGTCGGCTCCTATGGCAAATGAGTTGTGTTCGTATCATCTTATCTCAGCGCCACACCTATGAGGATTTCATGCTATGGATCAAATCCTGCAATTTTCATGCACGAGGCGAGTACACCGTATCTCGCCGGGAATCGGTATACTACATACCTGAGCTTGCTTGACGCGCAACTGACGCGATGTATGGGTTTTGTTTGACGGGGCCAAGCGCGTCAATATACGGCATGTAGCGCTCTTGTCCCAAAGAAGCATTATCTCCTGTGCATTCAGCCTGCTATTCGTATTCGAGTCATGTTAAAATGAAGATGACGAAAGACACAGCTGAGGCTTGCCCAACCTTGCCTAGACTCTTGATGATCCTCACTTGCCAGCTGCCTGTCTGTGTGTTTGTAGTACCGATTGTGACGAAAGTCGACAGAGTTTCGGGCATACGAAGGGTGTATGGAAAAGTCTGCCCAAGCACGGGGATGTTTCCAGAAAGGGTTGGAGCGCCGAACCAGGGATGTCTCAGGTACAGTGCATAGTGGACTAGAGAGGTACTCGAGTCCACGGGTCGGAAGTACTGTCCTTGCTTTGTGAGACGGTACTTCGATTTTCGGGACGCAACACTGTGCAAAACAAGATGGGCTTCACAACATAGCCCGTAATGGGGACTCGTTCGAGGTAGCTGTGCGTAATAGCGGTGGGAAATACTCTGCTAGCTCCAATGTTAGCTGGGTCCATCAGAGCTGCCTCGTCCATTTTCCACCTTTCGTGGGGGTGGGTTAGGCAAGTATTTTATTGGAGGAAGCTCGTGCCTTCACCTGATGCCGGTCTTCATACTACTTAGCAATCTGCGATCCACCCATATGGGAGCAGGCGTGCCCACACTTCACGAGACGATGAAGGCGTGGCGTCGGTGGGGCCTAGCGCAATGTATATGTACGTTCCGTGCTGATCCTGACGCTTCGAGTGTGGGAGTTGTATGTATGTAGATACTGTAGGTAGTGCAAATCCATAATCCTGATGAAGGTCTCGACCAAAGCTCGCAGCCGTCCCTATGGACCGCATCTCTGACCGACACCTCAAATGTCGAGCCAGTTGAGGGTGGATCGTGCGGACGGCCTGCAGACGGTGGGACCTTTATGTACTATGAGCATGAGAGGTTGGCAGAACGTACGGATCTGTACAATCGACTTGCCCGGATCGAATCGTCCCCGAGTTGGTGTAAATTGTCTGGTTGTGCGTTCACCGCGTTTGGGAGAGGATGTCCGAGGCCCTCATTGCAGGTGGAGTGGCCGCGGTGAAACCTTCAATTGGCTGCTTGGTTGCGGTCAAAGACGCAGGCGCAGATGCAGAGTGTGGTCGACCCGGTGTCCCGCGGGCCAAACAATGGAGTTTCTGGTCCACCTTTTTGATGTCGCAAAGTTCGTGACGAGGAAGCGAGGGAGATCGAGTCCGATACATCAAGATAAAAATGGGGGAGGGTCCTGCAGGGCATGATAGCGGTCTCCGCTGGAGAGAGTCCCTGTACATACAGTCCACTTCAGGCCCACGATTGCCTGAGTGGGTGTTTCCTCCCATTACAGTACCGGTACCGTAGCTCGTCGCCTCTGAATATGCACAAGGCTGAGAGCGCAAGGTTGTCTTTGCGGCTAGACAACAGGTGAGACTCTTCCTCCCTGCCACCTCGGCAGAGCCCGTTGGTTTGACGGGATGGAAGGCGACGGGATTGAGGTTCAGAATCACGTCCAGGTCAAGGGGTATATGGCCCGCTTCAGGGTCTCAACCTTGACCAGCAAGGTGTCCCAGGACTGGGATGGCGGGAGTTAGGCCTTGTGCCTCACGTTTGTGGCTCCTTCCCCACGGCCTCTGGTTGCAGCCTCTCGTCGCGCTGTCGCGATCGTTTTGTTGGTCTGCTGACTCGATGAAGATGCATCCCACCCGAATGCATTTCATAAATAAGCGCAGCCGCGCAATTCGCCTGTCGTATCAGTCCGTAGCATACATAATACCTACGTGTACATGGTGGATGAGTCCATCTTGGTTGACTCGGCGTGCCAGAAACCCCTGGTCAGACGCGTCGTCCAGGGCCCCCAGGCTGCGGAGGGTCTGGCCTGCAATTGATAGTCCAGCCTCGACAACTGCCGTTCTGGGGTGGCTGCGACCCTGCATCGCAGCGCAGCACATGTTCATTACTGCTTGACATGTCCGCAAGCCCACGAGACTGACTTGGTCATTGACTCGTAACACCAGCGATACGATGCTGGGCTCAGGAGACAGCCGGGACATATAGTAGATTCATCCCTAGCCATTGGCCGCATCGAAGCATTCCTCACATGCGAACCAATAGCTTTCGTGCCGTTGTCCGCGTAATAAGACAATGCTTTTGGAAGCTTCACCAGTTGGTAATCCGATGATGAATGGAAAGTCAAGCAGCTATTCGTGGGTTGACTTGCAACCAACCTGTCAGGGGAGGATAATAATAGCAAACGCTAAGGGAATTCGCACAAGTCGGCCCCAGTAGCATGTTTCTTGTTGATGTTGCCATGGCATAAGAATCGTATCCAGAAACACACCTTTTTCCTGCAATTCTGCAAGTCTGCCAACTGCGGGACCTGGCAATTGCCCTTGGTCGCAGCGAGTCCCTGCGGTACGGTGGAGCAGAAAGTAAGCTTATGGAGCCCTCCCTTCAAGGATCGTCAACACAGGCCCATCGGCGGTGGGCAGCGTTTTCATAAACAAATGTCCAACGTCTGGTCATGTACTGTGTGGTACGCCGTTACCAGGCAGCAATGGCCTAATCGTGGTGACGAGCGCTTCTGTCTGCTTGCAGCTATGTAAAGACTGCGTTGTAGTACATGTGGCTTTGGTCCACTATGTATCGGTGTGAAGACACTCTATAAGTAGTGTACTGTACTGTAAGAGAGCAACGGCACACTACTGCCTCGGGAAATCCGCAAATGGTTTCGCCGAAATCACCGAGGCAATCCATCATCGGGCCTTTTCCCAACGGGCTGTTCGTGGCGGCGAGGAAATGATTGACGATCGGGGCAGAATGGCCGAGGATCAATACCTCAAAGGGCCAAGGGCATGTTTCTTCCTGAAATCGCATCCGCAAAGACACGATTGGGACGGGATGAGAACTCGTGCTTGACGCCACAAAGTCGGCTGGGTTGGCTGCGGCATGACGTCTCGTGGCAGCCTCAATAAGCTCGGCACGGACATGACCAGGTGCTTGATTCGATGAGCCGTGAGTCGATGATGTGGCAGGTGTGGCTCGACACCACACCACTGACATGTTCCAGAACATGGCGCCCAAAGTACATCGCAGCTCGAATTTGGTCTCGATAACAATAGCGAAAGGTCGAATGTCGCACAGAGGAAGAATGAGCAATCTGCATTCTCCTGCCTCTTGTGAATACGCGCTGATTACTGCGCAGGCGTTTCACTCCTTTTTGACATCGGGACTAAAACAGCTCTGTGAGAGCTCTCCCTCTGTTTGGTGGCATGTCGTTGAAGCCCGTAGACTATACCTACCTAGATAGTACACCACAGTGGTCGTTGCTGCCGGCGGAGAAGCTGTTGAGGCCGTTGCGCACAGCAGGGGCCAGGACGCCCTGGCTACAGTATACATACCTAGGTACGTACATGCCTACTATATGTACCTAGGTACCTAGGTAGATATGTCGCTGGGCACCCTTGTTGCTGCCCCTGCTTGCCCTCCACAGCAGCGATCCCGGCGGTTCCAACGGCGGCAGCTGGAGTCTGGATGGAGAATGGGTAGCAGGCCCATGTCTGTTTGTCTCGACCGGCTGGGCTACAAGGTTGACTGCTCGTAGTCCCTGTCGGTTCGTCACAGTACTACATAAGTAGAGGAACCAGAGCTTCGGGTCTGAAGAATAGCATCTCAGCTGTTGTCGGGACCTTTAGGGGAGACCAGGCCTGTCTAGACTGCCGGACTGCCGGACTGCCCTGGTGGCTTGGAGCAGGCAGTCAGGGTCGCGAAAATTCGACTGGCAGACATGCCGACAAGCAGAGTGGATACTTGACGGGAGATTGCATCGTAGAAGATACGGACATACACTACATATTGTAGCACTTAGTAACAATTCCGTTCCACCCGTATTCAGATTGTAAATCTTGGAAAGCACGTCACGTCCAGAGTGTCAAGGTCGTCGAGCACAGTATACGGTACACACTGGTACGTACCATACAGTACAGGCCATCTGCAATACAGTACGCACACAGAACCTGTACTAGTACCTACCTAGGTACTCTATGGTGGGTGTTCGGAAAGAAGGAGGCAAGCAGGGCAGGTACCTAGGATTAGTTAGGCAGGTAAGCAGGCAGTTGTGTCTGTCCAACGTCGCCTCCTCGAAAATGATGGTAATCAATAATCCCATATACCAAGATTGCCAAGGTAAGTTTCCAGATTGCGAAGCTCATTCCAGGGTCAAAAACATAAAAGTACGTACATGACAGTAGTGTACATACATCAATACAACCATCCTCCATCTGGGCAGGCGCGCCCAAATATCCAGGTACCTACCTACCTCCCACCTACCTAGGTAGGTAGGTAGGTATGTAAGTAGGTATCTGGATACCTAGGTACTTCTGCCAGGTCAGGTAGCCCTGTAATTGTCTGCCCAGGTGGTACCGTAGTATCCGAAGAGCAGGAACTGCCCGGAATGACCAGGGCATGGGCGACCCGGTCGTAGGCGTCAGATAGCCAGGCCTGCCAGGGCCGGGAGGTGCCAGGTGCCTGGCAGCATGCTACCTAGCTAGAACGGCAAGTCCCCTTGCCTCCAGAGCTGTCCTACCTACCTGCCTACCTACCTGGGTAGCGGTACATACCTATGCCCTGTCAACCCTGCCGACCCTTCCAAACCCTACCGACCCTGTCAACCAGGGCTACCGGTACCCTTACTTGCAAAGCCTCAGCCACGACGCGACCGCGGCAACAGCATCAATACAGAATACTATCACCGCCACCGAGTTCTCAGTAGGACTACATATCCTCCATCATCAAATGCTCGCAAGCAAATTGAAAACTTCCAGATTCAAATACAACAAAAAGAAAGGAAGAAGAGAAAATAAACCCTTCGGAGTTAAGGTCAGTACGTCACGCAGCCCTAGCCCGTCCATGTCTGTTGTGCACAGTTCGTTGTCGCAGTACGTCCTCATGACCAATGGACCTCGCCAGCGGTTATGGCCCAGGGCGTGACGGCGGCAGACATCCTTGAGGGATTGGCTCCGAGTCCATGGCAGCGGTATTTGTCGAGAGCATATTAGAATACACGGCCCCAAGTTCAATTGTTTGCAAGCTAGTGCGTCCTGCGGACGACAGGCGGTGGCGACCCAATGCGTTGTTGGGCTCGAAGGCCCCGAATCACGGCCATGCTGCTTGCGGCTGATGGACAAGAGCAAAGAAAAGCAAAGCAGTTCGTCGACTAGGAATTACTGTCGCCTCGTGTCTTTGCGTCTCGATATTGATTGTGCACGCTTCTTTACACGCCATGCTACGCCATGGCATGGCATGGCATGCCATCCTATCAACACACTAAACCTGACTGACACCCTTGTACCAGCTCCCAAGCCGTTTAGGCGCAACGGTCCTTGACCACGATTATCCCTGCCCTTCCGTCGACCAGGTCGGCTCCCGTCTCGGGATCCCCTAATACATTGAAACCACCTCCAACTCGCATTCCGGCCAATACAAACTAGGGCCTCGAAGGTATCACAGCATCATCGTTCTGTGCGACGACACCTCTCGCAAGAGGAGGGAAGACTGCGCCACGGTCCGGATTTGGTGTGGCTTGCGTCCAGCTGTTGGGGATCGACCTTCGAGCTTCACGATCCAAACTACTCGTCAAATATATCGGCACCGCTGCGGCCTGTTTGCGAGAGCTTATCGACACGTCCATGTGAATCTCGGAAGATATCATCGGTTGATCTTGCGGCGCAACACCGTCATACCCATTTGGTCCAACTTGCGCCTGCACCGGATAGAAATTCACCGCCCGGCGTCAGCCTAGCCCATGAGCCTTGTTAATTGCACATACCAGCTCGCATAAACAATACGATCGAACCTTTGCGCTAATCGAACCGCGCAATAATCTTCAGATTGGAAGTATCAGTAGACGGAAAGCAAAGCAGAACTTCCGGCCGATTAGGAATTAGCAGGTATGTCTGTCTTTTTGGCATATCATCCCCCGTGCCCCCACGAGAATCCTGCTATAGCCAAAGCAAAGGCGTCCCTCGGACATATCTGACTGATACGCAGCCTGTGCAGCGTCTTCAGTCGAGATATTTGCAGTCGTAAATTAATCGAACTGGTAAGTCGAATTGCCCTCTTAGTCACGACTTTCAAGCCCTTCATACAACCTTGAACATATCTTCTTCTTTATCCCCTTCTTCGATCGTGTCGCCAGGACTCAGCTCCGAGAAGAGCGATTTGCATTGTGCCAATCATCTGGGGCAATCTTCTCACACGATCGATCCACTGCCCTGGCGCATCCATGTACATATGCTTTTAGCCGGATACGACCCTCCCATTCCCCGTCTTGTCTTCGATGAAGGAAGCCCACCTCTGCCAGGGTCACATGCGACCGCTGTTCACACCCAAGTTCTTCAAACCACACCCCCCCGGGTTTCCTAGTCCCCCCTTAATAACAACCGTACCAAGCGGACGGCGTGGCGGCAAGCCAACCTGATTCGAAGCGGTCTTTTGTTCCGCACTGTACCTGTTCTGTACGGATACTTCACCAGTCAATCTCGCTGCCCACGGCGCGCCAGTTCATCTTCCTTTCAGAAACTCTTTACCTATAATGCCCATGCGCCCAACCGTCTTCTGCCAACAACCGTCGTGGAAGATCCAAAAGCTCATTCACACCTTGTTTTCCTTTTCGTGAGCAAGGTACTTGCGTCATAGCCTGCCTGTACGTCCTTCTCCACACTGAGACCCCTGCCGCACCTCAAGGTCGACCTGGGACCAGCAGCGGCACAACACACACCCATGCTCGTTGCCTCGGTCCCCCTGAAGATACCTCCCCAATACCCACTGCTGCGCTGCCCCAGGTGCATCTAGCAAGCTACCCACTGTACTGAAGCCGATGACTGATTTGCAGGCATATTCTAGTACGAGCAACAGTCATCAAACAATCACATTCGCGAAAGAAGATACTGAAAACTGAAAATAATTCCGCGAGCCTAAAGTGTATTGACAGCTGCGACCCTAGCTGCGCATTACCAGTCCTTATCAAAGTGGCCTGTCAACTAGGGTGCGACCCTGCTTGCCGCCGAAGAGATCCAAGTCCGCTCACGTGGCTACTGGGCTGAACTTCCACAAAGCATCCCGAGTATCTGGTCTAGCAGAAGGCCTTGCACGCGACAGTTTTACGCGACACCGGGATTCCCTGCAAGCGTCTGTATCACCAACAAGAGTGTGTTCGAGCCATCAGCCGTCATTACCTCGACTGCAACTGATTCTGGAATCGGGATTCGAGGTACGTCCGGTCTACCAGTTCGTACCGTCACCGCTCCGGCCTGGACTCGTAGAGATGTTCGGTTTTTCTCTGAGTACTTGTGCTAGCTAGCCGCTTCGCCGAGCGAGATCCTTGGAAGGGTTCTGGTTCCCAGCTTCAGTCGTCTTCGAGCAGACAAGTGTTTATTAACACTGCTAACTCACTGCGAGTAGGACCATCAAACCACGTGGGACAACGCTCCATCTTGACTTGAGCGCTGATAGAAAGTCTGGTGAGTTGAGCGACCTGTCAATCTTCATGCTATCAATGCCGAAGTCGTGAAAGCTTGACAGCCAAAAGGCTAACTTTTCTCGCGGTGGAAAGGTTATACTGAAAGTGTCACTGTGGACCAAGTCGTCGTCTCTATGGGTTTGACAATGGCTCAGCATCATCGACAGGTCAATGGCCAGTTTAAGGAAGAGCCTGGCACCGACCCGGTAAGTTCGGCACAGAATTTCCTAGCAAACGTCAACTACCAGATATGGCCTGCATTTTGGCCACGGTAGCCCCAGGCCGCAGTAGCCAAGTTCTGGGTGCAGGCCTTCACGGGCTGCAGCCCCTTCAAGCTTCACCTACACCTTTCATCCAACCCTAAGGTTCTTCGACCTCCTACTCAAGCTCTACTGTCCGGCGTAGCCCTGAAGTACAGTCAGTGGCTGGGGGCAATGCGGAGTGGTATGACTGTGATTTCTAGAAGACGAGATGGAAACCCTCGAGCATCACCAGGCCTGGTCTTGGCTCTTTGGGGGGGATGGGATTACAGGGGATGCAGTTGTTTCACATTCGGGCGGGGGCCACCGTTGCATGCGACAAGGCGCGCGCGCGACAGGGTTTGCTAGTGCGACCCGACAAGATCTGAAGTGTGGGAAAACTTGGATCCCCTTGTCGCCACACAGGGTGGTACGAGCCAAGCTGGCTGCGGCAGCGGAGCCACCACTCACACCCACCCACCCACACAACACCCCCGGACAACCACATACCCAAGACACTTCTGGGCAGTCCCTGTTGATACCGATACGATTGATGCATTGAAGAAAGGCTTCGACGCGTCATGCAAACAATGAGATGTCAACTTCAGGAAGGACAATGTCCTTTCTTCTCTGGGAGCCTAGCACAGATGGTTCAGACGGCCTTGGGGCGATAGCACACGCAACACGCACACGCATACGCACACACGCAGTACTTCGTACGATGCTGGATTACAAGTCCCGTGCCTTGGTGCTGCAGTGGGCAATACCAACCAACGACAGGGTTCCAACGGCTAGGAGATCAATCGCTGTCGTCAGTGCTGCAGCGCATGCTGATCTCCATTAAGCGATGGTACCGGATCTCGCTGGCTGGGTTAAAGTCGACCGCAGTGAGCTGAACGGAACAAACATTGGACGTATGCACGCCTTCCAACTTTCCGCGGGTCCCCGGTATCGAGTTGCTAATGGTGGTACTACTATGGTATGTACCGCTACCAGCCACGCCGGGTCGCGAGAGACTTTGGTGACCTTGGTCTGCGGACAGGGATTCGACAACCTACTGGGACACACATCATCCACACCGCCGTTCTCTTTGGAACGAGTCCCTGCACCTTTTCCCTCCTCTCCAGAAGTACCGGCCCAGTCACTCCCAGTTCTCTCTCCCCTCCGAACGTGTGGCGCCGGCGCTGATGACCTTATCCGGTCTAAGCTGTCTGCACGACTAGCCGCTGGTCAAACTCAATTGGCTCTCTCTTAGCCCTGTCCCTTGCGTGCCCATCTTTCCCTTCATAAACCTTGATCCCAACCCTCAACCCACCCGCCTCCAATTTCACTCCATCCTGCTGCGTCTGCATCTGAAGCCTGAGCCTGTCTGCTGCGCCCTGCGTCTGCGTCTGCGATTCGAGTGACGCCCCGAATCTGCTCCTCCTGGAAGCCTGCTGGCGTCAATGCTCTGCGGGATACTGTGCCCAAAACAGCCGAAGCTTCAAAGAGCCCTATAACGCATCTTCACTATTATTGCTATTGGCATGAGCTGATATTGCTCCTTTTCCCGAGTTCCTTTCCTTGTCGGCTGGCCAGAATCGCAGAGCATGGTAGCCCCACAACCCTACAGCTCCATCTAGTTCAAATATCCTCACAACCCTGCTTCCATCCATTCCACCCCCAAGTTCCTCACCCTCGCAACTTCTCCGACTTCCTCTGGTTACCTGGGACTTGGTCAGTACCGCCCTGCAAATCCCGTGTTCTTCCTGTCCTGTCCCATCCCCCCTCCCCGGCCTGGAAGTGGCTTCTGCCCCCCTCCCCCCAGTTCGAGTTTAGATCCTCCAACACATGGGTCTGGGATGCGATCACTGCAGGCACATCACTAGATTCCCGATCTTAGGGTTCGGGACATTCTGAGTGGTCAAAGCACTATCCCCCTGTTCTCGCTTCTGTGCTCCCATGTCCATTGAGGGGAGGAGTTTTGCAGGCACTCAATTCGGGACCCATCTTGTCATGCCCGTCATGATATGGCCGCCCTGTTAAGCCTTAGAGACCCTCCCCGTCCTTGACAGTGTCGAGTGAAGATAATGAATAGGAAGAAGAAAGGAGCCAAGGGGAGCCACCCGCCTCGTCCGGCTTTGCAAACTTTTTTTTCTTCCGTTCCTCTGGTTGTGCTATTACGAATTGAGCCTGGTCGGAACCGTTGGAACTAATGGGAGTCTTTTCTATACAGCACTATCCCCACCAGGCCCCACCGCCTTCGCACCTGCAGCACCACCGACCTCCAAGTATAGTTCATCAACAGCACCACGCCCAGGCTGCACCTCTACCACAGCCCTCGCATCCCTCAGGGTACTCGTCTAGTCATCCCGCACCCCCGGTTTATCAGCAGGCCAACCAGGGAAATACCGCGCAAAATTCGACACAAGACGCCCTGCCATATTACCAGGCAAGCCCCTACAGCACCCCAAGCGCGACGAGCGGATACACATCCGCAGGTAAGTCGCGTCTCCCGAGTCGAAAACCCTGTCTGCAACTCGCCGAGGACTCTTTAACTGACGAAACAACATCAGACACGCCAGACATGATGGCCGCGACGATGCATAGACAATACCCCCCGATTTACCAGACGCCCCAGTCCAACTCGCCGGCGTCCGTCGCATCGCCCTCAGGACACGACCATCAGAGGAGCATGTACGGCCAGCCGACGTCTCAACAAATGCCTCAGCAGTCCATGTACTACCCACCTCAGGCGCAGTATGGCTCCATGCCTCAGCAGGCAGCACCCTCGCCGTACAGCCAGCATGCTCAGGCTCCTCACCAGTCCATGGCGTCGCAGCCGAACATGATGATGTCGCACAACCCACCACAGCATCAGATCGCCCAGCACGCAAGCCAACACGCTCAAGCCGGACTGACCGGCAGCCCACGGCACCAAAAGATCGAGGCACACCAAGTACCTCCTCAACTACAGCGGCCATCGGCATCTGGACCCATCGGAGGACCATCTCCAACAACCCAGAATGGTGGTCAACTGTCGACGCCCACGGGCTCTACTCCCGGTGGCGTGAACCCGAATGCTGCGCCAGGCCCGATCCCCGCTACGACTCCCCTCGTCGTTCGTCAAGACGGTAACGGCGTGCAGTGGATTGCGTTCGAATACTCTCGGGATCGCGTCAAGATGGAGTACACGATTCGATGCGACGTGGAGTCCGTCGACACCGATCAGCTTTCGGCCGAGTTCAAGACGGAGAACTGCGTTTACCCTCGGGCATGCTGTCCGAAGGACCAGTACAGGGGAAACCGGCTTCAGTACGAGACGGAGTGCAATACTGTCGGCTGGGCGCTTGCGCAGCTCAACCCGCCCCTGCGCGGCAAGCGAGGTCTGATTCAACGAGCAGTTGACAGCTGGCGGAACAGCAACCAAGATCCCAGACTGCGCAGCAGGCGCGTACGCCGCATGGCCAAGATGGGCCATCGCAAGTCTGTCAACAACACCCACCCTGCCCACATGGCCGGTCCAAGTGGTCCCGCAGGGATGCCTGCCTCAGGACCCATAGGTCCCAGCGGCACAGCATCCATGGGGAAGCCCGGGATGCCAATGGGTGGGCAGATGCATCACCACCAGGGCACAACAGATGGCCATGCTCATGGTGCAGGGGACGAAGTCGGTATGTTTCACCAGATGTGATGTGTGCATTATCGCGATTGCGTGTGATACCTTTCAAAGACATGTTATACCTATGGCTGCGTTTGTTTATTGTGTTTTATTTGGACGGTCTTGGAACCTCGGAACCTGTTTTACGCATTTCTTTCTTCTGTTGTTTATACGGCGGCGCCGATTTTATACATACAAGCTCAAGAAGCTCGCCCGGCGACAGCATATCAAGAAAAGACACCTGTACATTACACTAGCCGCCTGTTGCGTTGTTGTTAGTTTGTTCTGCTGAGTTTTTTGGTCCGTTGTCCTGGTCAGTCTTGACTGGCGACGAGATTCGTCTTTGGCATCGCATTGCACTGCATCTATCTGCATTTGCTTGCGCTGGCTTCGCCGTTTGCCATTGCCTTGCGGACCGTGCCATTCATCAGCATTACAGCCAACCACATGCGGCAGCTCACTCTTGTCCATGGACTGTAGTCAAGTCCCTTGGATATCTGTATTGCATAACATATTGTTTATCCTGGACCATTACCCTTCTGCTTCAGCTTGCGCAAGTTGCTGCACCATCCTTGTCTCGCTTACACGCGTTTGGTCGTTTGCCGTTCTGCTTACCACACTCCTTTCTCAAAGTAGCAGTCGTGTCCGCAGATCACATGAACATCAAACAGATAGGAACGCTAATATGTGCCCCATCCACCTGCAGGTGACGGAGAATACATGGACGACCAACATCATCATCACCATCAAGCGCCACCCACCCAGGGTGCTACTAGCGGAGACGACGTCCGTCAGGCTCACGTCTTCAACAGTGGCTATGGCGCCTATGGAAGCAACGCACCTGCTGGAAGTTCCTCGATGCCCTCGCTCCAAGACACCCTCAGCAATGGCCACCACTCCGTTGCCGCTCGACGTGCTGGGTCGCGTGCCCCTGGTGCCGACGAGCCCGAGAACCTCTTCCCGGACATTCCTGAAGCTAAGAAGCGCAAGTTCATCCTGGTCGAGGACAGCGATCGCCAGAGTCGTCTCCGTGTGCGCGTCACTCTCGATGGCGTCGACACCCGTGAGATTCCTGACTCGTTCCGTAAGAGCTCATCTGTCTATCCTCGTTCATACTTTCCTCGCGAGATGCAGAGCCCACCTCCCAGTGCGACTGGATCCAGATTCTTCCAGGATGACCTGAGCGACGCCGAAGATGACGGCAACGCCGAGACGGAAGGCCGGCGGGCTGGTCGTGGTGCCGGTGGACGCGGCAGGTGCATGGTCAAGGTCCCGGCAACATCAAGTGAAGGCGGTGAGGTCGAAGTCGCCATTCCCAAGCTGCGTAAGGGTTTCCGTGGCAAGGAGGTCCGTCTCAATGATCTGGGATACCGCATGGCCTGGCTGCAAAGCCGTGTCTTCGCAGGCCGTCCCGTCTTCCTCCAGCGTGCCCTAGACTGCTACCGTAACAAGACGCGCCAGGCTATCGATTCGATTATGCAGGACGTCAAGACAGTGGCGCCGCACTACGAAACCCGTGTCGGCAAGCGCAGGTGGACTGAGAAGACGCGCCGGGCCGACAAGAAGGACGACGAGTCTTAGGCGGACTCGGCTCCATCACGTCACTCGGCCGTGGAATCCGAGCAGCAGAGGAGTTCGATGGAGTATCCACAACTTCCGACAGCGGCGTCTGATATCCGGAGCGCGCGGAGCGCCCATGGCATTTCTTGTCCGGCAGATGCCTGTCCAGTCTCCTCAATCTCGCCAACTGCTCCTCGGATCGATCCTCAGCTATCGTCCACCCTGCATTCTGAGCAGTAGGCCGGCACTTCGCCGCCCAGGGCACCACGCGGCGTCAAGGCAGGAGGAATGCATGTCTGCTTAGTCTGCTGAGCGGTCAATCATTGCACATACACGAACGGTGACTAACACCTGCGATCATCGGGAATTGGACGGGAAACGGATGGACTGGGCACGCTTGGCCCAGAGTTCCTGAATCTCGATGTCGCATCTTTGACCTACTAGGGTTATCCTTCACATACGTTGTCGTCATGGGAGCCTCAGCCGTGGGAGGTTCTTGTTCATTTTTCTGCGACCACGGATGCTCACCCGAGTACCATATGGCTTTTTCCTTATTCGAACTACTTCCTACCCGCCAGAGTCCGTCAACAATCAGACTCAGACCAGCAAATCTCCCCTTTTTTTTTTTCTTAAACTTTTTTCTCCGTCACTAGCTCCCTCAAGGTCACCGATACGAGTTCACGACGCGAAATAGATACAACGATCTCAGTGACGAAAAAGAATGCCGAAGAAGACAACGGCAATGGGAAGGGGTTGGGGCTGGCAAGGGAGGGAAGGGGGCAGGGAAACGGAGTCTAAAAACACGAAACGGAATGGAACGACAAATCACTCGGGCGGCATCATTTGATTTTGATCTTGTTTTCTCTTTGGTTGCGTTCGGGGCGTCATCGATCGGGTCTTTTCACTTCGCTGCCATCATCAGGCTGTCTGACTTGAATGGTTGAGGGGTGATCAGGAATATTCCAGGCTTTACACGGATGATGACCTGGTCTGGCACGGCCAAGGTGTTACGGGCTGCGTGCGGTCCGGCTGACTTCGTTGTCATCTGGTCCCCGATATGTCTTTAGTAGAGGCCGTGAACATTGGCCTTCGATCCTGTGAATTTGCACAGTCCGAGCCTTGCTTAGACATGCCCGACAATAAAATATCTCTAAATTATATACGATGTGCTGTTGAAACGTGCTGGCATCCGATATCTCCCGGAGGATGCGTGGGTGATCGTCCTGAGACTGCTCCTGTCATATACACGCACACGCAGCTTTCCGGAATAGGAGCGATGTGGGAGACTGGTTCGGGCATCTCACGATCGATAGATGCTACACTACAACGATTGGCAATCCCGCTTGGTTGTATCGCAGATATATCAGTTCGGCCTTGTACTTGCTTTTCCGTTTATCATATTACTAGGAGGTCCCCTGTCAATTTTCCCGTGCAACCGTCCCTCGGGCTTCTCGAAGACCTCGCGGCCTTTCTTCCCTTCCTACATTTCCGAATCCCTGCGGCATGTGGCAGCGAGGGTACATCCCAGCCGCCGGCCCTATGTGTTACGGATTGCAACCCTTGTTGTATCAAACTACCCTGTTCGGTCAGTCTTCTGCGCCACTGTGTGTGTGTGTATCCTTAGGGTCGGCCTGTAGTGTAGGTTGTTCGTTGGACAAGGGTTTTTCCACGGATCCGTGGGCATATGGAGATGCAGCATTTATGGGCCAAGGATGGTTCAAGCTCAGTAGTTTGGTGTCCGGCCTGGGGCAGAGGTTACAATTGGATCTTCGAAATACCTGATGGTATTTCTATACTCGTGCGAAAGAACAGGCGAAGCGTCTGGAGCCGATGGGTTAACTATGGTGTTGAGATTGGATCACTTGGAGGCTCTAGGCTCAAGGTGTGAATATGTTCAATGCATGGAAAACTCTCGGGATCGTTGACTGGGTGAATAATGATGTCGAGTTGCTAGCAGCGACCCGAACTAGGACATTCATCATGCAGAGTGTTCTATCCTGATGTTCTACGAGTGGTTTATGGGTAGTTGGTGGGACGAGAGTGCCCAGGTGGGTGGAGAATATCTAGAAGGAGGCAGTGAAGCTGAATCTGGGCCACGATACTTTACTGTTGGTATGTGGTTGACGAAAAGTACAGACTGGAACTCGTGATAGACGACAGAGCCCACATCCGTATGAGATAGTAACTCGGTATAGTTGATGAAGTGATCGTGGAGGGAGCCCATACATGTACATACTCGAGTGAATATCCTCACAAGCACAACCATCGTGCGCCCTCACGTTCGAGGTGTCCCACCTCTACATCCACTGTAGTACCTTCATACTGTGTCATCCCATCCCAGCCCTATTCCAACCCATCCCCATCCTATCCACATGCCCCAAGCCTAGAGCGTGCATACAAAATCCTTCCGGGCAGCTACGATCCCATCCAAAACAATCCCAACCAACCAGTAAAACTTTCTTCCCACGCATCAGTCGTCGGCCACATAAACACTCTTCCCGCTCAGGGTCCCGACCTCCCACACCCCCAGGTGCCTCTCCCCCTTCCAGGCGTGCAGCTTCACGACTATGTCGTCCTTCCGGCCCCCCTTGAGGGCGAACTTGGGGATGTCGCTCTCGGGCAGGTTGACGGTGCACAGGCCGTCGTCGGTGGAGCGGACGTCGTGGGCGGAGAGGCGCCCCGTGAAGATCTCCCGGTGGTCGTCGGACTGCTCGAAGGAGAACTCTAGGCCCGTGGCGGGGTGCTGTTGCGTCGCTGGTTAGTATTGCGGTTGGTGGTGTGTGTGTGTGTGTGTGTGACATATGGATGTGACGAGAGAGAGAGAGAGAGAGAGAGAGAGAGAGAGAGAGAGAGAGGAGGGGGTTGGCGAGGCTATGGAGGGAGGGTGTGGAGAGTGGGAAAGGGAGGAGGGCGAGGGATAACTGACGATGGGGGATTTGCTCTCGACGCCCCGGCGGAAGGAGACGGTGAGGTATGGGGAGAACTGGTGAGGGTTGATGAGGGTCTCCGGCTGAAGGGTGTATTTCTGGGCCATTTTGAATTGTGGTAAACTTCTTAGAACCCGTGGACGTGATAAAGGATTATCAATATGTCTGTAGAAAGGGTCTCGATAGAGGAGTGACAATAGCGATTACAGTCAGGTATCAAGGTCCGAGATGGTTTGTTGTCTCGTTTCGTCCCAGAGACTAGACATCCTCGCGACAAAGCCTCGAGGCGAGATTTATACTTGCGAGAACGCGGACGCAGAGGTACACAGCACGGGAGTAAACAATGAGGGTGACTATGCTGCCAGGCAACAGAAACAGGCAACGGGCATACCATTGTGCTGGATTTGACCAAAGTCATGAGAGCCTCGGCCTGCAAGGCTACATGCACGGCGTGGTGTGTCCTGGCTGGAATGCCGTGCTTCCGGGTCTAGATGGCTCGAATTGATCAATAGTGATGTTGATTGGCTCTCCCTTGCGAGAAGGATTGCTGGTTGCCGAGCAATGCTGTCGGGATTTGGTACGCATATCATAGCGTATGGTGTTATTGATGCCCAAGTGTTAAGGGTGACATGTACTGTCTGTCCCAGTCTGTTAAGGATAAGGCTGTGTGTTAACGGGCGAGGCTGACTATGTGTATAGACCCACCCGGGGGTAGCATTTCTTATCATAGTCACGCGGTATATTGGTAACTCTGTATGCAGATGAATCAACGGCTTATATTGATTTGTTGGTATCGAGTTATCATGCAGTCATCATCAGAGTCCAATCTCAGAACCCTTTTCCACGATCCCCTCACATTTCGGCGAGGTTATTTTTTTTATGAAAGACTCGGTCCCTCGTGGAAGGTGGCACATGGTGGCAAACTGGTTGCATCTTCCATTGGCCTGCATTCCATCCCATCATCGACCCGTGCGCACATGCTTTGTGAACTTTTTTTCAGTTTGATCTTCTCTGGTGAGAATCAAGATATTTATGGCTTGGGAGCACCCTGTCCGACATCAGGGCCCTGCTTAATACCCTGGCTTGAGCCACCGGAGGCGTGAAGACCCTCGACAGCAAGGCCCTTCTCCTTCTCTGGGAGGGGTGCGGCTTTGTGGGTGCCAGCGACCTCGTTGGGCTGTTCGAAAATGTGAGCAAGAGCCTGGACCGTATTGTTTTACACGGAAGGGGACGAGAAAGGGGGAAAAGAGACTTACTGCAGCAGCTCCGGCACCAGGAGCATGGGTTTGCTCGTTGACGTCAACGGCGTTGTGGGCAATGTGACCTTCTCCCTGGCGAGGCATGTTGATGTTTTGAGTTGGTTGTTTTGGTGTTGGTTTGGTGTGGGATTGGTTTGCAGGTAGTGTTGTTGAGTGGGTGTGTTTATGGGTTATGATGAATGATGAGATGAATGATGCCTCGTTGTGAAGAGGGAGAAGAGTTCGTCTTATAAAGTGACCTAGGTGTTATGTATTCTCTGATATCATCGGTTTTGACGTCATGTAACCCTTCGATGGAAGTTCTGAGATCAAATACGGCCGTGGTTCAATTTTGGTACGTCTAGTTGATGTCATCTGCATTCTGTACCGCTGGTTACCCAGGTAGTGTAGTGATGGGGCCTTCTGACTCTCTGGAGGACATCGGCGATAGTGCGTGGAAAGGCCCTGTACGGTGAATCCACAAGAGTTACCCACTGGAGATCATGCCCCCACTAGAGCTCCCCACCAGTTGACCCCACCGAGGGGTTCACTACACATTTCATGGGGACATCGGAGCTAGGCTCAAGAACCCTAACCCCATAATATCTTGCCCCCACGCCCTACGCCCCACGCCCCATGCCTTGGGCATCCAGATGTTACAAGGCCCAGAAGGCATAATGTCAGTCAGCCTTGCAATGTGGAAGGGCTGACTTACAAAGTGCGGCCTCCCTTTGATGTCCCAGGATTACCACTCACTTGTTACTGTGGCTGGCTGCCTTTGCATCGTCCTTCTCCTATGCCTCGTGGTCGTACATCTCGAGACATTCGTCTTCCCCGATTCGCGCAGACACTCTATAATACACTCTTCACGAGAGCCACGCCGCGATCGAGACCAATACCTGCTTCTCGGTCTGAGTCCGGTGCCAGTGCCACCTATTCCACAATGGCGGATAATACTTTCGTTCTGGACAACTACAACAATATACCTGTGAAGGCGCCAGGGCTGACCAAGAAGCAGCTCAGTGAATGGCCACCCTTCAGAGTAAGCCGCCGTAACAATGCCCAACATCATGCAATATCGCCAGCCTCGTCCATGGTGATAGTAACTCATCCACTAACCTTCCGCTTGGTCAGAACTGGATCTCGACCCTCACTCACTCCCTCTCGCTCCAGTCGCAGTCCTCCTCTCACCCTTTTCACAATGACCCCTACCGCCTCAAAGATATCACCATCGAGTCATATAGCACCTTCAGGGGAAACAACATCGGCTTCCTGAAGCTCAATGCCAATGTATCCACCGAGAGCAACAACAGCCACCTCCCGGGTATCACATTCCTGCGCGGCCCCGCCGTCGCCATGCTAGTCGTGCTCACGCCCGATGACGTCGCCGCAGATCAGCTCGACGAGGCTTACGTGCTCCTGACGGTGCAGCCGCGCATACCCACCGGAAGCCTTGGCTTCGTGGAGCTACCTGCCGGCATGATCGACGGCGACTCCAACTTCGCGGGCGTCGCCGCCAAGGAGATGGAGGAGGAGCTGGGCTTGGTGATCAAGCAGGACGAGCTCACCTGCCTGACGGACAAGGTCGCGGAGATCAGGAAGGTGAGGGAGGGGAGGAAGAAGGCGGCACGGTCGACGGGTGAGGAGAAGGTGGATGCGACCAAGGACGAGAGGATCCCCTTTGGAATGTACCCATCTGCGGGCGGTTGTGACGAGTACATCAAGATCTTTTCGCATGAGAGAAGGGTGCCTAGGGACACATTGCAGGAATGGGAGGGCAAGTACGGTGGGCTGAGGGATGACGGCGAGATGATCACCCTGAAGTTGGTGCCCTTGGCCGACCTCTGGCTGGAGGGTGCTATGGACTCAAAGGCTCTGGCAGCTGTGACCCTGTTCCATCAGGTCAGGCAGTGGGAGAAGCAGTCGACGAAGTGAGATTGCGTAAAGACCCATATGAATATATTCTGGCCTCTCCTACTACAATCGGAACTGCTTGGCCAACTCGATACCCTCAGCCAGGGTGCCGACGCGCGCATCTATGCCATAGCCTTCGGCCTCCAATCTCTTACACTCGTCCCATAGATCTTTCAGCGGCACACAGAAGACTTCGATAAACTCGCTGTCTTCCAGCTCTGGTTCGAGCTCTTGGTTCGCGGGGTTGCTCACGTCGATGGAGACATGAACCATCCGGAGGTTCGTATTGCAGAAACCGGGGTCTTCGGTGAAAGGAGCTCTTGTTAGACGATGCCTTTTCTTTGGACTCTCCCTTGACTATGAACCCTGGGATCTCCTGGTGTGTCGGGGTTCAGCTGCTTACTCACCGTTCCACATCAAGGGCGAAGTCTCTGTGACCTTGCCCACATAGCCCGTCTCTTCCTTGAGCTCGCGAACGGCCGCCTCCTCAGCTGTTTCCCCCTCGTCGATGAGTCCGGCGGGCACCTCTATCATGATCTGGTCGGCTGGGGGCCGGTATTGCTTCTGGAGTATAATTTCAGGCCCTTAGTAGGGACAGCAGCCCCCTGACTTATCAGCTTGAAGCCAAATGAGCCTTCTCCTATTTCATAAACTCTGTCTTACCGGTGGGCTTTTCAAGAATAGCTACAATGCCAACGCCATCGATATCGCTGCCTTTGGGACGTGTAGGCCGCTCGGCAGACTCCCAATCTCAGGTCTTGCCTGTGGGATCCTTGTACTGAATCCTAGGGCCTGTCAAACTTTTGCAGCGAGGCTTTGAATCATCGTTAGGCTGGCTAGCCAGGCTGGCTTACTTGACGAGTCTGGTCCATCTGGCCTCACTCTCGGCCTGTTCGCGGGAATTGGTTTGTTTTGGTCAGTGATATGAGCTGTGCGTGCGTGGGCTTTGAGACCGACTTACCAGAGGGCCGACCGATACGACGTGAGACTCTGCTGCAGACATGTTGGCTCATGTGGGCGCAGCGTTGAGGTTGTCACGAAACTCCCAGATCCAGGGTTGACGTCAAGGAAGCCGAGCCAAAAAGCCAGCCCCTTCGAAAGCACGCTGGGATTGGGATTGGGACTGGAATTGGGGGTGTGGGCCCGTGGGTGTGCGTCAAACCGCTACCAATCCACTTCACTTCCTCCAGTGATCAGTTGCATGTTCTTGACACAACACACGCTCACATTCACACTCACACTCACTCTGTCGGACTGGATTATCTTATATTCAATAATCATCTACTCGACGAGAAATAACAGATAGATGTCAAAATAGCCATCTTGATCCCTACGAAATATCCCGACAATGATACGACGCAATCTCTAAGAAAGTCAAGGTGACCCCCAACTCCGAATTACATGACCACTCAAAACTCCGATGATGGATCTCGATAGACGGGCCCCTGGGAACTTTTGTAGCTTGAACGTGGCCAGTGGCCACTTTCTGGTCTTCTCGAATACCAATCGAGTCTGGCGATAAGCCTTACGATTGTTCCGAGGGTACAATATCGCGGTACGGCTTACTTTGTTCCCCTTTCGGAGTAAACCTTGGTGCCAACTCCGATGTCCTCTTCATTAAGACACTTGGATTCCTCGAATATTTCGCCGATTTCATATGCCCAATGTTCCGTCTTCATTATAATCCAATCTCCTCGCTTGATCTGGTCCCTTGGATGCTACCTTAACCGACGAGTCATAACTTAACATTCGACGTCTGACCTGTTTCAACCACCCGACATGGGCACGCCTCTGACCGAGGACGACACTGACTATCGCGCCTCAGAGGAAACGCCTCTCATTTCCGGAGCAGCCACGACCTCAACTACCTCGGAAGATGAGGTGGACCCGCGCGACAGGTACAAGTGGCCCGTCATCATCCTCGCATACTCCATCGTGTTCCTGCTGGAACTCTCCGTTGGCATCTCTACCCCGGCATGGAACGCCCTCCTGGAGAAGGGCATCTGCGCGGAATTACACCCCGAGATCGCCCAACTTATCGTCGCGGGCGATGAGAACCTGGTCTGCAAAGAACCGGCTGTCCAGGGCAAGCTGGCCATGTATCGGGGCTGGTCGTACACGCTGGAGTGCATCCCCACGATCCTCTTGGCTGTACCCTATGGCTCGCTGTCGGACAGCTGGGGCCGGAAGCCGGTCGGGATGTTGTCCTTTGTTGGGCTGACTTTGGTGATGATCTGGTACGAGGTCGTGTTCTACTTCCCTGTGCCCATGTGGGCATATCTCTGGTCGTTTATCGGGTACTTCATCGGGGGAGGATCCCCAGTGGGCGTGAGCATGATGTACACCATGTTGGCAGACGTCGTCCATGTAGACGAGATGTGAGTGCGACAATACGCTGGTCATTCTTCCCAATCTTCATCTTCTTCTCTTGTCGGGGATAACAGTTGGTCCATATCTAATGCGACACAATCATTCTCAGGGCATCGGTTCTCCTCAGGTTCTACTCCATATTCATGGTCAGCGCGCTCGCTTCCAACCCGCTAGGCGGCTTTCTCCTAAGCCAAGGTCCCTGGGTAGCCCTGATCATAGGAAACCTCATCATGTTCTCCAGCTTAGTCGCCATATGGCTCTTACCTGAGACCCTCATCGTCCGCCAATGGCATGATGTCAAAGCTGGCAAGACAGCCGATACGAGTCCAGCCGTCGCGCCACAGGACTCCGGGGGCGAAGAGAACTCAAAGAAGCGCGGTCCCAGGGCTGTGATCAAAGCGGCGCATGAGCAGCTGCTCCAGATATGGGACTTCCTCGTCAGCAACAAGCACATCGTCGTGTTGATGCTGCCGCTCATATTTCAGAACCTGGGGAGGTACCTCGAAGAGTTGTTGCTGCAGTATGCCACCAAGAGATATGGTTGGTCATGGAGCAAGGTACGTTGTGACCCTCCGCAAGACCACGCACATCTCTGAACTACCAGGAAGACAGACCTACGAAAAAAGACCAGCGGCTAATGTACTCACTCACCTCCATATCTAGGCCTCCTACTTCCTCACCCTCAAGTCCGCCAGCTTCATCGTCATGCTGACCTTCCTCCTCCCCGCCGTATCGACCTTCTGCCTCCACACCCTGGACATGTCCCCGCTCTCAAAGGACCTCTGGCTCTCCCGCTGGTCCGGCGTGCTCCTCATCCTTGCCGACCTGATCATCACATTCAGCTACACCCCGGCCCTCTACGCCCTCGGCTTGGTCCTCCTCGCCGGGGGCTGCGGACTCCCGCCCCTGATCAGGTCGCTCCTGAACGCGCAGGTCGAGCCGCATCATGTGGGTATCCTGAATACCCTGTTGGGGTTCCTGGATACTCTGGGGATCATGATCGCGGCGCCCATATTTAGTAATGCCCTGAGGAAGGGGATTGATTTGGGTGGTGGGTGGCTTGGGTTGCCTTTTGCGGCGGGGACGTGTATTACGGTCGTGGCGACGGGGATACTCTGGGTGTATCGTATACCAACACCGCCACGGGAGAGGGGGGACGGGGAGGAAGGGTGAGGTTGCCAGGTTCAGATCCCGTCTTTGCGATCTCTTCATTAAGTGACGAACACCTGCCAGGGTCTCATGGGGTGAATGCCGCCTAACCTTGGTGACACCGCATCGTAAATGGGGGTCTTGGGAGCTTACCTGGGTCGGGTTCAAGAGGAGTGGTGGTGACATTGTGTGTCATGTCATCTCGAACTATGATTGTTGTCAATTCTTGACAAGCTTTCCTTATTTGTGGACGAGCGTGTGGGTTTTGCAGGACGTGAAGTAGTGCGATCGTCCCTAAGTATATGGTTTATTCGAGGACTTCGGAAACAGGACACTTGGATCTCTGGCAAGGGACGGGAACCATAGAGTACGGACTATACACTCAAACGACTGGTACCATGGTATATATTAAGTGCAACGAATTGGCCTTATGGAGATGATCAGAACAGGCCCGTCGGCCCATAGTCTGTTTCGCGGTGCCCGTCCAGGTGCACATTGTTCGTCCTGCACATCATCGACTCTGTCTAAACCCTCCAGACGCACATTGCATGTCTCACTTCTCACATTCAGATTTGACGATGGCCGTGATGAGGTAGATGGCTATATTTGTGTCTTCCATTCTCGTTCTTCGAAACAAATCCTTCAAAGATATATATGGGAAAGTGGCCCCTGATAGTTTGTGATCGGGAATACCCTGCGACCGTTCGGCGACAGGGTTTGAAGTTTGGTACTCAGTGGGCCTCTAAATTCTAGAAACAGCTCGGAGAAGCCTCCCGGCCGGGGATGATATTAATAGAGGATCGCCTTCAGTCTGGATATTACCTGCAGGCATGTTCCTGTATTCTCTGATTCCATATTCGATATCAAGGGTTATCAAGGTTCGAGCTTGTGGCATATCGACGGCGCGCCCGTGTGGGTGACTTTGTCCTCCGTCATCTCCGAGAGAATGAATGAATGATCACCTCCCGGGGCTGGCTGCACGCATGAGAGACGGCCATGTCCATTAAAGGATGATGATGTTGATGCAGTTATTGTCTTTGTTGTTATTATTGATGCCTGCCTGTGGCTGTCCACTTGAGTGAGGCTCAGAAACCCGGTGATTCGGCTCGGACGCCTGTGCTCATGCTTGTCAGTGTCAGCCGGAGCTTTTATCATCAGATCAGCCCTTTGTGCAAGGTTGATGAGGATCATCGAGAAGGATCATCAAGCGAGGGCTAGTGTAAACCTACGGATCCGGAGAGTACGGACGTTGACAGGTGAGCAATCGGTGAACTATAGTACGGTACGTATGCGTGGTATATACAATACCTACAATATGTATGTGATGGTAGGGCCCTCCCCACTCCCTCCACTGCCTCTCCACCCCCCTCCACTCCCTCCACACCAGCCATATAATCTCCGGGATGACGTTTCGGGAACTGTCTTGACAGTGCGTAGGTAGGTAGTGTACAGCAGCACGTGAGCAGATATGTAAGGTGGTAATCGTGAGAGTTAAACATTCATTTTCAACGCCGCAACCGCCACATCGACCCACGATGCCGGATACCTACATGATATTGTTCGTACCTGACCTATACCTTGATTCCCCTCCGCCTCTAACGATAAGCCTCCCTAAGAGAATACGGGAGGCTTTATACTAAAACTTTGACACCAGGGATACACCATAATATAATGCAAATTATATACCTACAATGAATCCCGTCACATCACATCACATCAAATCACACTTCCCCATTTCGGCCGATCTTACCGTGAACTGAGTCGGGATGGCGGCGGCGGGCGGCGGGATATATCCACACTTGGGCAAACAATGGGCCATGGCGAATGGGACAACATACCATTATGACCGCCCACTCACACTCCCGACTTTATATGTACACACAGACGAGTGCGTGCCAACACTCGACCAGGCACTCCAGCCCAGTCAGCAAGCAGTATCTGCGATCCAGATTGCTTGCACCCAGAGCCTCCAGTCTCTTTTTTGACTCGCTATTCGTCCCCATAATATCTCGGAAGGGTGTGAAGGCAGACAGAGAAAGAGAGCCTTGTATTCAAACGTATACCTTATCGGTGGGCCTCCCCACCAACAAGGGAAAGAAAAGCCGGACCTCCTTTTCGGACGAAGCACCCCTCTTCCCTTCCGTTTACCCCTGACTAACTGACAAGGACCAGAAGGAGACCCCGTGTCCTGCCAGCCAGCCTGCCAGCTTGTACCTTGTGCCTGCGTGTCAGCCCCGTCGTGCCCGTTCCCACAATGAAATCGTCAAGCTTGTGGGCCACCATCACGCGCCCAGTATGGTAATTCAACCAACAAGGCCGATCTCAGATGCTACTCTGGGTTCGCCCCTGGGCCCCTCCCCAGTTCCCAAAAATCTCTGCCGAGACGAGAGAGATTCTGATCATCGCCCTCCCTGGCGCATCTCCTTCCTCTTCAGAAATTGGCGCCTCCAGCCTCGACATCGGAACGTCGGGCAGGCCAGCACACACTGGGCTCGATCTGCACCGAGGTCGTCATAGTCATACATAATCCCATTTTCTACGTGTACACGGAGGAGAGAGAAGAAGTCGAAACCCATCCAACCAGAATGGGCTGCTAGCAAGCAACCGCTGCACTCACTCCCTTGTTCTTTTTTTTGTTTTGTTTACACTCCTTCGCCCTCGTCGCTCATTTTTCTGTTGCAAGGACAAGCCCTTCTCGGCCGGTCGTCGCAGACCGATTCACATTCACTCATTCTCTTAGCTATCAATTCTTAATCCAACGTCGCCGGTCACGTCTAATTTCGTCTTCCATTTACTGTAAGCATGGCCCCTGCTCTGCCCTGCCCTGTCGTAGACCTCAGGTGCTTCCTGTGAGCCATATGTACCGTACCGGATTTTAATATTCTCTCTTCAATGCCACAGTTCCTTCATTTCATAGGTCCTGATCATGGTGTCTTTCTTCGGCCTCAGGTTCGGGGCTGACAAGAAAAAGTGAGTGAGAACAGCTTCAATCTATTTTGTCACGTCACCTCGCCTTGTCTCAACCCAAGTGCCCTTCTCCCAAGGGGCCTCTGACCAGCAAACCATAGGAAAGAGCCAGAACAGAACGAGAGCAGCCTGTACGCGCAGCAATGGAAGGCCAGTCGCGAGGAGGTTCTCCGCCAGGCTTCTGGCATGTCTGGTCCCAGTGGCATGCCTGGGGCCGGTAACAACCGACCCAGCACCGCACAGGGCGCACATGGAAGGGGAAAGTCTCATACTTCTTCCATGAATGACGATACGTGGGACCACCACAGCACCGAGTTCAAGGGCTTGGGGTCCAACTTCGTGGGGACCTCAACAAATGTCAGTGCAGGTCCTAGTCCCATATCCAAGCCTCCCCTGAAGCCATACGCCTCGGAAGCGAACCTGAAGTTGGGTATGGGGGCCGGCAATGCGTCTTCCTCGAGCCTTGTTGGGCCAAGGCTGCCTTTCGGAGGGGCTTCTTCTGGTAGTATCATCGGCCCACGGCCGGGCAGCGCACACTCGACGCGGCAGGATGGGGAGAGGCCATTTTTGAGGCCGTTGGACGTCAACGTGCAAAGGGAGTCGGCACCGGGCATCTCAGGCCCGTCTAGGAGTCCCTTGGGTCAGTTTGAGCTCATGTCGCCGGTAAGTGACAACGAGTCTCTGCTCGGCGACGAGCCGGAGAAGATCGCCAACGCCATCACCAATCGGGTGACCAAGGAGGAGGAGCAGACCAAAGCGAAGGCCGAGCTGGAAGAGAGGAATCGGGCACAGGCCGAGTTGAGAGCACAGACGACGAAGAAGATTGATGGGTTGAGGACGAGTTCGGTCACAGCGAATCCATCGCCACCCGGATCCATTCGAGGCGGGAGACAGTCGCCGTCGCCGATTGTGTCTGGGCAACAGAAACCTAACCTTTTCTTCCAAAGAAAGGCTTCGCAGGACTTGAGGCCAGGGAGTAGCGGGAAGGATCTGCCTAACGGTCCTTCACGCCTGAGCCCGAGCCCGGGGCCGCGGACACAGCCATCTATCACGGAACTAAGGGAATCGAATAGCAGAGGGAGGGATACGTCCAGCAGTCCTTCACGACTAAGTCCAAGTCCAGGGCCACTGACTTCACAGCCTATTACAGAGGATGTGAGATTGGCCATCGGAGGAAGAGATGTCACTAATGGTCCCTCACGCCTGAGTCCAGGGCCCGGGCCACAGGCTCAACATCTTACGGCCGATAGGGTTAGATCCGACAGTAGGGGACGACCACCTCCCAGCATCGTGGGGCCGATTCCATCCCCCAGAGCACCTCTTGGAGGCGCTCCTGTGGGAAGCGATTCGAGATCAGTAAGCCGAGGCCGAAGTCAGACCGCCGACAACCTAGCACCCGGTTCGTCCATGCTAAGGCCACCTGGTTCCCGGGAGCCGGTGCGTGGAGCCACTGTGCCTGCAATCAAGCCTTCGCGCTCCCAATTATTCCAGCAATCGAGTCACCTTGACCGACCCAAGGTGGATGGACGCGACGGGAATGAGCTCAAGTCGGACCACCACGCAACGAACGGCCCTTATGGGATCCCCTCTCCACCACTTTCCAACGGTCAGCGTTCGAGTGGGGAAGTAGAAGGTCAGGCCACAATCCGCAACGTTCAGGCGAAGCGGGATACCGCTATCATCGATGGGCCTGACCGTGAGAGTCTGGGCTTGCAGATTGACGAGTTCGAGAAGACGCTGCAGCAGGCTCAGGCCATGACAGCACTGGAGAAAGGCACAGACGCCGTCATGCCTGTTGTTGGTGCCCGCAGTCGTGGTAATAGCGACGGCAGCAGCAACTACAGTGACGTTTCGGAGTCTCCTATGACCATCGAGCCGCCCTTGATATCCCCCCAGCCGTTCCCCCTGACCCCGAGACCGATGGGCCCTTCTTCTGCGAGACATAGGCCGAACCTTGCGGATATCCTCCCGCCGACCAGGCGCCCAACGGACCCGACGGTAGAGGATAGATCGGAGAGTCCCGCCGGGTCGAACAGGACCAACACCGCTGGCAGCATGCCACCGAGAAGACCCACGCTGGAGATGCGGTCCGAGAGCCCAGCTGGAGACCGACCGAGACCTGGTTTAGGAGGTGCACCTCCACGACGGCCGACGCTGGAGGAGTACGGAAACATCAGGATCAACACTGTGCCTTCGGTCGCCAACCACCTTGGTCGCCCCGGTCTGAAGGAGTACGGGTTCTACCGAGCAGAGAGCCCTACCAGTACCGACAGCCCGATCCTGAAGAATGGTCGGAACGTGTTCAGCCCGGAGCAGATGTCGGAAGAGCCTAGTAGCGCCGAGACCTCCCGCTCAAACAGTCCCGTCAACGGGCTCTACCACAGCGTCTTCTCACCTCCGCCCCCGGCCAAGAATCGCCCGCCACCGAGGTCCGTGAAGCCAGAGTGGAACCTGGGCCCGGCCCCCACTGCGCCCCCTACGACACCACTGCCAATCCCGGAGAGGAACACGCGCCGGAAGAACACGGTTGATTCCACGCCCCGGTCGCAGCCGGAGCGAACCCAGAGCCCGCAATCGGACTCCACGTCAAGCCCGGCACTGTCAGGCCTAGCCTCGGCCGTGAAGATCGTGTCGGACATATCAGACAACCCCAACTGGCCTCTCCCCGGACCAGGCTCGTCATCGTCGGAGGGCGGCAGCTTCAGCGCGCGCCGGTCTCTGCTGCCGGACAAGCGGGCGCCCCCTGCGCCGCTGAACATCGCGGCGACAAGGTACGACGACTGTGGTTTCGAGCCCGGGCCGTTGTCAACGCTGGACGTGGACGGCCCGGAAGGAGACGAGACCGAGCACGAGGAGGCCCCCGCGAAGATCACCTCTACGATCAAGGTTGATATGGATTTTGGGTGGGAGGAGGAGCCGACCAATGCTTGTAACAAGAACAACAACAATAGCAACAACACGGCGGGGGCCGAGAAGCCGCAGCCGATAAAAACATACGAGACGACGGTCGACGACGACAAGAGCTTCGCCATAGGTGTGGCCAGGGGCCTGTCGCTCAAGTACGACCGGATGCGCGAACAGGAGAAGAGGGCGAGGGCGAAGGAGAGGATGAACGCCATGAAGGGGGCGGCGTGGACCATCGAGGAGAGGACCTCGCCGACTGAAGGGCTACCACCACCACCACCGCCGCCACTGGCACCGGCACAGCAGCAGCAGCAGCAGTCGGCCGGTGGTGGTGGTGGGCTGAGGAGGCCGGATCACGGGTTGTTGAGCCCGACGGGTCTTGCGGATGCGCATGGGATTGGGTTCATATGAAAGGGGGCGGGGGCGCGAATACATATATGTTTTGGTTTTGGTTTTGGTTCTTGCATAGCTGGGGGATTCTTTTTTTAACTTGCATTTGTATCGCGATGATATTGGGGATTCCTCTCTTCTTTTTATGTTTTGTTCGTTTTTCCACAGGTAGATACCATTTCCCGTTTGCAAGGCTGGCGAGAGAAAACACATGTATTATATAGAGCACCTGATCATGACACTCGCTTGTCTCGTTGTAGCCGCCTAGTCTCATGTGTTTATAGTGCTCATCAGACCCTTCGATACGTCTCGGTCTGCCCCTACAGAGATGGTCCACTACGACTTTCGAGTTCAACTTCCGCCTCGGAGACCATCCGATTAGGAGCATCTCAAGAGCATTGTCACCCCGGAACTCACACCAATGGCACGCACACCTCGCACAACCTAGTAGGCTACACAGGCGAGGAGACCTCCAAGACAAATATCCCCGGCTGGCGACGTGCGCAGGCCCCCTTCCTCCTGGGCAGCATCGATTCTCCTGCCTGTGGACTGATGCTAGGGCGACCACCTTCTTCCACTCGCCGCGGTGGACGGGATGTCCAACTTCCACCGCTGGCATCTCGACTCTGTGAGGCCTGGGGACTCACCAATTCCTCAGATATTGACTAAAGCTCTGGATGTAATGGTTCCTGTGGGACTGCCGCGATGACGAGATCGTCACCCCCAATTGCCTCACTCGCTAACTCCTCCTCCCTGAGGCAACAAGCCCGGCTGTCACCGCAATGGCCATTGAGGTGGTGGCAATGAGATACGTCTGTATATCTGTTGGCGTGCGAAACTTACGTACTCCGTCGCGGATGCTAACAGTAGAAGCATGGACACTGTCTGTCGATGGAGGTCTCCATCAGTAGTCCTTCAGCCTTGGTGCTCAGGGTGTCTCGTCATTGCGTGTCCAGTGAGCTGATGGGTTCCTATTAGCCAAGAGGAGGCGGGACGTGTTACGGATCTAGAGACGGAGTCCAGTGCTTGGTTGCATATAATGCAACATGCATAAAACATATTTGCTCCAAGATTAACTAAGTCAGAACTTCCTTTGACCATGAGCTTAACCCCCTCACTGAGCTATCACTGGAAGAGCTATTTCGAAATCAAACAAAGCGCCTCTTGGCCGCCTTGGAGGTTGGGGGGTCCATTGGTGGGCGACCTCACAGTCTGAAGCTTGAGGCTTGACTTGACCCCTGAATGGTCCCGACGGTCCCGGCCACACTGCCACCGGTGACCAAGCTGCGGTGCGGCAGTGCGAGTGGGTGAGATGCCGAGATACGATACGACAGCTGCGCATTCAGTCCGGGGTGACCCTCTTTCTTAAATTATGGGGCGGCTTGGACCCTGACGTGCCTGACTTGACCTCATTGCCAGCTCACTGGCGTTGTACTGGCGTGTTTCGCGGGGGGGTTTAGGGGGTTAAGATGACAGCACAGAACATGACACAGCCTCTCCCCCATGACTCCAGCTTTCCGTCTGTAAACAATGGTTGGCTGATGAGATGGCGGTGCAGGACAGTGCAGAGGCCTCATCCGGGTCTCGGCACCCACTCAGCTGCCACTCCAATACCAAAGCTGATGGAACTCTTGGAACCCGTGGGAACCAACGATCTGCAGTCCTATTGAGCTATTGAGGCGCCTATCCGAGCCTCCCTTTTTACCCAGCTCCATGGTGTTGGCGATTATAAATATGGCCGGCCCCTCACTCACAACTGGTCCAGGTTGAAGGAGAGATTACTCCCATCTAAACCACACACATACCAAACAACCAACTCTCAACACTCTACCCTCCTCTCCTTCTTGTCTTATATCTCATCATCATCACAACAAGTCACCAACAAACCACAATACATAATGTCCGCCAACGACTACTACCGAGACGCCCCTCACGAGGGCCACCATGACGCCCCGCCGCGCCGGGATGACTACGAGCCCCGAGAGCGCGGGGACGGCGACCGACCCGACTTCTACAGCCACGAAGGCGGCGGCGAGCGAGGACACGGAGGACACAAGCAAGAGGGGGGCGAACACGACCGCGGCCTCATCGGCACCCTAGCCGGAGGCGCAGCTGGTGCCTTTGGCGGACACGCCCTCGGCGGCAGGGCCGGCCACGGCACGGCCGGTACTATCCTCGGAGCCGTGGCCGGCGCCTTTGCGGGCCACGAGACGGAGGAGAAGGTCGAGGAGTGGAAGGAGGAGCGCAAGGAGAAGAAGCAGGAGCACCGGTATGAGGAGGATGAGCGCCGTCACGAGCGCGATGATTACAGGCGTCACGATGAGCCTCACTACGGAGGTGGTGGTCCTCCCCCTGGAGGTCCTGGATATGGTCAGGGCCCTCCCCCTCCAGGTGGCTATGGGCAGGGCCCGCCCCGCGGAGGTGGTGATGAGGTCCAGGTGACGGTGCAGCCTGGCGATACGCTCCGGGGTATTGCGGCGAGGTTCGACGGCGTCTCGTTGGAGGATATCCTGAGGCACAACCAGATCCAGAACCCGGACCTGATTTACCCTGGACAGGTCATCAACGTGCCTGCCCGCCATGGTGGCGGCGGTGGTGGTTGGTAAAGAGAGAGGAAGAGCGAGTAAGCTTTAAGCTCTGCCGGCATAGCTTTGAGATAGGGGCACATCTCAGCTTTACTGGCCCTGCTGTAATACGAATCCATTCGTACAGCAATAAACATATAATAAATTGAATCCCAAAGGATAACCGATTACCACGCATCTTTTGTTCATATGTGGTTCATATGTGCTTTGAATCTTGTTCACTCCCGTTTCCACAGAACCTCATGAGGTGGGAATTGCGCTGTATAATCTCGACACCCCCCCCCCCCGGACATGACTTTAGAACCCTGGGTAACTCCTTACGTAGGATTCAATCAGTCAGTCAGTCAGTCAATCAATTAATCGAGCTAGAACCTCGGCCATGCCCCGCCAATCCCCGCCAATCCACTACTTCTACAGTACTACTTACGACTACTTACTGCACCGCGGCGCCGGAGGGTGGGCGGTTCCGCACCCGTCACCCGTTGATAACCATTTCTGCCGCTTCACCCCACCAGGCTTGTGACGATAGACAAGGATTAAAAGTACGATTGCAGTAGGTGGTGGCAACGGGCAGAGACTCCATCTCGGTCTGGCCTGCCAAGCATGGAGAATATAAAAAAAATCAAAAAAAGTACAAGAGTGAGAGAGACACAAGGTGGAAGCAAGAGAGAGTGTGAGAAAGAGCGCGAGAGAGGATCTGTCTCTTCTCAAGGCTTTAAGATATCGCCGTGCTTCGAAGGCGTCAGTCAGCCCACCTGGGCAGTCAGTCACTTACCTGGACCTCCTCTTCTGATAAGACTATCACGCCGACGCATACCTCACTACTCGAGTACTCATGAGCTGCCACCTCATCTCACATCTACCTAGTTATCCATGATATTAATCACCTAATCAGCACACTGGTCCATGTGCCATCTGGGATTACCTTAAGGACTACAGCAGGCGACTTCTTCAGTCTTTGCGCACTGCTCGAGGGGACGATAGAAAGACAGACCGAGGGGACTCCTCTTCTTCCGCTCGAACGCCGTTCATCCATCATCATCACCGTCTCACCGTCTCACCATTTCACCTAGACAATAAGAGACATGGCGTCCACCACGGAGGTGACCTCTAACAAGGCCCTCTACGACGGCGTCAACGACTCACCCATAGAGACACACATCTACAGCACCAACGGCGATGGCTCAGTACCTGCCGCCAACGACAACAACAACAGTGAAAACGAAAACGATGTAGTCGCCCAGGGCCTCCACACCCTCGAGGCCCAAAAGGTCCGCTGGTACTCCTACTTCACCACCTGGGACTTCTGGATCATCGTGGCCCTCGGCCAGTTCCTCTGCCTGTGCAACACCGCCACCAGCACCTTCACCTCCTTCCTGGTCGAGTACGGCACCAACATCCCCGCCTTCCAGTCCTTCTTCAACTACGTCCTCCTCAGCGTCGTCTACGTCCCCTACATGTTCTACCGCTACGGGTGGCGCAGGGTCGCGCGGGTCTGCCTCGAGGACGGGTGGAAGTACTTCATCCTGAGCTTCCTGGACGTCGAGGGGAACTACTTCACCGTGCTGGCCTACCGGTACACCAACATCCTCAGCGCGCAGCTCATCAACTTCTGGTCCATCGTCTGCGTGGTGGTCATCTCCTTCACCCTCCTGAAGGTCCGCTACAAGCTCGCCCAGGTCCTGGGGATCCTCGTCGCCTGCGGCGGGATGGGCATGCTGCTGGGCAGCGACGCCATGCAGGGGTCCAACAACTACGCCATCGGCACCATGGTCAAGGGTGACATGTTCTGCCTGGCCGGGGCGACGTGCTATGGCCTCAGCAACGTCTTCGAGGAGTGGTACGTCTCCCGCCGGCCCGTCTACGAGGTCTTGGGCTTCATGGGCTTCCTGGGGATGTGCATCGGCGGCGCCACGGCCGGCATATTCGACAGGTATACCTTCCAGGAGGCCACGTGGAACGGCCCCGTCATCGGCTACGTCGTGGGGTACACCCTGTGCCTGTTCATCTTCTACTCGGCCGCGCCGCTCATCCTGCGCATGGGCTCCGCCGCCTTCTTCGACATCAGCCTGCTGACGGGTAACTTCTGGGGCATCATCATCGGCATCCACGTCTTCGGCTACACGGTTCAGTACCTGTACCCCGTCGCGTTTGTCCTCATCATCATCGGGCTGGTCATCTACTTCCTCTCGGGGAGCATGCTGGGCGACTCGAAGAAGCCCTGGCTGGGCGACAGCCAGGAGGATGGCGTCGCCGGCATCGGGACTGCCAAGCTCAAGGCCCTCAACGAGGCTAGGAGACAAGGTCTCGTGGCCGAGGAGCGCGTCTAGATGGTCTGGATGTAGTCACCGGGAGACGCGTGAGGCATGGATAATGTTGTTGCTAGGGGAGACTTCTATTCATGTTACATGATATATACACGACGGACGCAGATGCCACATCATGATATATGGGAAAACATGCTTTGCGAGCCATCTTTTGCTTTGACCTTGCAATATATACCACCAGCCTTTGCAGTATCGCAGCAACGAGGCCGTTGCCTCCAGAAACTCGGAAGGAAAGAATGTATATACCTCGAGCTACCTCCCCAGGGTATGTGTTATATCTGTGACTGCCCCATGACCAAGTAAGACCGTAAACAGCCGGACCCTCTGAGACTTTGACAGCACCGTCGTGCGCAGATTTGATAATAGCGCAAAAGGGTGCCGAGTCCGTGATACTTCCCGGCCTCTCGAAAGTCGGACTCGAGGCCCTTGTGAGTGGAAGCAGGCCCTGAAGTTCCTCAACCATACTATGTGTATGTCCAATGAAGAGCGCAAAGAGACCCGGCTGCTCTGCGATATCCCCAGTCGATAAATCCTGATCGACAAGACCCTCATTTTCACCGACCAGAAGGACCACTTTCTGTTGAAGTGGTGAGTGAACCGACCAATGCATCGCGCTTCGCTTTATCATGTCCATTTCGGTGTGCTACCTTCCAACTGTGCTCGAGACTTACAACGTTCACCTACCCCTTACCTACCTAGAACCTAGGTCGCTGTCAAGAGGACATGTGGCACGGAGCATGATTACAAGCAAGGCCGAGCAATATTTTGACTGCTTAAAGATCCTGCGGCTTGAGTTTTCCAGTAGATGTCCCATTGCCTATCAGTAGTCAAGTCATGTGCTATGTATGGTGCTGGAAGCTGACAGCCGCCAAGAGTAGACTGCCGATAGCGAGGGGCCCCGATGTTTGGACCCGCGGGCTAAACCACTCTACACATATCAGATGAGGCAGGAAAGCAATGCCACCGGTGGGGGCAGAGTGGCGAAGATTGTACGAAGCGGCAAGGCAGGACGCAGCTATGACACAGTTCAGCCCTACATGTATTGTAACTCACCTGACCGGTGTCCATACAAACACACCTCGAAGATAGTTGACTAGAAGCTCCTTTGCTAAGATATACACACAAGTACTTCCGAAGGCGAGCGACGGACATAATTCAATAAATCAAGGAGCAGCTGAGTTGACTCACGAAGGAGAGATGTCGACATAGGGCGTGTGGGAGCCCGAAGGGAATTGGGCAAATATACCTGACATGTGCAAGTCACTCGACGTCCCTCAGATATGCCCCTCCCCAAAGGCATATAGTCTGATATATATTCGACCCCCTCTGCCTTGTTACCCTGCAGGTTGGCTGCAGTGTATCCCCAGTTTCATAGATGCGCAATGCTGTGCAACATTCGGTGTTGAGTCTGATCGATTCAGGCGAGAGTATATGGGCACCTTGGGAGAAGCAGATGATTCCCGCATCCAACCGCATATGCGAGATGGCCCATTGGGGACAAGGGATAAGATCGTAAGATCGTAGAGATTGAGTCCCGTTGATGTAGATAACATCGAAGTATCAGTCTCCATTCGAGAGGTTGCTGGCGCCAAGACCGCCGGAACAGGGAGGACATGCGGACATAGCTTGGGTAATTCACGTCTTACAGGAAACATCTCGATCTGGCTCCTTTCCATTCCGCCGAAACCAGACATGGTGCCCACACGCTGGTGTGGCTCATGCGGCTAAGTAGATTATACCCAAGGGTGAATGTGGTCAAGCAGTGAGTGGGCAACCCAACTGTCCAACTCCGCGCCATGAGCGAAGTCTGATGATAGCTTCGGGAAGAGCGACAGGTAGCAGGGCAGCCACAGACCCCACTCCACCCACATCACACTCATCATGGAGGGAGAGTGCGGGGATGTGCCCTCCTCCATCAGCTCTCTTGACTCAAACCGGTTACTGAACCCGATGAAGGGGAAATTTGGAATTCCTTCTAAGAATCTTTAGGTGTGTGATGGTGGTCTGTATGGGGGTGGGGTCAGCTTCGGCGGGCCGACGAAGGCTGTCAAGCTGATAGGTAAAAAGTACAGCTGCGAGGCAAGGGTAAGTGATGTGAAGTGTGCGCACGTAGTATGCAGAACGCCCTGCTCTTGCAGCTTGCAGGAAGCATCAGACGACTTCACCGGCGTTTAGCGAAGGACTCGACGTGATGACATGGGGTATCCCTTGTGCTCGCGATGAGAGCATGCAGCCATGTTCATCCCCCCATGAGAGCACGTACTGAGAAGAAAGACACCGAATTGCCATGTAAACGGATGATGAAACAATCCTTCGTAGCCTTTGCCTATTAACCTAGCGGCTGGGTAGGAGCCGCAAGTACAGTGCTGGTGGAAGGCGCACAGTTGAGGAATTCGACGCAAGCAAGTGATTTGCCAGGTGTTGCTGTCATCTGTGCTCTATGTCGAGAGTCAGGAAGAGGGCTCATCGGACTTTTTAGACTGCCCTTAAGTCTCGTAGTTTCCTGGGACGAGCCCGTGGTGAAAGTACACATTAGTACGGATGTACGGTCGTATTGAGATGTGTACTATGATAGGGCAAGCGCCGTGATCGAAGGTGCAATATGCTGGGCAGGCGGGCGCAGGACCGGCTCTCCATTGGCGGTGATCCCCTGGTGGTTGGCCAAGGGCATGTCCGTGCAGAACAATCCAAATTACCTCCAGCGTTGTCCAGCGAGGTTCTGCAGAGCCCTGGTCAGATTGGCAGCTGGCACGTTGATGGCACAGCAAGCCAGGGCGGCAATATCAAATCGGACGTGTCGACATGAGCCACGCGGAGCTGATCCGGGAGCCCAGGCCAGACGTCACAAGCCTGAGAAGACATGAGGTTGACATGGTTGTCCGTGGGCCCGCATTAGAAGCGGATGTTGTCGTGTAAGGCTGCATGCATGGAAGGACCAGGACGGACGTTGTCAAGTGTGTATCGAGGTGGGATGCAGATGCGGACTGGCATTGCATGCAGGACACGCAACGAACCCGTCTGCGGTTGTCGCCCGAGCGTTGGAATGCGGAGACGAAGATCGGCGAGGAGGGACGGCCCCTGCTGCTTTGGTTGGTGTTTTCAAATGGATGTCTGCTGGCCAGCTGCTTCTTCTGTCCAAGCCTCAACGTGACTCTGCCCCTTTTCCCTGCGGATGCGCGTACAATAGCTACTGAAAATATCATCATGGGCCGGGTATTCTTCTCCTAGTAACATGAAACGGATGCTGGAGATTGCTTTCCTCGGCACATCTGCTGTGTCGGTCAGGCCAGCTAAGGTTACTGGCATGGTTGACTGAGCTCTTCATGTCTGAACGTATCGTCTCTCTTGGTATTCTTGATTGGAGGTGTTGAAGAAGTGCTGATTCCTGATCCCTGGGGCTGCGGATGGATCTCCACGCGACTAGGAATTGGCAAGCAATCTCAACCCTTCCTGTACCTAAGTATGTACAAGCACGGTATGTACCGTATTTGTTGATTTAGGGGGGAGGGGCGCTTATCCGTACACTACCTACTCCATTGATAGACGCAGTGTAGTATATGGTATATGGTAAGCTGCATGATGATGGCGCACAGCGCGCGCAAGAGCCAGAAACCGCCCCCGTCGGCGCCCCCCAACGACGATGATCAATTCGAAGTTGTCTCCATCACAGGAGGAGCCCAGAGCCCCGGAAGGTCGGAGGGTTGGGGGGCCGGAGGGTCGGAGGGGCCCATGCGATGTCATCATCGTCACCTGTCCCAACTATCCCAATCCATCCAGTAAAGGACGGCGACATCTCTGCAGGCTGGAGCAGGCGGGGAGTGGACGTCAGATCGTGGTTGGCAGAGAGCACCGCGGGCCCGTGGACTGTGGACTGTGGACTGTGAAAGGCATCAAGGCCCCATCTCGGGCAATAATCGCACCTGCAGGTGTACCAGGAGATAGGTAGGTACAGTACATAGGTACCTTGTAGTCAACAGCATGCCCCTCCTCTGAGACGGGTGGGCACCTCGGGATTCCAAGGTTCCTCTCCATGGCACCCCTGGACGCTTCCATAGCACACAATTTTGTCGCATGCGTTTCCAGCTTCTTAATGATGGTTGAAAGTCGGCAGGAGGGTACTCCTCGAGCCCATCTCCCGAGGTCACGGTTGATCAATTGAGATGATCCATCTGGTCGTTGAACGTCCAAATGAAATCTATACGACTCCCACGGTTTTACCCGCGCCCGGGCCGGTGCCCGATACCTGCCCAGGTGGCACATGATGCACGTACCTAGGTACGTACCTAGGTACCTACATACGTGGGTATGTATTTCTCCTCGCCCCCAATCCATCCATGGATCCAATAGATGGCTCAACCTGCCCTCCAGGGTTTGCCCTATCCTTCCAAGCCTCCTTGGATGTCGAGGACGTCACCTAGCAAGGTGTGACAATCCCATTTAAAACTCGCGGATTGGGAATCATAAGTCGAGCTTGGCAACCGTCGCCGGAGCCATGGAGGGATGAAAGAGCATCCTAGAACGACCGCCGGATGTAGATGTGTCCATTTGCCAATGTAGCTCGCTTGTCACCCCAGATGCCCAGATAGTAGATATCTCCTACGGATTGTGGGGTACTAATAGACACTGACAGCTTGAGAGAATAATGTGACTCCCGCAGCTTGCAACTTGATGCTGTGGCCTTTCCATGCTTCCGTGCTTCCATCCACCCGTGGACTCTTCCATCCCAAGGTATGGATGTCGCTGGCTCCTCTCCTGTCCGTGGCCAGTGCCTACCCTGCCCAAATGTCCAACCCGCCCTTCAGGGCAACGACTTCCAAGGCTTTGTCTGTAATCGTCTACCGGTTTACTTAGGTAGGCGTACTAAATAGCGACCTCGGGAGTGTATGTACCGTACTTCGTACATACCTAGGTACCTAGGCAGGTACCTAGGTAGTTGTTTGCAGGGACTTGCCGGGAAGGAGGCACGGGCCAAATCTCCGTTTCTCACCAAGTGCAAGTGCGGAATTCGAGGTTCATCGATACCTACCTAGGTAGGTACCCATTGATTTGGGACGGACTACACTACCTAGGTATGTATGGTATTAGATTGCAATGTTGTGATGGGTCAGTTGTGACTGCCCGTAAACGTACACTAATTGCCTACAGTGTATACGTACACAGGTACTTAGGTACCTAGGTAGGTAGGACGTTGACCGGTATTGAATCGCTCCTTCTTCAGTCATGCAGCAGCCCCCTTCCCCCCTCCCTTTCGAAGTATTCCTTCCAGAGTTGTTGATTCGTAGGTACATATGTTACTATATAGGTTGGGTAAGCATTCAGGTACCTAGGTAGTATCGTAAATAGGGTAGCAGTATTGTAGTACATGAGTGTAGTACTTTCTGGTAGATTTTTTTTACCACGGGGACCAGCCGACTTATCTACTCAGAGCATCCACCGCTCCGCTGCCGCTTGGCTGCCGGCGCTTTCTCTCTCCTCTTCTCTCCTCTCGTCTCATCACATTCTGATCGGTTCGGTGTGAAAAGCCGCCTACGCCTTCCTTTTTTTCTCTTCTCCCGTTGCGTCCCCTTTCCCTCCTTGGCCCCCCGTCCCGTCCTTCCTACCCCCCAGGCGCTGAATAATTTCCCAAACCGCCTGCCACTCGTCTCTCGCCTCGGTTCCCGTCACGATCCGTCAGTCGACGACCCCAGTCTTTTTTTGGGCCAGCCACAAGGTGGAAATCAGAATAGAACGACGCACGCGCACACCTCATACATACTCTCACACACACGCACACACACACACACACACAGACACACCCACCACCGACACACAACTATTGTCAGTCAAGTCACTGCCATTGCTACTGTCAGTGTCACTGTCATTGCCAGTGTCCTCTGTCAAGCTAGCACCTGTTCGTGCTCGTGTATCCTGCTTTGCTTTGGATTGTACCGGACTGAACTGAACCGGACTGGACTGGTTCGGTAGCCGCAGCAGCCAGCAGCAAGACTGTCTGTCGTCTCTGCCATCTTCCATCCTCTATCCTCGACGCTGCGCCTTTACCGCCGTCATCTCCAGTCTTGCCCCGACCTCGACCTGCACGACATTGTCTGGTATTGAGAGCTGAGCATATACGGGAATAATTACAAACAAACAAAAAAAAATCAAGGGAAGATTTATAGGACATTTGGGACACTTTGGCGCTTTGGGTGAGTTTAAATGCACTTCTGACTTGTCTCTCTTCCTGCGCCGTGGATGCCCCCATGCGCGATAAAATCTGGTATCCGGCCCTGGCATGACCGACCGACCGACCGACTATACTACACTATGCTATCACCTTTACCATCTATACACACGCCCCGACAACGATCGCTTCGTCACCATGTTCCGGTTCCTGCCCCCAGTGGGAACGGTGACAATTGCGATTCCACATTGCCGATCCACCTTGACAGAAAGAACACTTTCAAGCCATTCCGTACTCGCCTGTCTGGAGACATGACCCACTCCTCCATGACTGCGTGTCAGGTTATCATCTGCTTGCGAGACCATGCTGACAAAGTTTCGATGATTGCAGGTCTCTGATTTTTGTACGACACTGTGCCTTCGCGATACCCCTGAGAAATACAGATACCCAGCCACATCCGATCCAAGGACTATAGTAACACTTCATCACCACCACCACCATGTCCTACTACGGCGATGCGCAATGGCCTGCCAGTGCCAGTGCTGGTGGCCAGCCTGGTTGGGACCACCAAACACCCCCAACCCGCTCCGGTTTGCCTCCCAGCACCTCCCGAGACTCGACACCTATTGACACCCTCCGCCCAGGCGCGAGCTCCACGATACCACGGGAGGAGGCCACTGCTTTCTGGTATCAGTTTGAGGGTACGTAAATCACGGAATCTGGGGTCAAGTGCCGTCAAACCGCCATTACACGTCTGGCATGGCGGGTATCTATCTCCTGGGCACCCAATTGGCACGGCGTGTGGTGATCATGGATCGGAAACATGGCGCCCGTGCAATATCCTTGTCAGGGACTGAAGCTGATCGGTACACAGAAGTCGAGCGGGCCATCGAGAACTTGGTCAAGAGCGGCAAGATGTTCGGCGCCCCTGGTGGCAGACGTGAGTTATTACCACCCTTTCTTCCCGGCCCTGCCAGATTCTATCCCGGATTGGGTAAGTATACTTGACAGTACTGGCTGGGTCAAGGACCAGCGGTAACAAAGCTGACCCCTATGTTTTCAGACCCCCGTGGACCTGGTGGGCCTCAGCGACCACACTCCGTCGAGTTCGAAGGCCGCCCTGGCCCCGGCGCGGGCAATGGCCCCGGTAATGGCCCCGGCGCTGGCCACCAGTCATCCAACCTCCAGAACTTCTACGCCTCTCAGAGACACCAATCCTCGCGCGGCTCCAACGAGGCGGAACAGATGATGCAGGCCAAGAGGAGGATGGCGGCCCAGCGCGAGCGCGAGCTTCGCAACTACCATCAGGAGCAGCAATATAACCGAAGTAGGCCGCCCTCTACTGTATAGCATCTCAAAAAAGACACCTACCGCAATGAAAAAAGAAGAAAGCCTTCCACCTTCAGGGGTCAGAACCAGACAGACTGTTGTTGCCACTGAATCTTGCCTCAAGTGCGGCCTGACATTGATGCCCCGACTGTTTCTCCTGACCTTCCCTTCACCCCGTAAGATGGGACAGTTGGATTTCGTGGATCCCATAATAGAAACCCCCTGCCCCCTGCACGACGAGCGCGCCGGACGAGACCAATGGGCTAACTCTCGCCTTTCAATAGCTTCTCTCGCCGACATCCACTTTGGCGTCGGCAACGTCACTCCGAAGCCTGAGCGAGCCCTTAGCCCAAGTGGCATGTCAGAAGAAGCCCGCCGTGAACTGATTGCGCGTCAGCGAAGCGCCCTCTACGGTGAAGGTCCCTTTGCTCAGGCGGGAGGCTACGTTGACGAGAACGGGACCCCACGACCGGGCGTGCCCGCCCACCACGGTGGGCCGTCTAGCCTGCGAGGTCCCTCGCCCCTGGCATACGAGTCTGGCCCGCAGCCACCCAAGGAGCCCCTGTCTGCTGGGCCTCGCGACCGAGCAAGCAGCAACGCTAGCCCGGCCTCCAACCCTCCCGGCAACAGGGGCCCACTCGAGCAGACCAGTCGTACAAGCAACTCATCCCCCGGTGGTGAAAATGGCAAGGCTGCCGCCGGCAAGACGGTTGCCCCTATTGGTACGAGACCATCCGCGCCTTCGGCCGCCCAGGGCCAGTCGAACTCGGCCCTACAGAGGCAGTCCACGACTCCTCTGCCATCTCCTCTCAATCAGAGCTACCACGCTCCTGGCAGTGGCGAGGCGACTGCTCCTGGCGCTCCCTCCAATCCCACCTCTGCTGGGGCTGAAGCCCCTGTTGGACTTGGCAGCTGGCCCCAGAGAGGCCAGCCCTGGGGGTCCAAGGCTCAGACAAGTGTCTGGGGTTAAAAGTCCTGAGTCTCTCTGATCAGGCCTCCTCAGCGCACTTGGAAAGTGCGTTTCGCGGGAGAAGTGTTTTCGATGCGTGCTGATTGGGTGCGTGGAGTTGAAGCACTTGATGGCTTGGGCGACGGACGTATGCATGCATTGACCTGGAGAACGGGTAAGGATCATAGTTACGCGGTGTTTGGTTTAGGAGGATTTGCGTTTCTGGAGGCTGGCATCTCAGGGAAGAAGGCGTCGAAACTACAATACCTGCATCGGCATTGGCATTTGGCGCTCGGGCCTTTTGATCTGGCTAGCATGGAATGACTGAACGGTGGCGCGCGAACGGGGATGAAAGGATATCACGTTGGTCTTGGTTTGTTTGGAGCAAGGGAAACCCGTGTCGGGCGCTGATCTGGTCTGGGTCTTCGTTGGGCGGAGTCATGTCTTGTCATCTTGTTTGGTCGGCGGTTTGGTGTTGGACACTTACCCTAATATCCCCCTCCTTGTCGTTTGTGCTGTTGGAGTTTTGTGTTTTTGAATCTCATCTCTCGATTTTCCCCTCTGTTGGTACGGCGAGGGGCGTTGGCATGTATTCTTTTCCATTGTGGCATATGGCGGTGGTACTGGACAGGTTGGGTTGAGAGTCTACAATCGATACCCGGCACGGCACAGTATCACTAAAAGGGTCACGAATAACCCCTTTCCCCATCACAACAAAAAAAAAAAGAGAGAGATGAAAAAGTATATCTTGATATATAGGATGGATTTTTACGGCGCGAAAATGCAAATCAAAGCAAAATAGTCCCCGGCTGAGACCGGCGACTCCCAACCATATGTACTCTGCACAAACAAAATACGCCGGGTGACACGGAGGGGCGGTACACTTTTGACATTCACCTCTCGGCCCGGCATTGACCTCCGTCGGAGGTTCGATTGTTCTCGAGGAACAATGACTGCTGTGGCTTGTCCTCGGCCTTCAATGCCCACGCAACATTGGGATTGCAAGGGAAATACTGCACGCCTCTGATGCGATGGAGGCAAGGCTGAGCCCTTCTTGGGCCCGGAAAGACACCACATACGAAACCCTCCTCTCAGACAAGATCGCTCATGAGGTATGAAATTTCGCCCTCACTCGTTCAACCCTTTAGATGTCAAGGGGGGACGCGCAAGCAACGATCGGTCACAAGATGTTACACTATGTATTTGGGTAGGGCATCGGCAAGTAAGTCTTGGATGAGGCAGATGGTGAAGTTGCACGGTTTCTGCATCTAGGCTCGATCGCACGAAGCTATTCTGAGAGGAGACGGGAAGGCTCATCACGTGAATGAAGTAAGAGGCGGACCAGCGCGGAGGATGTTCTGAGCGAGGTGTATCTGTCGACGATATGTTGTGCCTGGGCTTGCCCAGAGGTGGTGGAACTGAAGCCGATGCGGCCGCATATGTAGCCAGCTTGTCTGTGTGTACATACATATCTGACATTGTGGTTCTACTGAGGAGGGTAGACTTACAAGCTCTCGTCAGGATGAGTTGCTGGCTTTCGAGGTTCCTGAAAGGTATCTCTACATATTGTTTCTTGCCATAACCTCGTACCAAAAACCTTCCGTGGCTATGTATATCATGTGGTTTGACAGATGAATCGCCAGGGATTTACCCATCGCTATATAAGTATACAACGACGTCAGGTCTCTTCAAGCCTCTGGACACCAATCGTGGCTGCTTCAGTGGTGGAGAGTTTCTCATGTCGCCTGAAACAATTATCATCTAATACAACGAGGGGAGCTGCTTAAGCAGAGCTTTGTTGACCATTATGCAAAGCTAAGGATGATCGACGATGCCAACATGAAATTTGAAGTCTTGGGGATGAAATCGAAAACAAAGACAGCCCAATTTCATGTTGAGGATGGCATCTTGGGAAAGACATTTGAATATATCGGTAGTAGCAGTTCAGAACCTTGGTCTTCGTGTGTAATGAGACAATGTATAGATAATCGAGTCAACCAAGGATTATCTGAGACAAGGCACATTGCAGCTTGGGCCACAAAGCCCTACCCATCCCTACCAACGAGGACGAGGCTAGAGAAGGCCCCTGACAGTCCTTCCAATACCGATCAGAGCCGGTGGGGTGATGGGCCATCGTGGCATTCAATTGGTGGAATGCCTCTTACATCGATGATTGACCGCGGGGTCAAGCAAGAGCTTAGCCTGATGTTTCGAGTTTCGAACAGATCTACGACAACATCTGACTTCCCTGGAAACCGGAAGGAGGGGGAAAAAGAAGGCCCTAGGCATCGGGCCTTTGGTCTACCGGGACCATACGTAAAAGGCCCGGCGGGTGCGCACCTGGGTTGCCGACGTTGTGCCTCCCAGCCGGGCTTCATCTACCGAAGCACAAAGAACCGGCTGTTTGATGCGATCCTCCTTCCTAGTATTGATGGTGTGCTTCAAGAGCGAGAACCTGTCCCCGCTGTCAACTCACCATGATACCACTCCCTCTCTGCTCCTGCGCCACCACAATCGTGCTAATTGTCAAGGGTTCAAGTAAGACTGCCGCGGGGGCATCCCAGATCAGGGCAGGGCGAATCGTGATGGGTGTCGTCATATGCTACCGTAGCTCAGTGATCCGTCCTCTCCTGCCTTTGTGAGTTTGGAATTGGATCAGCGAAGAACGCATGCGACTTTGCAAATGACGAGACAATCTGGCGGAATCCCTATTACATAGTACCTACCTCGGACGGCTACTATCCGTCGCGGCAAGCACGCATGCCGCCCCGAAAGCAAAAAGGGCCCTCGCTAGCCAAGCTGCCAATGGCGAGTGCAGCACTGGCAGCACCAAGAATGACTGGCAAAGGTCTCGTGGAGGAGATTGCCAGATCCTGTCGACCTATGTCCCAGGTGCATGCATGAGAATCCATGGTGGCACTTTCCATGCGGGACCGACCTGGCTGGTAGCCAAACATCGATCGCCTGGGAATCTGGGATGAACCACGACGCATGTCTCGGCAAGCGGCAGCGATCACACAAGTGAATAGCTGGATGGTCAAACCCGTTGGGCCACTCGAGCTCACCTGTTTTGTACTCGATGGGGTGCATCTACTACTGTGGAGCCAGGAGATTTGTGAGAGAGAGTGTGTGTGAGTGTGGAATACTCCACGACGGAACGGAAAGTCCGGGGTCCAGACCGCGAATGCAATCCCCAGGACGCTCATTCGGGTACAGGAAGACAAGTGCGTGGTGTGAAGCTCGAGGCGGGGCTGTAACGGTCCTGTATAAGGATTGGTGGAAGTTGGTGAGCTGATCTATGAGGCTGAAGTATACGCAGATAGCTCGCTGCACGTCGCGCGTTGAAGAATGTTGGTCCTCCCCGTCTCCTGATGGTCTCAATAGCCACAGCTCGTAAAGCCGCTATAGCGGCAGATAGATGGCCGCCTGTTGGTAGCCGACGCCTGACATGCCGCCATCGCAGCCGCCTGCACAGCGGCAAGATGGCCCGCATGGACACTCTGCCAAGAGCCTGCACAGCTGCGGATCTGGTGACGGACGTTTTGAACGTGTAGGTGGGGCTGCGCCAGACAGGCGCTTGACTATAGGTACCTACCTAGCCCAGATCCCAAATGCGTGGCCGGGCCACTGACTCCATTGCGACATATTCAAATGCAGACGGGGACAGGTCTCGGGTGAATTTCCTAACACGGCCCTTTCGACGTGCAAGATCATAGCCAGTCGGCAGAGCCAGCGGCCCACAGGGAGATGGAGCCGAGGGCTGAGACGGTCTCGGCACGCAGATGGCGTCGGGTTCGAAGGCCTTGCTGTTTGATAGTCTGATATTGCCCTCTCGAACAGGTAATAATCTCGTGGGTGATTGGTTGATCTGGCAAGTTCAGCTGTAAAGGAATCTGGTAGCACATTTTTGCCCTGCATACAGAAAACAACTTGCTGTAGAGTCTCCGCCCATTCTGTACAGCCTCATCCGTCATGTTTGAGAGATGCGAGACCCTCGCCACAGGAACTCCTCCGAAACTTGTATCTTAGCTTGTTCCTTTCTCCCGCAGTGGCTGGGGCATCGTATAAGGCCGGCAAGCCTTGGGGGTGGTTTAGCACGTGTGGGTAACACTCTTTTGGCGGGCTCAGCCTGAGAGGCGGCAGCGGTGGCTGATGAGCGACAAGGCAGTAGTTGACGTCCAGAGGAGACTAAAGGTCCGGACAGGCGGTAATCCAGAAGTATACGTTTTGAGGTGAGCGGATGCTAACTTCGACTTAGAAGCTGGCTTCAGTTTGCTAGACCATCCGCAGCGAGCAAGTGATTGCGGTGCCGGATAAGTGGTCCACGCTGGGCTCACAGAGTGGTACGTGGATACTGATCGATGTTGACCGTATGGACAGCTGGTGCGGCCCCCGAAGTCTAAGTTGGAGCTCTTGGCAAGCATAGACAATGAAAGATGGTTATCTGAGCGCATGTGCCCATGCCGTCCGGGGAGTTGCGGTTCAGCTCCGAGTATTTGCTTGTTGAGATGAGCGGGAGGACGGAGCAGAAGCGGCAGAGAGAGAGGAGGAACAAGAAGGACATGGAAGTGCAAGCAGCCACATTCAGCCCCTTTACTTTGTCCCCAGATCCCAATCCAAGCATGAAGTATAGAGCCCCGCAGAAGGGCGTGCCGAAGACGAGTCGCGTTGTTCTGGGGCGGGTAAAATGAAGTTAATGAAGATGGAGGAGCGTCTGGATCGTCTGTACGAGATCGGTGTCTGTGGAGGTTTTTGGACAGGTCTGGGACAGGACCGGGTGCGGAAATTGAAACAGGGGGCTGTCGGATATATGCTAGTATGTACTCAGCTGTGTCCTTGGTATACCTAGGCATATATATGTGTGTGTGTTCAGTTTTGTCTGCCTGTATGTCTGCAATTGAAGGGTTGCGTCTTCTTCCATTCAGCTTTGGGGCGGAATGATCAAGTTACGGTGTTTTACCTCGGGTATGGTATATTTTCGTGGATATGTATGCATGGATGCGTAGCCGGAGATTGTCGCTTCTCAAGACAGGTTCATAAGCACCTAAACAGCTGCAGATGGCGTTGCGATGAATGCATGTGGCGATGGAGCTTCGACGGCATCCAACCAGCTGATCCGGCCAGCCAGGGATTAGGTATAGGAAAGGATTTGTGGAGTGCCCCAGATGGTCCTTGCCGCCCCTCCCTCAATCAAGCATGGCATTTCCGAGTTCGTGATGACTGTCATGGCTCCGCAGAGTTGCCCAGGGACTGGAGCCAACTGGGCACATGGGCACATGGGCACATGGGCAACATGGACAGGCAGGTATGTATGTGGTGGTGGAGGTCGGGCAGTGTAGCTCAGCTTCTGGAATTCGGGTTCGAAGTTCGAAGTTCGAGGTTCGACGATGGGGGTCTGAGGTCGATCTGTACGTAATTGATGGTACCCAGCCCCGGAGTGTCTGAGGGTGTACCATCCATGGATAGTATGGTAGTATGGTAGTATGGTATTAGGCAGTATGGAACCAGCATTGATGTTGGTGATGCCTACCTAGGTAGTTGGGCACATTGGGGGCGTGAGTGCGCAGGTGCATCAAGAAAGGAATTGGTACCTACCTAAGTAGGTAATTCTGTTCACATATGTGTAGTATCCATGGATTGGCATGTGCTCTTGATTCAAGCCCCATCCAGCCCATCCAGCCCATCCCGCCTGCCAAACGGCCAACTAACTTAGCAGCGCCTACTTGATCAGGTAGCCTGGTAGCCTGGTACCTAGGTACCCAACCAGCCAACAAGCCAACCTGCCTGCCCCCGTTGAAGGCGAAGGCGAGGAAAGTAAAAAAAGGGAAACGGCGTTGCGGGATCCGCTGTGTACCCACTGGCGCATCTGCACCTGGGCGGTACACTTGCAGGGCGCCCCGCAGCTGGCTAGGGCAAGAGCACCTAAGTACAAACCCAGGTCGGTACGGAACCATAGCCACTTTTAACCCTACATGCCTGCCTACACAGATACAAATCTAAGCGAGGGCCGCGGATTGGTTGGTCCCCCTCGATAGATGCCCGTTTCCTCAAGGTGAAGGCACCGTGGTACGGGCCTGTACAGAGCAAGTACCTACCCAAACAGGCAGTTCGAGGGACAACCTTCCAGTCTTGCCGGCGAGAACAGACTGCTCAGATGGGCTGCCCAGGTGCCTACTATCAAGGTGGACTGTCATGTTATAGTCACCCTTCAGATTCACAATACGACGGTATCCCAAATGGCGATTAGGCTTATGATGAATTGGCAGGGTCACCTAACGGTATCAGGTAGGTGATTACAACAGAGGCATATAGCCAGCCTGTCTACTACACATATCTACATGCTGCTATGTAGTAACTGCCCAGTTGTGACGCGGGTATAGACTGCCCAGATGTACGAGTTCGTACCGTGCAAGTACCTCGAAGGATACATGACTAGCTCCCGTAGCCCCTAAAGTACAGTTGAGCTCGGGCCAGATTCTTTGGGGGCCTGGGGGCGTACCTACTACCATGTACCTGCGGTGGGCAACACAGGGTTACCTAGGTACCTAGGTACTTACTGGATGGATTCGCCGTTCCTTTGATGAACAAGCAAGAGGTTGCCTTTCTCTTGGACGAAGGACATATACCTATAACTCCATGCTTCCATATTCTCTAGTCCAAAAGACCCAAGAAATCCACTGCATAAGGACATTACTATCGACTACCAAACTTTTGCCTCTTACTCTCCTCCACCGGACGACTGACCGCCAGAGATCCTAGATGCTACCGAGACCGGGTGTTTCTGCTTGAGTCGCTTGACCTGGAACACGCCCTGACCTCGCTCATTTCCCGCCCTGCGCTGAGCACTGCACCGTACCATACCAGACAGTATTGTACTGTGCTGTTCTGTACCGTACCTGTGCCGTGACGTGCTGCTGCTGCTGTTGCTGCTGCTCTGTATCACTGTTGCGACCGCGTCTCGCCCTCTCCATATTATTTTCGCCGACACGAGTGGACTGGACTAAACTCTACCAAGGTAGACTGTCTCGTCCTTCCGTGTCTAGTTGCTTTGGGATTTCGAATATCGGATGTCGAACTTCGAATTTCGAATTGGACTTGGCCTTCGAATTCTCAGCCTCCGAGGTTAATCTAGACTTGGTTCTGGCTTTGTTCGGCTGCGCATAGCATCGAAAACACTTCCAACCTGCAGAGAAACATATCACACATATCGCAGCAACAGCTACGACGACTATTGACAAGCAATAGCTACTTACACAGCCACGTTGCCGCATTGCTGCCCTTCCAATCCCATCGACAACACAGTTCGGACGCGTCCCGCCCACCTACCTGTGGACTCTACTCTGGCTTGCGTGAGTAGTCAGTCACCCGCACACATTCCTCTCTGCTTGACTTCTACTACAGTAGCAAAACTACCCGCCACTAGAGAGCACTGTGATTGCAATTGCAATTGCACTTGCAATTCCCTTTTCCATTCTCTTTTCTTAGGGTCATCCGTCATTCACAACACTACACTACAACTACACTGCACTACAGTCGACGTGTGTGGCTTATTATTATCCAGGTAGGCAAATACGCACACCCCTCCAAATCCTCCCTCCCCCTTCATCCATGTCCCTCTCATCCTACTGTGGTATGGTGTCCACAGGTGAATCACTAGCACGTCCCAATCCCTCCTTTCACTCCACGTTCAGCACACTTACTTTTTGGCCGACTAGCAGGACCCGATCTGGCATTCTTTCCGCCTTTCTTCCTCAAATCTGCATTGCCAGACCTCCTCAACCAACCTCTGTCGCCCTTCGTGCTCACCAATTCAGGAGCACAGCCGATTGACCCATTGGACCAAACTGTTCATCGACCAGTCCGACGACCGAGACCGACCGACCGACCGAGCGACAGGATACCTTAGCAATCCAACCCTCCATACTGACTCCTGCCACACTCCTCCAATCCAAAATATACCTTGCATCTAATCAACTTCAGACCCTGCTCTGGTCTCTGGTCTCTGTGCATAAGGTGCCCAGGTGCTTCTATCATCAGCTCCCCCGCCCCCAGTCACTGTCCGTGACAGCAGCGCCGGCCCGGATTCATGGACAGCCGGCCAGTTGCGGCAGAATCAAACCAGACCTATCAGCACGTTGGCTCTTGGGGTCATATCAGCGGTCCATCAACGCCGCAGACCCCGGCTGCATCTACATCCGCCTCCAGTTCATTTACTGACACCACCTCCACCAGTCCTTATCCTCCTCCAGCATATGACCTATTGCCGTTGTTGGTCTCCCAGCACCAGGCACAGCTCTTGCAGTACAACAAGCTCATCTCCCCTGGCAGAGGAGGTGGAGGATTGCAGTCACCACCCCTACAGAGTGTGCTTCCAGTGCCTAGCATTCAGGCAGCACCTCCCCGGTCGAGGTCTTCTTCCAAGGTGTCCAACAAGGACAGCCGCGCCACCAAGCAGTCTCTTGCCACGCAGAGCTGCCATGGGACTAGAGGCCCAAAGAATACTGACAGACCAGACCGCGAGGGCATGACAAGGGGGAAGGATAAGGACACATCCCACAAGATGCCTCCTAAACAACAGCCCGATCTTGCCCATCCCCTTCCATCCCGCCCAGCGCAACGGGCTACCCACACCCAGCAGCCGACGCCCAGCTCTGCACAGTCAAGCTCGGTGCCCTCTACTCCGCACCAGCGAGCGCGAAATCTCTCCTTCGAATCAGGGTCACGCGAGCCCTCTCCGATAGTCGCTCAGAATCACTCTCCTCGATCAGCCTACTCAGAGCCAAATGGCGGTCCTGGCTCTTTGCCACCGCGATCTTACCCACCGCGGCCCTGTCCCTACGAGACGGCACCCAGGCATTTTTGGAGGCGCATACCTTATAATATAGGGGCGGAGAGGCTGGAGAGGTGCGATCCAGACAAGATCAAGACCAAGTTGTCAGAGGAGGAGGAACGTAAACTATCCACCGACATGCGCGAGCTGTACGACCGGTTACTGCCTACGGCCGAGGTTGAGGACAACCGTAAGACGTTGGTACGGAAGCTCGAGGCCATGTTCAACGACGAGTGGCCTGGTCACGACATACGCGTTCACCTATTTGGCTCGTCTGGCAACCTGCTATGGTCGGACGACTCTGACGGTCAGTTCCCAAAACGTCCATAACTTGCATTCTGCATTGCTGACAGGCACCAGTGGATATATGCATCACGACCGACTGGAAAGAGATGGAGGGCGTCTGCATAATAGCGGATCTATTAAAAAGGCGTATGATATGCTCCCCTTCCCCGAACGCCTCTAATCATTATCCTATATGCTGATTGATCCTGCAGGCGGCATGGAGAAGGTAGTATGTGTTTCGACCGCAAAAGTGCCTATCGTCAAGATATGGGACCCCGAGCTCCAGCTGGCCTGCGACATGAATGTCAACAACACCTTGGCGCTTGAGAATACCCGGATGGTCCGCACCTATATGGAAATAGACGAGCGTGTCCGTCCACTAGCAATGGTAATCAAGTATTGGACAAGAAGGCGAGTGATCAACGACGCCGGTAAGCTATCCATCATCCTGTCCAGCTCTGAAGATTGAACCCCTGACGGTACTTCCACTCGCAGCTTTCAGCGGAACGCTAAGTTCATATACGTGGATATGCTTGATTGTCGCATTCCTCCAGCTACGCAACCCTCCGGTCCTACCAGCATTGCACCAGTGCCCGACCAAGAAGCTGCCCACGACGGACGGCCACAAGACCGACTTCGCGGACGACCTGAGCCAGCTCAGAGGATTTGGTGACAAGAACAAGAGCACTTTGGGCGAGCTTCTCTTCCAGTTCTTCAGGTTTTATGCTCATGAGTTCGACTATGACGAGATGGCATTGTCGGTGCGCTTGGGCAGATTGGTCCTCAAAAAGGAAAAGAATTGGCATATTGGGACAGGGAACCAGAATCTATGCGTCGAGGAGCCATTCAACCGGGAGCGCAACTTGGGCAACACCGCCGACGACACTTCGTTCCGCGGTATCCACCTGGAGCTGCGCCGCGCCTTCGACCTGATTGGCGAGGCAAAGCTGGATGAGTGCTGCGAGCAATACGTCAAACCAAAGGAAGTGCCGGCAGACCCGAAGCTCTTCACGAAGCCGGCCCCTCGCCCAGCCATCATACGCAGTTCCTCGCAGCAACATTCTGGCAGGGGCGGCCGGAATGGAGGCAACAGAGGCGGCCGGAACCATTTTCGCAACGGCAACAGCAGCCGGAGGGCCTCGTCGAGTAATGCCTACGAGAACGCCCAGCCCCCAAACAACGCATTCCCTCAACCTGCCGTGCTGCCGAGCAGTATGGCGGCCCCTGGGGACCTGCAGTGGGGCCAATATGCGGCGCAGCACTACCCATTTCCAGAGAACATGGCAATGCTAAGCAATGCCTTGCAGATGCAAGACCGGCTCAACTGGTACACGCAGTACCAACTCACTGCGCATCAGCAAGCTGTGGCGCATGCGCAGCGCCTGCAGGCCAGCACCGTGCAGCCTGGAGAGAGGTCGCGAACCAACTCGTTCGATCAGCCGCCACTGACAGCCCCTCCTAGGCCTGACCATTACATGGCGTGGCCCCTTCACTTGCAGCCAACTTTCTACCACCACCACACGGGATTTGGAACCTACCCAAGCTCACCTTCCGCACCTAATGCAGCCCCGGAGTTTAGGAGAAGCCTGCACAGGTCAAGCGCGGCAACCGAGGCTGGCAGCTCTTCCGGCGGTGGCGCACTGAGATCCCAGTCCCAGCCCGCGTCTCGGACATCTGCTCCCACCAGCCAACAGGCTCAGGGCTTCAGTGCTCCCACCCAGGCATCCAATGGCGTCCCGAGCTACATACCCCGTCAGGCCAACCTCGTGGCTTTTCCAGCACTCGCGCCAGACGACAGGACGGATTCGGAGGCTGACGACGGCTCGAGCAAGGCGGTGCCTGATTCCCCTCCGGAAGAAGATAGTGCTGGCTACTTAGGATATTTCGTTGCTGAATCCTCCACCCCACCTCGCAAGCTCGTGCAAGGGATCCCTGTCATGGCTGATTTGAGTCTGAACAGGGGAGCTCGCCGCAGGTTATCAACTGAAGGGCCCCAGTCCGTTCTCGACCGGCGACTGCAGAGGACATCTCGATCGCCATCTCCCCTTGGACATGGCAGAGCCTTCTCGGTTGGGACAAACTCCGCGCCACTTGCCTCTGCGCCGTTTCCGCACAGCAACAACCGCACCGGCAGGGAGAACGCCCCCCTGGTCGTGAACGGTTCCTCATTCGTACCCCCTGCTGGCATGCCGTCCGGGTGGGTCAACCTCACCGACGAAGGTGGATTTGACAATCCGCTCCACATCAGTCAGGGTCAAGAAGCCAATAGTGCTTCCGTGGCTCCAGAGCTGCTGCCTGCTCGATTATCGGCGGCGGCAGAGACAGGTTCACCAGCTCCGGAGGGCCCGCTGGTGGTTAACGGTTCCACGCAGCCTCCAGTGCTGCCCCCGGGTACAGCAGGAATGCCGTCCTTCGGGCAGCGGGTGGCAACAGGTCATGGGCCGAATGGCATGAACTACGCAGCGGCCTTTGGCGGGGACAGGAGCCAAGGCCAGGCAAGGGTAGCAGACTTGAACCGGCAGCGGTTGGCTGGACGAAACTACCAGGCCGGGATTGCACCACTCGATCTGGCATTTCCGAATCCGGTGCTTCCTGAGTCGCAGCATTTGTCGCCGGTGTACGAAATGCGGACGCCCTCGCCGACAGTCCTCCGAAGGTTTGAGGCTCCGAGTGTCCACGATAGGGTGGTTCCTGGCCAACAGGCGAACTCGTCAGACGATCATAAGAGGGATCCAAGACCTAGGAATGTGCACAAGTCTCTTGAGAAAAATGGGGTCACTAGGGATAGTGATACCGGCTCTCCGGTCAAGCCACGACAGAACGGCACGGCGCTCCAAGAAAGTGCCCCTGCGCGTGCGGCTAGGGGTGAGACGGACAATATCAGCGGGTGGCAGAAGACGAAGACAAAGAAAAAGCAGGCGGAGATCAAGGCTGGTGGCCATAAGGCGCCTTCGTTGAGCGAGCAACCACCGAAGAACGACTCGGAGCGGAAGGGCGGTTGAGGTGGAGCCAAGATTGACGATTCCATCGCCGTTGCCGTACCGGGCCCGCCTGACAGTCTCTGGATCGTCCCGGCCTCCGAAATTCCGCCTGCTTTCCCTGCTACGCCGCTCTTTGCACGGGCGGTCGCTTTTTGGATAAGCGCACATGGCTCTTCGGTTCAGCCTTGGCCGCTGGTCACAGCAGTGTGCGCAGCTGACTACTTCTGTTGGACAGATTGGTTCAGGATGTTGCCGCCGTGAGCTTGGTGTGTCTTCTTTATGCTTCGAGAGGTGCTGGGGCGGGGGCGGCACGATTTGGTATCTGACGATGATGCCCGGCGGGCATGACGGAAAGAATTGCACGTAGCCTCGATCTCGAAATGGATTCGAACTTCGTGCAGCTGGTGGGTCCCAATATGCGGGCCAGCTGACGGCCACGGATGAAGCAGACGACATTTCCCAAGGGTTTCATAGACTTACGTTTGTTTTACGATCCTCTGGTGGACAGAGGATCTCGCACGGTTCTTCACGCGATCATAACTTCCTTTATAGAAAGTCGTTCCGACGACAGCATATACCACACAGAGATGGAAAGCGCAGAAATGGAAAAGCCTGGTTTTGGCAGAGCATGAGGCATTGCAGCGAGTTTCGGCCGTATTTGCGATTTACACGGTGGCCACAGCCATTATTCCCCCCTGCATCTTGGAGATCCCTTTGGGACTTTCCATGGCATCGACACGGAGATATGAGAGCGATATACTGTCGAGGGCTGACGGATATGCACACTTTCCATCAGGTGTGTATGCGTATATGAGAAGACGGGGACGACTTGGGCATCTCTGCATCAGTCTGGGTACAAAGCACACCTTGGCAGTCCAGCTGGCGAGGAATCTGGGGTGTATTCTCTCCTGAGCCCTGTCTCAGTCGAGAAGATGGACAAGTTGGGAGGCCAACGAGACATCTGGCCGGCCTCCATATCTCCGATGCCGACCCAAAAGATACTTGTCATGCACAGCCTGCCAGCAGCGGACGGGACCGAGTTCAAAGGAGGTACGCTGAGAACAAGGCAGCAATCTGTGGGATAGCGAAAAAGAATTGTTTTGTTTTTTGTTTGGTTCTATGAGACTTTCCGGGTGCGTGTTTTCTTCACCGGACGGAGCATGGGTGAGCGAGCATTCATGGACATGGTCAGGGACGTTTGGAGGGATGGAAATCACCGATGTTGTCAATACCACGCAAAGATAAAGTAGACTGGAAGGATAGGATAGGAAGGGAAGGGAAAGGGCTTTATGGCAATCGGCAATGCATTGGTGGATCTTTTCGAGAGAAGAAAAAGCGGATAATGAATTGAAGCAGAAAAGAAAAAAAATGTTGAAAATCTAACAAGGCCTCAGGTCATCATAAAGATCTGACTCTCTCTTCGGCCGTCACCTGTGAGTACGTCCAAAGGGCTACTACTTGGTAGGAGGCAGTCAGGAGTGATTGCATGTTTGTACACAGCCCAATGGGGCTCTGCGGCGGCAGTCTGCGCTGTATGAAGCAAACACGGAGCGGGAAACCTACATGAAAATCATTATAGGCACTTGAGCGAATATGTACCCTAGGGTAGGCAGTCCGATCCGTACATATATAGGTGGACTTTGGTGAGGTATCGGTACAACTTCGTTTAGCAGAAGTGAGGTCGCAACGGTTAGACTTATGTAGGGGAGTCTCGAGTTTCGGCCATCGGCCCATCCATAGCAGGCGTTGGATGGCCAATGCAAGGGTGGATGCAGGGCGGATGTAGGGCGGATATGCAGGACGGATGCAGGACGGCGTCGTTGGCAAGTTCAACGGCCGGCGAGTTCTCAGTCAAGTAGCTGGCAACTGACTAAACTGATTTTAGACTGATCACCACTTCTTATTACCACTGCGTAAAGATGGCCTGAACCTGCTGGGGAATGCATACGCCTGACACCCGTGGACCACAGCCTGTACCAGCCCAATTTGACTTGCGCCCCCCCCCCCTCCTCCCCGCCGCTTATCTCCTCATGGTGCATTCTTATTCTCCATCTCCTCGTACGTCCGGTCCAAAGCCCACACGCGCGACAACCGCACCGTGAAGACTCCCGATCCCAATGCCATGGATGCCTGGCAGCGCCAGTCGCTTGATCCCAAGCTGTACTCCACCAAAGCAAACCAAACGCCCGCGTCTCGCCCTCCGGCACCATGGCTTCCGTCACCCTCTTCGCCCTCGTTACCACGTGGCCCAAGCCTCAGCGGCAGAGCACAAGGGCATATGCAGTGCAGTGAGTTGGAGGGGAAGCACCAGGAGCTTAGGGTCTACATACAGACGTTGAGGGCCGCCATGGTCCCGGGATCAGATCCGAGGAGTGTTGATGCAGCTTTTGAGGAGTTCGCGAGGGTCGGGGAGGCGGCGCGGGAAGCTGTTCGGGCTTTGATCACGTCACAGCGAGCTGGCCACGGTCAATCTGCAACTAGGGCCGGGCGTGGGAGGCACGGGTCCGTCCAGGAGACGGTTGAGAGGCTGGAGATGCTTAGGATTGCTCATGGGAACAATACCACCACCACCAACTCCACCAACAACGGCGTGGATAGCTTGATGGCTGCATTTGGTAACATGGGCTTCACAGATACAACAGTCGCTGGACGACCGCGGAGTAATAGCAAAGGTGTCCGAGCCAACGCTGCTTGGCTCGCAACGGTCCGGGACTGGAAGGCCGTTGTACAGAAGCTGCTTGATTCCCATCGGACCAGTCTGGCGGATATGTACCAGGCCTACGAGAGAGACGTAACGCCTGAGATGGTAGAGAGAATTTTCGACGATGCCAACTTCCGGGCTGAGATGAACCGCAAGATGAGGACAAAGAAGGCCCCGTTCATCTCCAACGAATTTACTATAGCCGCGGCGTACTGGTCCACATGTGAAAGGCGTTTTCGAAACTTCGATACGCTCACAGGCGCGGTCATGGAGGTCGAAAAGTTGCTACTGTCGGCAGAGACCGGTGGAGGAGGGGAAGATAGAGTCGTCAGGGACTACATGATCGCTACATGCGGTGACGCTATCCTCGAGTTTGCCAACCTTGGCTCGTACGACAGCCCAGTCTTGCGGTTCCGAGTGTCCTCGCATATGCTGGCCGAGACGTCCCCGATATTCAAAGCCGTCTTCCAGGGGAAATTCTCTCACCCAAGAGTCCTTGATCGCGACCTGAGGGAACTCGACGGCCAGGTCCCTAGGGAACCACCCCGCCACGTCAGGTGTCCCGATGGCACGGAGGTGAGGCTCTATAGCATGCCGCAGCTCGAGCTCAACAAGGAGGACTCCCTGACAGTTCTCTTGCATGCCGCGCACATGCAGAATGACAAGATCCCGCGTGTGGTGACCTTCGCTCAGTTCACAGCCATCGCCGAGGCGTGCCTCCGCTATCAGTGCACGTCTCCCCTGGAAATGGTGGTGGAGCATCGCTGGTTGCCGGCCTGGCTGCACATGGCCACCACGGAGGACCAGTCCGATGGGCTGCTGCTCATCAGCTACACGTTCGGCCTGCGACGGATCTTCACGCGGATGACCAAGACGGCGGTGCTGAATATCGTCGACGAGGAGGAGCTGAGGCGTAAGAGCTGGCCCGAGAAGATCAAGGAGAAGGTCTGGGCCGTCAGGAATGCCAAGATGGCGCAGGTTCATGCTGTGTGCTCTGGCGCCATACAGGAGTACTTCCGGCCGCCGGCGGGGCAAGGGGGTGATGTGCAGGAGCCGCCAAGTGGCCAGTCTGGTGCGACTCTGCCGCCGTCAGCTCTCATGAGAGCGTTGGGGTCTCGCCAAACGCTGCAGTCGGATGAGCCGCCGCTCCCAAGTTATGACTCCCTCGGCTTGCTGACCAGCACCCCGCGCTGTCCCAAGGGTAGTCACTGGTGCGACGCCACGAACCTGGGGTGGTCACTCCTCGTCCTCAACGAGCTGCAGCTTCTCTGGACGGTCATCTCCCCAGCCGCCCTCCCACAGGAACAAGAGACGAGCCCACACCCACGAGCGCCTCGATCTCTCGCCCAGCTCATGGATGCCCTGCGCTCGATTCCAAGCCCGCCACAGCCTGTCCACCCGGGAGGATCAGGGGTATGCGACCCTGCACCTGCAATCCGGGCAGCGGTCAACGATGTTTATAATAGCATTACTGGTCTGACGCTCTTCGAGGTGGACGGGAAAAGGCACGGCTGGGCGTTGTCAAAACGTAGTGCCAATGGCCCGCAGAACACCTTGGAGGTTCCTCTGGGTTTGTTCGGCAGAATGACCCTGGAAGACGAGAAGGTGGCTCCTATTACTGGTGTTAATCATATGGACGAAAGCCCAGATACATCTTTGGAGCCACGCAAAAGTCGCAGTGAGGATATGCACCTGACAGAAGACAAGGTGTTGGGGCATGGTGGTGGTGGTGCTGCTGCTGCTGATGATGATAATAACAACGGCAACCATATATACCACCCGTCCGTGACTTTTACGCCCGGCGAAGCGATCTGTCTGCGCATCATGAGCTCCGCCGACAACTTCGACGACCTCCACGCCCTGGCCCTAACGAGTCGCACCTTCTACACCGCCTTCAAGCAGAACGAGCTCCCCCTAATGCGTCATCTCGTGAGGGCCCACCGCCGACTGACGCTCAAGAGCCTGTTGGCGGACAGCGACAGGATATCACCGCCGAAAGACGCGGGACGACGAGACGATGATAAGGTTTTGCTGCAGGCCAAGGAGGACATTGCTACGCCGGGAAGTCATAGCGAGGCCCTTAGCCAGAGTACGGTTGATGAGCAATACACAGCAGGAAAGAAACAAGACCTGGACGGCGACATTGCGTCGGGTGAAGTCAGCCCCAGTAGTTGGATTCCCGAGGATGCGGTGAACCACCACTCCATGACGGAGGAAGAGGCACACCGGATCATATGGCCTGATGAGCCTTTCAGGCCACGACACGAAACACTGCAGGGGATGGCGAGAACAGAACACGTCCCGCCAAGGGCCGTAGACGACAGCGGTGAGAAGTTTCTCGCCGGGGACATACTGATCGTTGAATCTGCTGAGGAGAAGGCCCTCGTCGTGCTGGGAGACAAGAACCTGCGGGGAGAGCTTGACTGGAGGAGAGGGATCACGAATGGGTAATCGAGTAATGGTGCATCACCTGAGTATATACGCCTTGGAGGTTATAAAGAAGTGTATTTGGGGTCATTGTTCATCATAGCGTCGGCGTCTGGGTTTGTACGAAAGGAAGGTACTTGAAAATTTCGACTTGGAAGCTCACTATTACTGGTCGCTTCTAATGAAAACCACCTACGAGCTATCTGTTTATATGTGACCAAAGCTGCCCCAACCACATGCGGGCAGCTTGGCTGTCTAACACTCGAGCAGTCCTTTCAAAGACTCTGTTAGTATTGGGGTTTCAAGACCATCCTCTGATGTCAACCGCCGTACAGTAAAGCTGTGTGGTTGAATCTTTGTGAGGCCTCCCCCCCCCCCCGGGGGGGCCGTAGCAATCATCTCCCACTGTATCTGCCGGCGGCTGTAAAAGGCCGGTAAGGCAAGTGGGTTGCTGGCATCAAGGATTGTGTCCAGACGTAGGTCGACCGGATAAGACATATTTATGACTTCAACAGGCAACGGTGGTAGCTGTAGTTGTATAAAGATGGGGAGCCGAGACCAGACGTCGCAGCTCATCATGGATAAGATGGCGAGACAGTCATGCCGCTGGCCAATAGCGACAGCCCAAGTGATGTGAAGGAATGGTATCGCGTATTTGGGTGAGCAGTTCCAGGAATGGCAGACAAGAGTACAAGACTTGCCCTTACTTTTCTCACAGCGCCCAGTAGATGTCCATATTAACATGCTCAACGTTGTTGACCCAGCCCCCGAAGCGTGTCTTGGCCCACACGGTCACGACATCGCCCAGCTTCAGGTTCCGGACAAACTCCCCGTTCCCAGTGGCCGGACCACGACCCAATCCTTCAAGCTGTTCGGCGGTCAGCGGGTTGATGTCATCCTTCCAAGACCACACAACCTTGTGGGTTGTGGACTGGCGGGTCGCGGCCTTGTTCTTCTGGATGGTCCAGTCATTAGAAGGGTGGAGGTCGTGGTGGAAGGCGGCTTGGTCAGCCTCAAGAGTGGGATATACGGATCGCATGCCGTACACAGGGAAGTAGGGATCGGGCGGCACCTGATTGGGGCCGCGAGGAGTCGACGATGATCCCCCGGCCTCGTTGGCGGCTGCCTCGGCGACGACAGCATCCTTTTCGGGGGTGTCTCCGGGATGGGTAGCGTTCTTGTCGAAGCGCTCCAGGCCGGCCTCGAACCAGGTCCATGATCCGCGGTAGGTGCCTCGGTCCTGGTGGAGCCCTCCCCAGCCCTGATCGTGGCTTTCGATTGTGAAGACGATCTTACGGCATGGATGCTCGAGAGTGTCAGTTGGACCACCGATCCACTTCTGGTACTGAGACAAGGGATGGAGGCCGTCCTCGGAGAGCGGTAGGGGATTAGCGGTTGTGAAGCTGTAGTAGTGGTCATCGTAGTGGACCTTCTTTATCAGGCCGAGTGGCTTGGAGCGCAGCTACCAAGGGAGTCAGTCATGGATGGCTGCGGGTGTTGTTGACCAGTGGGTTTGACCCGTCACAACTTACAACGAACTGGTTCTCCCGATTACGACCGGAGTGAACGGTGATGGAATGGTCCAGCCTAACACTGGTATGTGGCCAGTATTCTGCGAAGTCGATGATGGAAAGGACGATCTCAGGTGGCAGCTTCAGGCCCTCGGACAACATGGCCTTCACAACGACGACGTCCATGGGCGTTGGCTCGAAAATACCAGGTGGCGCGTTCAGTGCAACCGACGAAGCATGGCTAGAAGCAGAGGGAGAGGCAGAGGCAGGAGGGCTGCCCTGAGTACCAACTCCACGGCCGGTCGAAGCTGTTTGATCGATTCCTAGAGTTCTGGCAATGAAGCCTCCTATGCCGGGGAAGAAAGACATGACTGGCCAGAGGAGTAGCAAGATTATGAAGATTGTATAGATCATGCAATCCTAGAACTAGGAGATTATGGCTGTTTTGGTTGTCTTGGTTGTCCTAATTGTCTTGGGTGATGTGGTTAGATACGATAGCAGGTGTAATTGAGGGTTGCGATGGGCGATAGTAGTTGAAGGAAGAGAGGAGAGTTGATGGCAGGTTCGCCTTGATGTGTTTACTGATATCACAATGTATACTCAAAGTGCGTTACGTCTCTGTTGGTGAATGCCCAGGCGTGTATACGGTACGGTTTGTGACGGTTTGTGAAGGTGTGACATTGAAGTCTTCCGAGGTTGTGTTGACCACTGATCACCGTCCCAGCAGGTTTAATTGACTGACAGTGTTCTGAAGGCATCCAATTACAGTGCCTGAGCGCAGTGAAGTGGCAGCAGTGAGCAAACGAGTGGCCGTTGGCCTCACAACTAACAACAGCGTTGACGACATGTACCTGCCTGCCTAGGTAGGTACCTATACCTGTTAGCACGCCGATAACCGCGGGCAACCGCGGGCAACCACGGGCGACCCCTCCACGCCCCTCGTCGCTTCACTCCGGAAGGCGGGGCAATGATCCTACGTCATTCCCACTCTCGATAACACCGATAACACCGATAGCACACCCCGGCGTGACTACATCAAGACGCCGCTTCGCGCATCCAGAATTCCGCAATCGGCGACCAAAAAACATGCGACGAGTCCAATGAGCAAGGTTGACTACAATAAAATAATTGATCAACCCGAACCAGGTACTGTCATCCCGCAATGCAATCATGGAAGACGCCGAGACGGTCCTGAGCCGGCTACGCAATCATTATATTAATACTTGACTCATTCCTTTTCTGACAGATTCTCCCACGGTCTCGCATTCTCCCTCCCCTCCCCTACAAGCAAAAACAAATGATGAAGCCTCAGAGGTCACTCGCGACGGCCATCCGCCAGGTCACGGCATCTGCTGCTGCTGCTGGTAAGCAGGGCCAGAGCCAGGGCCAGTGCCAGAGTCAGTCTCACTCTTGGGGAGCCAGCAGGTTGACAGCTCGTCGACCTCAACCCCGAAGCACGATAGCAGGCCTGCAATGTGGCCAAGCAAGATGCCTTCACTCGAACCCGCCTCGTCACAACGGCGCATCGAATCCTGCCATGTCCTTCCCCTGCCTCGATGCCGTCGCAACCAGGTCCGCTACCCTCGAGGCCCGTTCCTCCTCCAGTGGCCCGGAGCCCACCTACACCACCGGCGCGACCCAGAAGTACCACTGCAAAGACTCCTTACTGCTCGATTGGGGCGGCGTACTGCCAGAGTTTGATATAGCCTACGAGGCCTGGGGGACATTGAACGAGGATAGATCAAACGTTATCCTCCTGCACACCGGCTTGTCTGCCTCGTCCCATGCGCACTCGACCGAGCTGAACCCCCAGCCTGGGTGGTGGGAGAAGTTCATAGGGCCTGGCTGTGCCCTGGATACCGACAAGTACTTCATAATATGCACCAATGTGCTTGGCGGTTGCTACGGGTCTACAGGCCCCAGCAGTATAGATCCGGCTGATGGCCAAAACTACGCTACCCGGTTTCCCATCCTGACCATCGATGACATGGTCCGGGCGCAATTCAGGTTGCTGGACGGCTTGGGCATCGATAAGCTCTACGCCAGCGTTGGGTCGAGTATGGGCGGCATGCAGTCACTGGCAGCAGGCGTCCTGTTCCCCGACCGCGTCAGCAGGATCGTCTCCATCAGCGGCTGCGCCCGGAGCCATCCCTACAGCATAGCCATGCGTCATACCCAGAGACAGGTCCTTATGATGGACCCCAACTGGAACAGAGGCTTCTACTACGGCAAGATCCCCCCACATCACGGCATGAAACTCGCCCGAGAGATCGCAACCGTCACATACCGTTCCGGTCCGGAGTGGGAACAGCGCTTTGGCAGGAGGCGTGCAGACCCTAGCAAGCCGCCAGCCCTCTGCCCCGACTTCCTGATCGAGACCTACCTGGACCACGCAGGCGAGAAGTTCAACCTCACCTATGATGCCAACAGTCTCCTATACGTCAGCAAGGCCATGGACCTGTTCGACCTGGGCCGCGAGCACAGGGTCCAGACCCTGGCGCGACGGTCCGAACGGGAAAAGGACTTCGCTGCCGGCGGCGAGTCGGGCTTCGCTGACAGCTGCACCCTGTCCCTTCCCGATTCTCCGTACGAGGAGCAGCCAGGCACGAGCGAGGGCACCGTCGACCCGAAGGAGGCCGTGAGCGCCACCCCGCCTGCCGACCTTGTCACTGGCCTCGCAGGCTTGAGGGACCACCCCACTCTCGTCATGGGTGTCGCGAGTGACATTCTCTTCCCGGCATGGCAGCAGCGTGAGATTGCTGAGACCCTTAGGTACGCTGGCAACAGGAAGGTGACGCATGTCGAGCTGAGCGAGGAGCAGAGTCTGTTTGGTCATGACACATTCTTGTTGGATCTGAAGAACATCGGGGGTAACCTGAAGAACTTCTTGGGTTAGAAAACTACATATGTAGGCTCCTATTTGTACGATATGATGATCGGTGTCTACTATCAGGCCGACAAATATGGATTCATATCCCACTCAGATATACGGAAGGCCGCGCCCCTTCCCTCCATCCTGGCCCTTCTCTTCTGTATCTAATATCTAACCGTAGAGCCATTGGGGCTATAGAAGAGCACGGTGTTCCCATACCAAGCCGAGTCTTCAAATGTGACAGCCCATTGCCGGCGATACAATTTAATGCTCCCCGGAAGTGGAGGTGTATACACAGATGATGACGTAATACAGCCAAAGTTGTCCCCGGTAAGATATCAATTGGGCGAGGCGTGAGTGCAGACATGTAATTAGCGAGACCGGCAATTCCCAAATGAACATGTGTGTTCACTCCCCCCTCCTTTAGCCAATACACCTCACAGATTGCAAGAACACTTCCATTACCGTTTTAAAAGCAGCAGCAGTGTCCAAAGATGTCCACCGTTGAAGCGCTCTTCTCGCCGTCCCTCATATCTGCCGAGGTCTCCTCTTCTCTCCCCGATGGCTTCACAATACGTCCTTTACGAAAATCAGACTTCAACAAGGGCTATCTGGACTGCCTAAGGGTGCTCACTTGGGTCGGCGATATCACAGAGGACGAGTGGAACGAGAGATATGATCAGATGGCCAAAGCCACGGGGACGTACTACCTCCTGGCCCTCGAGCACGAGGACCGCATCGTCGGCACTGGCTCACTTGTTGTCGAGAGAAAGTTGTGGGTTATCTCCAGGCTATATAGGCCTCTTCAATGTCGACATCCATGACGGTGGTTGATTCCTTCCCGCAGCATTCACAACCGGGGTCTAGTTGGCCATATTGAAGAGATTGCTATCGCGAAGGAGCTCCAGGGTAAAGGTCTAGGATTGAAGATGATCCAGGCTCTTGACTCGGTTGGCAAGAGCGTCGGCTGCTACAAGCATATTCTGAACTGTGGTCCGAAGAACGAGCCCTTCTATGTTAAATGTGGCTATCGCAACTCTGGGATCGAAATGTCACGGTACTTCGAACAGTCCAAAGACAATTACCACCAAGGGTGAGCCGAACTTGTCAGAGATCCGAGACATGAGGACATGACATGGTCGGCTGGACGAGGGGATCGGGTCAGCAACAAGCACTGTTACTTTATTAACGATGATAATTAGATTATGCGAGACATGCAATGCTAACCACTAAAATATATATCCTGTATGACATTGTCATACCAAACGCCAAACACCATAGTTATGAAGAAGAGCAAAGTTAAACCAGACCACCACACACGATTAACTCAAATATAAAACGAAGTTTACCACTCCGGGCCTCCTCCTGTCGATAATCAGTATATATGTAGCAACCAAATATAACTTCCTGCTCCCTCTTTCAGGGCTTAGCAACTTGTTCCTTCCTGAAGAACTTGAAGTACCCCAACGGAATGATCAACTGCATCCCCAGCGCCACCCAGAACCAAGCCTTAGTAATGCCCGGCGTGATACCCGCCGAGAAGTCCGGGAACACATCACCCGGGCCAATCTTGTCTGGCGCCGTAGCCCTCGCCACAATTGTAGTGATACTCCCAATGAACTGGGCACCGATGAGCGTAGCCGCCACGTGCTGCCTAGTCAGCGTCAAGAGCAACACCATCCCCACGCCGACGCCCTGGACGGTGTCCAGGACCCCAAGCCAGAGCCACAACATCCTCGAGACGAGCGCCGAGGCCACCGCGCTGCCGCCGAGCCAAGGCAGGTAGAGGCCTATCCCCGACGTCCCCCAGAGCATCTGCGCCCACCGCGGGGCGCCCAGACCGAGGCTGAACATGGGCAATATCCAGGGATGGCTCAGGCTGAACTTGGAGAACATCCACAGGAGCAAGGCCCAGACGATAACGAAGAAGCCGACGGCCAGTAGGAGCGCAGACCAGCCGGGGATGTACTTGGAGGAGAACAGGAACTGCCAGTTCCGGCCGTAGGGCGCGCTGAGCCAGTAGTTCTGGATCACGACTGCCAGGAAGAACCACGGTACGATGTGGCGACGCAGGAGCGCCTTGTAGAAGCTAGGGATGTAAGTCCCGGACTGGCGGTAGTAGTCGGGCAGGCCCACGAACAGCACGACGCCGACCGCCCACAAGACGACAGCGATCGGCACCGTGGCGACGAGGGCAAGCGGGATGGAACTGTCGCCCACGTGTCCGTTCATTGTCGCTGTCTCGCTCTGGGTACTGATGATGGATCCCCAGTACCAGAGCGCAACCATGTATAGCTGCTGGACCCCCTGGATGACACAGGCTCGGAAGAGCCACGTGCTCACCGGCGCACCGCCCTCGTCGCCAAAGTTGACCGCGAAGAATAAGCTGCCCGTCGAGGCACCCGTGGCGTACATGCACGTCGCGATATCCTGGACGGCGCTACGGCCGCCGTGGGCGGGGACGAAGGGTGAGATGCCGAGTAGGAGGAATGCGAGGCCGTAAAAGAACCATGGGAGCGTCAGGCTGTAGAGGGATTGGAAGCGGCGGTAGACGAGCCACCAGATGATGGAGGTTGCCGCATATGTACCGGCCACCATGTACAACTTAGTGGCTGTCTGGCCCGACACGTCGCCGGCCAGGAGGACGATCTGGTAGCTGTTCGCCGAGAGGACCTGTCCAAAGGCAAGCAGGATCGAGTATATGGGCCAGTCACCGAGTCGGATCTGAAGGAACCTGTAGAAGTCTTTGTCAGTACAGCTCATGCCTGCAGTGCGCACGTTCCGGGCACTCACTTCTTGAGACCCGTGGGCGGCTTGTAACCCTTCCCCAGCAGGAACTCGTCGACATGCTCCTGATCCGGCGTCCGAGTCCCACTCTCATTTCCAGCATCTTCATCATCACTGGGCGCGATGCTGTTGTACTGCACCGTGCTTGACACCCGTGTCTTAGACAAGACGCCAGGTAGAGGACTGGCACTTGGACTTCGAGATCGTCCCAGCTTCGCGTCCTTGAACCTCTTGAACCACTCCCTCTCGGACTTGGTCAAGTACTCCTCGATGCACAGGTCGTCCTCGCTGTTCTTCGCCGTGAGACCGTCGAGCTTCTTATCAAACTCCCGGTAGTATTCACCAGTGCTGTCATTGAAGAATGGATCGACCTTCTGTAGCTTGTAATCCGTCCGATCGCCAACGACGTCAAGGACGGACAGGCGAGAGCTATTGCGGTGCCTAGTGAGGACACGGTTTGGGGCTGAGCTGCCGGGCAACACTCCGGATGTCCCGCTGCTGTCAGGGGCCATGATGTGGAACGCGAGTGAGTCGACACTTTGATGTGATGACGGTGCGTTCGATGCACTGGGGACGCCTTCGCCGCTCGTAAGACTACGGTATGCATCGTCGCGGGCGCTGTTGGCAGCAGTAGTGTTCATCATGGTTACAAGACTGTCTGATGAAGAGTGGTCCTCTGAGTCTTCACCTGCGTAGAAAGGACTTGGAGGAAGGAGATGACCCGGAGGGTTGGGGGATTCAGAATCGGAGGTCTGTGATGGCTGGAGAGGCAACGAGGACACGCGAGGTTGTCGACCACGGGGCCTCAGGGATGGTGAGTCCCGTGGTGACCCACGACGAGACGCAAAGATTGGAAGGGAGGGACTTGATGCTCGAGACGCGAGAGGGCTGACAGAACGAGATACGAAGGTTGATGGCGGTGGTGTCGGCTCTATATCGTCGAAGAGTCGTTCGTTTGTCACTTGCAGATCAGTAGTAGACGGTACAGCCAACCGCGAGCCACTGGTATTCCTCTTGCTCTTCCTCGCTTCCCTGTCGTGCAGGCGGATGGCTTCGGACTGCAGCTTCTCGAGGTCCTCTAGCCATTGGGCAACCGGGAACCGCTGCTTAGCCGACCAAGCCCTCATCTTGACGCGGGTTTTCTGCTTCGTTTCCAACGCCGAGACGATTGCTCCGCGGAACTGGTGGAGGAGATGTCGTGGAGATGTCGATTCGATAGTATACCAGAACCCGGGCATTTGACCAAGACCGCCCACGCGAGCGCCCACGCCCAGTGCGCCCTTGCGGCCAAACTCGACTGCCACCAGTCCAAAGGGCTCATCACGAGATGGAATAAGTGCAAACTCGGCGCCGCTAAAGATGTATGGAGGTAGCGCCGTGAATACAGGCTTGCTACAGACCCTCTTCGGATACCTCAACATCAGCTTCTCCAGCTTAAGCGCGGCAAACTTTCCATAGAGGTCGATGACCGGGCCGACGCAGATCAGCTGTGTCTTTGGGTGTTTCTCAAGAATGGAAGGGAAGATATCAGCAATCAGGTCGACACCTTTCTGTAAGCTCCACCTCCCAACGAAGACGAAGAGTTCCGCAGTAGGATCAATCTCGAGGCCGGCCCATTCCTGAGCCTGCTTGCGCAGTCCACCACGTTTCGATTCGAATTCTTCGTCAATAGTTGGCGCGGCGAGCTTTCCCTGTTCTTCTTTGCTCCACTGGGCAGTATCCGAGGGATCAGGGTTGGGGAGTTGTCCGATTTTCGAGAGGCCCCAGAAGATAGGGTATCTTGCGTAGGATCTATCACCGTATTTCCTGCGATGAGGTGTTAGCAAGCCTATATTCATGCATTTGGAAAACGTGGGATGAGAAACTCACTTCGAGACACCGACAGCGCCGAAGCCCTTCTGATGTATACGAAGATATGAGGCTCCTGCGTGCAGAAGATTAAAAACTGATCCGAACTGGACGTAATCCTTGACAATGTCCATATCGAGGTTGAAAACGTTCGCCACTTCCTTGCTCTCCTCTGGCGTCCTCATCGGCCACATTCCCTGGAATTCGGCATTGTGAAGACTCAGTGCGCAGGGAATTGTGCGTTCTGGGAGCAAATACAGCGGTGCTGCAGCTCCATGATAGTCATTGATATGATAGAGATCGACTGGAAACCTTCTCATCGTTTCAGCAATACAGTAGTTCCAGGCGCTGTAGTAGATAGCCGATTCCATATCGTCCATGCGTGGTGGGTATGGGTCTGCTTTGTTTTGCTTCCGGAATATAGGGGCATCTAGAAGAACGTAGGTGATATTATTAACTCGGTGGTATTGGACTTCCACTTCGTATTCCTTGCCCATGATCACAGGGTACATCGAGGCATCTCGTTGGTCGATAGGATAGTCAATGCCTCCGACACAGGGGACTACCCAAATAAGGTCCTGGTGCTCTAGCGCTTTTCCCATAAGCTGAGCCATAACACCGAGGCCACCGATCTTGATCTTTATGTTCCAATCATCGATGTTGTACTCCATAGTGGCGATAAGGACAGTCCGTCTCTTGACAGTAGCTCCAATACCAACATCAGACGCCTCCACGCTATCGCGGGATTTGCGAAAGTCCTCGAAGGAAAGACTGGAAAGGCGATAGGTAGCCTTGCTGAGAGGTGACCTGCCACGGCTTTTGAATCCGATCTTGTTGATCTTGACTTTGTAAAACGATCCCATGAATATCCACACGGCGAAGAGACCACCCACGACAGGTACAACGGCAAGAAGGATGAACATGAAGAGTTGAAGCCACCTACTACCCTGGGGCTGAAAATTGAATCTCAAAGTATTGTCGTCGAACCGCAACTTGTAGCTCAATGACGACCCGGGCGGAGTGTTGTGTAGGTCGAAACGGTTCGGCGATAGCGCAGTGGGCGCTAGACGATCTCCGATGCCATCGTTATCCACATCACCGAGAATGTACGTCTGGTCGGGCTTCCCGTCGGGGTTGATGCCCCAGACGTTGAGTTGGATGCTCGATGGCCACTCGTCCATGAAGTGCATCTCCCATTCGCCGTCGCCGTTCACTTCCATTTCATTATGAATACCAGCGTCGAAGCCGAACTGGTTGAAGTCGCCCATGACGAAGAGGTGAGGAAAGCGACGGGACTTTCCCGTCGAGGCGTCGCGCCGGAGAAGACGACTGTTGGAGTCGGTGGTGGCGTCACCTTGCTGTATAATGCTGCTGGATCCGAGAGGAGACGAATAATATTGAACCATCACGTGGTCCCCCGACCAGGCTTGTAATGAGGTGCCGGACCAAGGAAGTTCCTCGATCTGTTGCTTGCCTCCAGTGTACGGCTGCCAGTCACTCCAGCTTGAACCCCAGTTGGTCGAATATCGCCATGAAGAGGCACCAGCCGCCCGGTGGTTGACAAACAGGTCGCTGTTGGACTTTGTAAGGAGCGTTGCCGAGTAGTTGGCCGTCATGGGCCAGACAACTGGGTTGTCAACCGCACCGACTCGGAGCAGGAACTTGTCGGTCGAGTTGGTATTCACCTTGCCGTCTTTGGTCGCGGCGTTCTTGACGGTAATTGAGTGGATACCGTCCTTGACGTTCTGGATGGTAGCGGACCAGCTCCATTTCGAGCCAATGGCGCCGACATAGGGTGGCCTCTCGTCATCAGTGAGCGTAGTACACTTGACGGTCGTGTTGTCAATCTCCGCATGCCCATCGTTCCCTTCAATCAGCGACGAGATGGTCATTGACTTGGTCACACCATCGCAGTCCATCTCACGAGAGAAATGAAAACTGATGTCGACCGAGCCCTTCGCATTTGCTGAGTCAATAGAAACATCGTGACCAGGCGAGAACTTGGTTATCAAGGGTGGTGCCTCCTTCCACTTCGACTTGGCCACATAAGCACGGTATTCAAAGGGTGCCAAGGTGACCTCGGACAGACACCCGCTCGCGTTTGAGGAGCCGCTGAAACCAAGGTACTTGGGCGAGCTCTTGAGTATAATCTCATCGTAAGGGTAGAACAAATTCTTGAGGACTGCATTAGCATCAAAGGGAGCAAAGAATCCCGTCTCGTTCTTGCTGCAGTCGAAATTGTAGCTTGTCGTGTTTTCACGGTTGTGGTAGACGAACCACACAGGATCCGAGGCGAACTGCCCCTGAACAGTTGGGAAGAATGCTCGAGCTATGCTCCAAATTCCTCGCTCCGTGGGCGTGGTGCTCCCGTACAGAATGGTTGAATCGGTCTGATTTGCAAGCTGTTGCACAAGCCAGCCCTCGGTCAGCGCGTCGTAGTTCTCGCGCATAGCGTACATGGCCTTGAGGATATTACGCATAGGATGACTGGGATCCCGGTGGTCTCGGGGGACGTTATCGTCCTCGCAACCATGTCTTCCCTGGTCAATGGGCCAGTTGATGTACTGTGAGGCCCCGAGGCTGTAGCAACCGTGCATCTTCCAGGCGGGTGCCGGAGTTATTGGTTGACGGCCGAAGAGGTAGTTATCTGCAGTGCTGTCGAGGACATAGAGGCCTTGCTCCTGGCCGTAATAGAGCAACGGAATACCGGGTAGAAACAGAGTTGTGATAAACAATCCCAAGAGTTCCCTCTCGATACCCAGATCGATCGCTGGCCAACGGAAGTTGTCTTGGTTCGTCACGCCATACTAATTTCTTGGTCAGTGTGTCTTCCTGATGTAATGACTGACGGAATGGCCATTGGCAGTCTGTGGGTTCAATCCAGATCAGGTGTTACTCATAAGCACATTGCTCCTGAGACGGGTATGGCATATATCAGCCGCAGCGATCATGTCTCCAGAGAAGGCTACTCATGAACATCTCCTGGTACTGCTCGGGTTTGCTGTGAACAAGGAAGGAGCTACGGAGAATACGCACCATATGACGAGGGTCAAATTCCCCCGTGTTCGGATTCACAAGATCATTCGTCAATATCATCTGATTCACGCCGTTCACCCAGTCCAGCGGAAGGTCATAACCTGCCTCCAGGTTGCCGCTCATGCCCAGGAAGCGCGTGAGGAAATGATAGACCCAATAGTGAAACGCAGCAGCGTCCAAAGCGTTCAGGCCCTTGTCGCGAAGATAAAATCTGTCCTCGCTGGCCTTCCCCGTCAGATTCATCGCTGTTGCCAGGTCCCCGGGCTGTTGGTCTGGCTCTCGGCCTCGGCCCAGATAAATGCTGCTCAGAGAGTTTCCAGGTGTGAGTTCGCCCGGGAGGAAGAAGTTTTTCTTGCCCACCTTTGCGGCGCATTCACGAATTGCTGCTGAGAAATTTCCCTGCGCGTCAGCTGTCACCTGAGCGGCCTTATCGAACCGGAAACCGTCAATGTCGAGCTGAGTAATGGTCATGCATGAAAATACCTCCAGGCGCTGTCGAACGGAAGGAATCCACTCCCTGAGGCGGTCTTGTACAGAGGCGAACTTGGTGATCTGTCGTTGGTAATCCGGATGCACACCAAACGCTTCGGTATCACCGTACTGGTCAAAATCCGAGTTATAACAACCCTTGAATTGCTCACGGCTCGATTTGTTGATTGGCAGACCTGTTTCATCCCAGAAGCGCGGGTAGTCGCACGTGTCATTGTAGTCGTTCCCGAATTGGAAGTCGTGATACTGCCTTTCAGACTTGTACAGGACCTTGTACTCTTTCGGTGTAAACTCGGCGGTGGTGTTCAGGTGGCCCTTGAAGCCGATCAAGTCGCCCAATGTAGCCATTGTGTTGTCCAGCACAATATACATCCCTCTTGAGTGTATGTCATCGATAGCCTTCTGCCAAGTTGTGATGTTGCCGAAATGAGCATCGAGAAGAGACAGGTCAAGAGGCTATAACAGAAGTTAGAGGATGCAATGCGGATGTGGCCCGATCGAGCAAGCACGTACCGAATATGCGTCTGCACCCCAAGGTTGGTTGATGAATGGCGAACCAGCGATGTAAATTCCCTAAGAAGAATTAGCTTACAACATCGACACCAGAAGTTCAGGAGTAGCCATGCCTTGATCCCCATCCCTTGGATGTAGTCCAGAGAGTCTACCAACCCTTGAATATCACCACCATGCCTGAGTTGCGTGCTCCAGACGTCCTGCTCGAAGAGTGTGCCGTTGGCGTTATCGTTGGAAGGGTCACCGTTCACCCATCTGTCAAGCGTCAAACTATAAAAAGGAAACCTCCAATTCTCTGGCGAGGGGTGGTATGTATGGCCACTTCGTACACCGGAGTAGTCCAGGGGATCAACCGCTTCTTGATTTGTGTTCAGATTCCATTCTGCGTAGGCAGAATCGTATCGAAGGGCCTGGGCCACTGAGGCCGCAAGCAGAAGAAAAGAAAACGTCATGGCTTATGGACACAGCCCTATAGAAAGGAGAGATTGAAAATGAAAATGGTGTTATCGGTTTGTTCCAGAAAGGGGAAACGGGGGAGGGGGGAAGTGACATGCAAGAAAGAGAACAGAGAATAGCACATAACACAAGAGATAAGAACAGCGTTGACGGCTCAGAGGGAGCACCTGACGGCTGAGGATATTTATCCCATGGTGGAAACGAAAGCTCTCCACTTCATGCACCGGGAGCAGTCTGATGATGCATCCGCGTCAACAGCTGAATCCTGAGCTAGGGATACTAGTGCTGCAGTCATCGAGGTGGGTTTCTAAAACGGAGACGTAGTCACCAGGAGTGACCGCAGCAGACATCCAGATTGCGGTGCTCCACGATGGAGCCAAGCGGCTGAGCGGGCACGGTTATAGGTGTGCCATCACCGTCAGCATATACACCAGATATGGCTCTCGATAGCGCCTCAGCCTGCCTGCCGCGGCAGTCAGGTTGGGTCTCTGACCAGTTCCCTCTATGCAACCTCGAAACGGGAAGCGAGTCGAAGAGACCGGTCCTGCCGGTACCTCAGCATGCAATGTCCATCTCATTGTGAGGAGTCACCAATGATGCTGCTTCACTTCGGAGAGCCCCGCGAGTGTTGGTACCCGCGATGTACATGGACATGGCTATCCGAGACAATCTCCCGAGAATCTGGGCAAGCAAAAACGACGACAGCTCGCGAAACAGCTAGTGCCACTTCCCAACATGATACCAACACTTGAGATAGCAGAAGAGAAGAGTACATGAGGCAAACCTTGGAACGCTCGCCGTTAGGTCGTATGTGTCAGGAACATGGAGACTTGCGTGCGATAGGACAAGGACGGGTTCGTGCTCGATGCGCACAGATATATCAACGGATGAAGTGCGTTCTGGACGGCTATCACTGGTAACTGATGATTGATATCAGTTTGGGAAGCCCAGGCTCCCAGGAGGCAGCATCAGATGCATGTACCTGAGGTCAGCCCATCGACTCTCGACTGTACATCAGTTGTACATGAGCCGAGAAACCGAGATGTGTTGATATGTTGGAAAACTCGGTGCCCAGACCCGCGATTCAACTTGAAGTAATCTCACCGCAGGCTGGTTGGCGATACGTAGAGACTGGCTGGCAAGGGCCAAGGTCTGCTGAGGCCAACATGTGGCCTTGCCATTAATGACCGGGCTTGGGGTGGCTCTAGGTGAGGAAGTACATGAATGCGTTCGGGCCAAGGGAGCAACGCAATCATGTAGAATTTTTGGACTGACGGCGGGCTGTGAAGTGTCGGTGCTGGTGTTGGCGTTAGCGTCGGCTCTGGGTTCCAGTGGCATTGGATGATGCGCCGCTCGTGGAGGGTGTGCGAACTCAACGTGAGGCTCATCACCAAAGATATCTTACACACCACCCTGAATATCTAGGCCTAAGCCTTCCAATGTATTGGGATTTGCTATCTCACAGGAGCCATTGTGGCTGTCATACGCATCGCAAACAGGACTGAGAGTGTAAGCACCAGTATGGACGGGAGTGAGTGAGTCTGCTATTTGGCGGCCGCTCTTGACACGGGGGGAAAGATGCCGGGTATACCGAACTTACATATCGGCTGGTGCTGATATGACCAGGAGATAGATCGGTACTTTTGCCCATGTTCCTCTGGGAGTATAAGGGATGTGAGATTAAGGGATACGGCGCAGTCATGGTTGGAAAGACGTTGGCGACGGGATGGATATGAGGCTGAAGCCAAGCTGAACCGAGTGAAGTTGGTGATCGCTGCGTTGGTGCAGACCTCAGGGGGATGCCGTGCAAGGGTTGCCGTGCAAGGGTTAGGCGGCTTCTTTCCTCTTCAGGTTAGTGTGGCGTGAATGAATAAGGTTAGATGGTGTGAGTGGGTCTATTTTTGACGTCGAGATGTTCTCCGGTTGTCACATGCTCGATTTGATTTGTTAAATACTTCAAGATACGCATGGGATTACCCACGTACTTACCTAGGTAGGTACCGAGATCTACCCCGAGCTATCAAGTACCTAGGTACCTCTAGCTTATGATTTGAGACAATACCCAGATATATATATGATCATCTGGAGTCATAACTCCAAGTCGGATTTGATAATACCAGCATTGTGAGACGCCGATACACCGCCATCCCCATTGGAAGAGGAGTGTTGTGAATGGTAAGGTGGTATAACAGACATGCCTCGCAATCTTCTGCCAGTAACCCCCGGTTAGCACTCACCCTCTTCCCATGGAAGCCAATTACGCTGAGCGCGAAGACGTGTTCGTGTCATCTGCTGCGTCGTCGACCACAGCCTTGGCAAGCAAATGTGTCATATCTAGATGTCAGATTTTGGTCTCAGATCAGAGACAGTGGGGAGGTGGCATCGCCTGTACCACGATATCATCACCGCGGCACCCCAGACCAGCCCAATAGTCTACTACACTACCTATTGGTGGCTGCACCACAGCACACTCTGCGGCTTCTCGCTTCATGCCTATAGAACTTAAGGTAGCTACGTCTTCTACTCGACGCCTACATATGTAGGGTAACACACAACACAATCACATGCAAGAGCGCAGGCCTTCATGACATTCCACACCGTCTCATCTCATCCTATCCCACTCAACCCCGATCCACCATATGTGCAATTCCAGCCAAGGCTCTCCTGTCATACCACATTATAACTGGAGGCAGTCGCCTGCAAACAAACACTGGAAAGGATTCGTAATGCCACATTATCCACTGGCTTAGCCAAGGAAATGACGCCTTGGTGCACACATCTTGGGCGCTGTGACTTGATGTTTTCGAACCTGTGGGCTGTCCATCATCTTACATCAGCTAGCTATCACCGGTCCATCTACGGTGGTGAAATCTCAAACTTGCAGCAAAGGCATTCGCGGTCACTTGGGATAACAGGGTGCCCAAGCTCACTCATCTCTCTGCCTGACCGGCACCTGGGCTGGATGACGGCTCCCCCACCACGCTGTCATATGTTCGCAGCCACAGAAGTGCTGATTTCAACCGTCCTCGCCCCTGGAAGGTGGCTCTAGCAGTGTTCCGAGGGGACGCACCAGTAGCCGGGTGGTCTACTACCAGTGCGTACCTCTCAATATCGTAAATGCTACCATTCATATACAAATACATAACATGCTGATGGGTTTTCTTTGGCTTTCCTGCGGGAGGGGGGTCTTTCTCAAATATCTGTTGATGCTGTCACTTGTTGAAATCAGGTGACAGGGTTGGCAGACCTACCTGACCAGGAAAACTCGTGCTACTACTAGGTCTGGTGTGATGCTTGCTGAATTTTATGTGCTTTCATCCGCACAGTATTATTACGAGGCCAATGCTACTTGTTATGCAGTGTGCCCTTATCATATCAATGCAGCTGGGAGACAGTGACTCCTTGGGATTCGTCGCCGTGAAAATGCCCGTTGATCTGGGCATAGGTTCTGCCTGTTTAGCATCGTTCTGCGCGGTAGCATCTTCTGCCTAGGGTGCTCTTGAATATATATATATATAATTTTGAATGGAGGATTACTGTGCTCGTACATCCAAAGGTGGCAAGTAGTTGCCTAGGTGGTGTCTGGCTGTATACCAACAAGAGCTGCCCGTATCTTCGAGTATAGGTACCACTTGTATTTTGAGACAATGATAGCGAGGCTATGCAGGTGTCGCCGATTTGGTAGATGGAAAGACAAGCACTTTGGTACCACCAAGGCTACTGGTCTGCACCGATGACCCCCTTAACTGAACAACTATGGCCTTCTAGCAATATCAGGACCCGGTTGGTTTTATATCATTGCTGTAGAGATTTATATGATTCTGGGAGGGGCGGACGGAGGAGGGCCTGTAAAGAGTCGAACCAGCCAGGCCACACTACTTTTCTCTTCTTTTTTCTCTTCCTTTTTTCTTCTTTTTTCTTCTTTCTTTTTGCCCCTTTTTTCTTTTCTCTCTTGAGCTCACTATATATGGGGAAAGGTTCGAATGTGGTATCAATGCAAACATATCTCAGCAATAATATACGGATATCTCATTGTCTGAAGGTTTCTGGTTCCTCTACAGTGACTTGAAAGTCCGATGTGGATCGCCTCCTCCACCTCGGGATAATAGATGAATGTTTAATCCCGAATCGCAACCCTGGGGCAAGGAAGGAGGCGTGGGCATATAACAGTACCCAACGCTGGTTGGAGCCAACCCGTTGTATTACCACATGTGCAGGAAGTATTCTTCATGCCAATGCGGCCCTCACATATATGCTCAAGCAGAGCAATGTGTTGAGGGCCCATAGTCCCGTCCTGGCGAAGCTCTCTCTCACCGTCGAAACGTTGATGTAGATGAGATTGTAAACGAGTCGAAGCCCGACATAGGTCCATGCACTCCCGCTGACATCTACTCCTGCCCATGTTGCTGCCAGAACTGCGGCCGCGAACAGCGGCAAGTTCTCCAGACCGTTCCGATGCGCGGACACTGCGCGCTCATAACGAGCCAATATATCGGCTGGAATAGAGGACTGCAATTTCGCGTTCCACGCGTAACCCTTCGAGTTGGAATTGTCGAAACGGCCGTTGTTGTGCTTCTTTATGAACCCCACCGCGTAGCTATGCGGTATCATGGCGGTGAACCACATGGCCGGTATCGCAAGGAGAGTGTAGTTGGGCATGTTGGCGGTACGAGGTCCTGCTGCTATCTTGGTATGCCGTAAGCTTGCATTGGATCGTGTCCTGAATAGCTCCGCCTTAGCAAACTAGAAGAAAGTGCTTTTGAGCTGTCTGGGGACCGTGCAGGTTGGTGATATAGAGGTGGCGTTCCGGGACTCGGGAAGAACTAGATATACCTACTCAGGTATGTATTTGAAGCTCCAAAGGTTGGAACTGACGTCGCGGATTCGGGTACTCTATAAATATGTAGGTACGTTGTAGCACAGCGCATCCATCTTTGTAGACTACTACTGAGTGATGGCCTACACTAGATTCTTCCCGAGGTCCAAGGTCGAGCATCCAGGGAGACAATGCTCACCAATAATAAAGTTCAAATGTTTGATTGGCTGAGTACCGACCACTTCCGTATCGCCCACATCCCTTGTTCATGTGTAACATGTGACGTCCTGTCAGACTTTAGACTACTATACTAGAGGTCAGAAAGCGGTCTTGTATCCTAGTACTTTTATTACAGGTATATATGCTGACACTTCCTGTATGAACGCCAAGAGAATAAAGCAAGCAAAAGATAGCCCTGTATGGAAAGCGGCTGAACTCTGCCACAGTGAGTGGCCCATCACTCCAGGACCCGGTTGGTGGATTTCAATCAACTATCAAGTAGGCAGTAACCTAGGTAATCAGAGGGTGTCTGAAACAGTTAAGAACGGACTAGTTGACCGTGGGAAGCGAAGCAGTATCCGTTCCTGTCTCCGCTTGCCCAAACCCAAGTTGGAGGTTCGCCCGCTGAGGCGCTCACCTACATGTGCACTTAGTAATATCACACCAAGCCTGACCTGTAGCCTTCTTACGTGTGGTTCAAATTAATGCAGAGGAAGAGCAGAGTAAGAAAGCCATGCATGCAGTCATCGTACTACGTTTCCACACCGGCGTTGTTCACATGCAGGCTGACTCGATGCCCACGCATCTCCTAAGATTCATCCTCACTAAAACTACCCGAGAAGGTCTAGGCAGCACTCCAAGTCCATAATATCAGCCATCATCAACTGATTATACGCGGAGATGGTATGCTTCTGTGGAACAACGACCTGACGAAGGAACCGGTTGACCGTGCTGCTAGTTACTCAGCCACTCAGCAAGACTCGTCCAATACGGGACTGACCATGTTGCTTACATCCTCAGCCGTCGTATGTCAGACTGCGCCTTGAAGTTTGAATCATGGTGATGCATAAGTATGTGCGTGTTGAGTCTTCGAGCATGTGAAATAGTCAGCACGATGTGTATATATTTCCAGTTGTCATCCTGACCAGCTTTACGTAGCCAGTGTCTCGACTTCATCTCCTACCATCCCTTAGCCGACCGCCAAACATAATCATGGCTTCAGGTAATGCATCCAAAGGACGGACTAAGGAAGTGTCGAGTCTCTTGGAGATTGCTGGGAAAGCCGCGGAAGACCTTCAGAGCCAAGCTGGGCGTGTTGCTTCGGATATCGACCTCGCTGGTAAATTCGGCCGGACACTGCTAGCAAATGGCATCATCGATGACCGCAAATATCTGGTAGGTGATAGATGTTAATGTGATGCTACCTGGAAGGTTCGGGTCACTGACGATGCGTAGTACGAGGGCATCATCCAGTTGGCAGCATCACTCCCGAATGGCTCTGGACTCCGCGACGATTTGAGCGGGACCTTCATAAAGACGCTGTGGAACAACCTCGAGCATCCTCCTATTTCATATCTCGGAGAGGAGTTCAAATACAGGGCTGCAGATGGAAGCAACAACAATATCATGTACCCTCAGCTAGGGGCTGCCGGCAGTCACTATGCTCGCAGTGTCGTCGGAACTCACCTGAGGAGTACTGTATTGCCTGAGCCTGGCCTTATTTTTGACAGTAAGTTGTCACCACGGATCTAATATACCTCCTGGGGTTGCAACCCCTTTCGTGTCTCGAGCATCTGTTTATAACGGACTGGACCCTGTTGATCCGCAAGGGGATGCTATACGGGATCGACCCAAGCAATAGTCTTTGGTTGATCACTTTTCTGATACGTCACAGCTCTTCTGCGTCGGGATGGACTGGCTAGGCAACATCCCACCAAGGTCTCAAGTCACCTGTTCTACTTCGCTACCATCATCATCCATGATATATTCCGCACCGACGATACGGATAATACGAGGCTTGTGAGCTCTTCGTATCTTGACCTTGGCCCATTGTACGGACACAACCAACAGCAGCAAGCCACTGTACGATCCTATGAGAATGGTATGCTGAAGAAGGATACATTCGCCGAGTGGAGGCTCCTTGGCCAACCCCCGGGTGCGTGCGCTCTAATCATTGCTTTCAACCGTTTTCACAACTACGTTGTCCAGGAGCTTGCTACGATCAACGAGAATGGACGCTTCAGCCTGCCATCAGGGATCACTCCTGAAAGCCCCGGATACAAGGAGGCACAGCTGAAGCGAGACAATGACCTATTCCAGACTGGGAGGCTTATCACCTGCGGGCTATATGTCAACATCATCCTTGGAGACTACCTTCATACTATCCTCAACCTTAATGACAACAGCGTTGATTCTGACTGGAGTCTGGACCCCCGGGAAGCCTTTACGAATGTGTTCGATCCGGAGGGAACGCCAAAGGGCATTGGCAATCAGGTCAGCGCCGAATTCAACTTCATCTACAGATGGCACTGCGCCACGAGCGACCGGGACGAGGCGTGGTTGAATGACTTCATGAGCAAGATCTACGGAAAAGATGTGGACGTGAGTAGCCTTTCCACCGAGGAATTTCTCACTACCTTGAGAGGATGGGCTCGCACGTCGATCCCCAAGGACCCTGGTCAATGGGTCTTCAATGATCTAGCGAGGCAAGCAGATGGCAGCTTTACCGATGCAGACCTGGTGGGATTGCTGCAGGCAGGTACGGATACGGTGTCTGGTGCTTACGGGGCGCGTAACATTCCGCCTGCTCTAAAGGCCATAGAGATTCTGGGGATTCAGCAGGGTCGCGATTGGGGCCTTGCATCCTTCAACGAGTTCCGGGCGTTCTTCAAATTGAAGCCATTCACGTCGTTCGAAGAGATCAATTCCGAGCCCGGTATCGCTGAGGCACTGGAAGCTCTGTATGGTCACCCAGACAATGTGGAGTTGTACCCAGGTCTTATGGCAGAGGAATCCAAGGTGCCTTTCAGCCCAGGGTCTGGTCTCTGCCCCGGTTTCACCATATCCGAGGCCATTCTCTCGGATGCCGTTGCTCTTGTAAGGGGAGATCGGTTCTACTCTGTCGAGTATGGACCGCAGAGCTTGACAAGTTTCGGCTTCAAGGAGGTTTCCTCGGACACCGACGTTGCTGCAGGAGGCGTTATGTACAGGCTCCTGATGAGAGCTTTCCCTGGATGGTATCGAGCCAACAGTGTCTATGCCCTCTATCCGTTCAACACGCCCGATAGGACGAGGGAACTGTTCGCCAAACATGGTACTCCACACAATATCTCACTTAGCTATGATCCTCCCGCTTTTGTCGGTGCTCCTATTCCAATCACAAAGTGGCAGGGTGTTGTCGACGTGCTACATGACCAGGACCGCTTCAAGGTACCATGGGGCAATCACACATACCAGCTGACAGGGCACGACTACATGCTCTCGGGAGACAAGCCCGCCAACGCGAAGGAGCGGGGCGAGGTCCAAGAAGCTATATACAAGCCAGAAAATACACTTGAGGGGGTGCGGAAGTTCTATGAGGCCATCACCACAGACCTAATCCGTAAGAACAAGCGCAAGCTGGGACAGTCGTATCAAATTGACATCGTCAAAGACATCGGCAATCCCGCCCACGCCGCTTTCGTGGCAGACTTCTTCGGCATCCCTGTCAAAGAGAAGGCCACGGATCACGGCAATGGACTCACCGTCCTGGAGATATACAAGGTGCTTGCACATCTTTTCGAGTACGTCTTCTTAGACATAGACACGGCCAAATCATACAAGCACAGCGTGGTTGCCACCAAGGAAACGCAGAAGCTCGCACAGGTGATTCGCGAAGTGGTCAATGGAGCGAAAAAGCCTACAAGCCTATTCCAGACGATCATGGGCTTTCTGAACCCAACAGTTCAGTCATCCCTGCCTGAACCCGGCAAGGGATTGGTGACTCGACTTTTGAAGAGCGGAAAGTCTGCTGAGGACGTGGTCTGGGAGCTCATCCCAACACAAGCAGCGGCGGCAGCAACCCAGGCGCAGGCTGTAAGTTCACCTCATCCAAGCTCTGCCCGTATTCATCATGTTTCTGACAACATATTCCACAGTGGGCACAACTCATCGATATATACCTGTCAGATGAGTACAAGCAGCACTGGCCAGCCATTGTGTCTCTTGCTCAGTCAGACGCTCCTGAAGCCTTCGGGCAGCTCAGGAAGTACGCCTTAGAGGGGTAAGTCCGAGTCACAATAATACATACCCTAGTGCATGATACTTCAGAGCATCAACAACTGATGAGAAATGTTTCCAGCTTCCGCCTCTTCCCAGGTGCCTCTGGCGTCCTGCGCGTCTCACCTGAAAGCACCACTCTGACCGACGGGTCAAAGACGACACCACTGCCGGCTGGCTCGCAGCTCTTCTGTGACTTCATTACAGCAGGGCGCGACCCATCCAAATTCCCGGACCCGGAGACGGTGAGGCTCGACCGTCCAGAAGAGTCGTACATCCATCACGGATGGGGCCCACACGCGTGTCTCGGCCGGCCGATCGTCACCACCGCAGGGGCGGCCATGCTGCGGGCCTTTGCGAGGGAGTGTCCCAACGTGCGGAGGACACCTGGAGCACAGGGTGAAATGAAGAGAAAATTGTTCAATGGGGCTTTTCCTGTGTTCTTGTCGGAGGACGGTGCCAGCTGGGAGAGCTTCCCAGTGGCGAAGAAGGTGTTGTTCGATGCGGTGGGGGACACCTTCAGGGGCAATGGGCATGCGAACGGAACATCGAGGTGAAAGAAACATGTCTCAGAAAGTGAGCTTGTTCGATAGTTTCTGGGTAGCAGATTGTCATTTCATATTTCAATTAAATCGAGTATCTTGACTCCTTTCCAGCTTGGCCAATATGAAGCATTAGTGGTGACTTCGCTCTGATCGCTCAGAAAGCAGTATCTACTGTAACCGCTACGAGGTCCGTAAATCTACAAGTGCCACTGAGGCTTTCAAGGTTGGAATTGGGTGATTTATGTTTATATATCAGCCTGGATAATAGAAACGAATAACATCAATGGAAAACTCAGGCGGTGGGCATGGTCACCATGGGGCATGGGGGGATGCCGAGGGGGGGGGGAAGGGGCCAGGGTTCGGGTCATGAAGGGGGTGTCAAGGGGAGGGGGTGGATGGGGAGAGGTTGATCAGTGTATCCGTCATCGTTTCCTTTCCCCCCTCATCTGTCTGTCAATACATACTAGGACCTGGCTGAGTAGATCTTGAATCCTAGTCCATCCCAAGAGCAAGCAAGTCTCGATACCCCTTTCATATAAGCCTTGCAATATGGCTCAAGACTTGGAACCCCCTGACCTCGACCAGCTGCGTCTCCAGTTGCAGCAGCGCTCCGTTCCGTGTGTCTTCCCAGACTCGCCAGGCTTCGACAAGCTGGCCCGGTCTTATAATAGGGTGTTCTCATATCTTCCAGCCGTCATCTGCGTCCCCAAAGAAGAGACTGATGTCTCCAACGCAATACTCTGTGCGAGGGCCCACGGCGTCAAAGTCCAGGCCAAGGGCGGCGGCCACAGCTACGCCGCATATAGTTCCGGAGGTAAAGATGACAGCCTTATCTTAGACATGAGAAGCTTTTCCAGTGTCAACCTTGACACTCGGACCAATATCGCCGTTGTTGGGGCTGGTGTCCGCTTGGGGCAGCTAGCAGCCGACTTGTTTCATCATGGAGGAAGAGCAGTGCCGCACGGGACAATCAAGAACGTCGGGGTAGCTGGCCACTTCTCCCATGGTGGCTACGGCTACCAGTCCAGGGCATGGGGTTTAGCTTTGGACACGATTGTCGGTCTAGATGTCGTGCTGGCTGATGGTAGGCGCTTGCATGTCGCAGCAACAGAGCATCCGGACCTCTTCTATGCGTTCCGCGGTGCTGCCGACTCCTTCGGGGTCATCACCCATTTCTACCTCAGGACAGAGCCGGCCCCTGAGAAGGTCACACTTTTTTCATACGAAATCGAGGATATGGTCGAAGATGTCGATGGAGCCACAGCTGCCTTCCTCCGTATTCAACAGGTTGTGCAAAACAGTGAGATCATCGACCGCGATATATCCTTTGGCTTCTACATCCATGATGGGAAATGGACTATATGGGGTGTGTTCTTGAGAGACCAAGAGCACTTCGAAACCCGGGTGAGTCCCAACGTCCCATGTTTTGGGCTGTTCAGGTTGCTTCACACGAGAGTTGACCAGATACTTAGGTCGCACCGGCACTCCTCCAAGCATTCAAGACACGTATCAAGAAAGTGGTGCAGTCCATCGCGTGGCTGGATTGTTTGGATTGGTTTTCTGCCAGTCACTCTAACGACGCCACCGAAGAAGCATTCGACACGTTCTATGCCCAGAGCATCGGCATCCCGGAGGATGCACCTCTCAGCGAGACGGTCCTCCACGACTATTTCCAAGCTATGAAAGAGGCTCAGCCTGGTCCATCGCAGGCCTGGTACGCCGTCATCAACCTCCATGGCGGCCCTGACTCCCAGATTACAGCCGTCCCAGCTGACGCATCCGCCTACACCCATAGAAACATGTTATGGGTGATTCAACATTACGGATACTCAACGAATCACCTGCCGCCTCTGCTCGACTCGACAAAGACGTGTATAAGCCATCTTACCAGAGTCATCAGTGCAGGGGTGCCGCCATCATTACTGGGGGCAGAACCAAACTACCAGGACCCAGACATGGCTCGGGAAGTTGCTCACAGCCTCCATTACGGGGAAACCGCGGTCAAACGGCTCGAAGATCTGAAGGCCGAGATCGATTCAACAGAGATCTTTTGGAACCCCCAATCCATTCGTCCTACGGGAAGGTGAGACCGGGACGAAACTAATCTGTGTTCTCGCCAGGGGTGGGGGAACTTCCAACGGATCAAAATGCATTGATTGTCTCTAGAGAAAGCTGCCAACCCCTTCTATCGCGCCATAGTCCAAACAAAACACCGTTATCTTCCCGCAAGGGACCAATACGTCACTTCACCATTTCATCGGTCTGTTGTTCCTCGTTGCAAGCAACATAGCCACAGGCCACTCGATGGTCACTTGCCCTCCCGCAGAGCGCACCATGCCCTCCAGCTGTTTCCACTCGTCAGTATCCCATGTCTTCTGGCCAAATCCCATCTTGCAACTCTCCAAGAAGCCCTTCAGCCACTCGACGTCGGCCTCGCGCCGCCAGCTCTCGTCCTTTACGAACTTCCTCACATCCGCAGGCCCGACCCGAATGGGCGCCGGCTTCCAGGATGATCTGTCCTCTTCAACAAAATAGAGCGGCCGCCGCTCGTTCTCGGCCACGTTCACCTGGATGCGCAGGGCACCCGGTTCGAAAAGCTCCGTAGGCAGTGGTACAAAGTCCAGTCCTGACATCGCATTCGCCAGTCCCCTGACGGCGGCGGGGAATAGCCCCTCTCGGATAAGCCGCAGGGACTCCTTGCTTGCTGCTTGATACCATAGCCTCTCCAATTCGGGCCTACCGGGGAATTTGAGTTGGAACCCGTACGTCACTGCCGCGAGTGTGCCGCCAGGTTTCAACGTGGTGGCTATGCTGCGAATGGCGGCCTCGGCATCGAAGTAGTGGAACGCCATTGCCACGCTGACGAAATCAGTAGATGATGGTGGGACTGAGACGTGGATGGACTCGGCAGGGCTCTGGATGAAGGCAAATTTCGATGACTCGTCTGTATGTGATGGAGGGGACGATGAGGCGAGGTTGTTCTTGGCGGATAGGAGATTTGCATGCCCGGCATCGCTGACAAGGATGCTTTCAAAGTGCGGGCTGATTAGTCTGGCTACGGTGCCAGGTCCTTTGGGTTTTCTTCTTGTAAGCTCGAGGTACACAGCAAGGGTAAGCAAGCGTGGACAGGAAGAGTGAGACATGGCTTGAAGAAGGCCTCAACTTACCTGCACCAATGTCGTGGGCCAACCGAAGCTCGCCATTGCTGTGCTCTCGGTGGTAGTCCAGCCACATCTTGAGCATCGACTCCGGATAGCAAGGGCGATACAGGTGATACTCATCCCAGTTGAGGTGCTTGAAGGCGAAGGGATATTTCACTTCTCGCTTCCCAAGGTTCTCATGTGTCTCGTGTTCTTCCTCGAGAGGGGTTGGGGGATCGGGAGCGTAGCTGCCCATGGTTGACCCTCTCCTTGTCAATGTTGGGTATCTTGTGTCAAGTATCTCTGGACAGAGAATGGAATGGCTGCGAAGATGTTATTGATCCGTATTATAATATCAAGTAGGCAATGAGCAGATTTCATAAGATTAGAAGCAGGGTAGCCTTTTATAAAGAAGTTCAATGTTCAAAGTCTTGGAGGTAATGGGCCCGCTTATAAGATAGTGATCCTGAGTAGCTGCTGTTGTTACTTCGTTGGTCATTTGCGGGTCGCATGTTCACGACAATAATCAGAGTAGTCACTCGACTTTCATTCCAACAACCTCGAGTCTCTCATGGGGATCAGAGTAGATACGGTAGGAACTGGCCAATTGCTAGTTCCTATTACTTTTACATGCTTAGGCTTCCATTCAGCAAGATGATAATCGCCCATCTCCCGACAAACTTCGGTACCATGTACCTGGGAACCAAAGCCCATTGGCTGTTCAACGGGCATATGCGTCCCGCGCTGTCACGATAGCAGCGGAATATACTCCGCCACTGCGGAACAGTCCTCACGGTCGTTAGTACAAGCCCGCCCTTGATCTGTACATATGTAAAGGCACCTCGACTATTCGGGCGCTTGCAGGATCGAATCCTGCAGGTGGGCCAAGGGCATCGAAGCCCGTTGGCCCACCTAGGCATGTAAGTCGCTGGCTAGGGGCTTATGTGGCTTCCCACGGGCGACATTACCTCTCTGATGCCAACCGTCATCCCTGAATATTGGTTCCCACCTGAGACATCCTTCCTCAGGCTGCTGCTACGCGTGGTCTGCATCTTCATATGGGTCATCGTTTGGAACTGCGCGGAAGAGGCCTTCCATAAGCTATCCGAGTAGTATGGGACTGGCGCTTGGGATACCCGTCTCAGTATCACAGGATGTTGGGCCGAGGTTGTAAACTCTCCATCGAACTGATTCCTTTGCGATTGAAGAGAGGCGGCGGCGGCGGCGGCGGTGTAACACATCCGAGGTCTATTGGTGTCACCCACAGAGAAATGGAAAGCCCGATCTTCGCCCTCGCTAATCTGTGGCGCGTCCCAAATTTCTGGGATCAATCGATAACGGACTATGTAATGTAGGTAGTTGTACACCAGTAGCAACCTGGATGGGGCCGGGATGGAGATGCAAGGCTTGAGAAGTACCGGCGAAAGCTTACCGAAGCCCCTGACATCTTCCTGCATAGCCCCTGCGGTCGATATCAAGACTTTCAAGGGCACGCTTGGTAGGGAAAGCACATATGGCGACATATCACGAGTGTGCGAGACCTTGCGTCACGTCAGGCTGCTGCTGTCGAACATCAGTAGTCGCATGATTTATTGCTTTGATTCGCAACTCGAACCTGGTGAAGATGTCATGTGAGAGGGGTATCCTGAGCTCGCGGAACCGTTCCGCGGATGTATCCACCGAGGTAAGCCAGATACGGTATCCAGATGCAAGAAGAAGGCTAGGTATGTATATAAAATGCCGCTGTCGCATATCCCAGGAGACCCACTTTACACCGTCTCGATATATCGCCTCATCTCCCTGTTGAATGTGTCAGTAAAACAACCCATCCGAGGACCATGAACAAGAGGAGTCCAATGGGGTCTAGGATGATACTAACCAATCCGTGACTGCTTCGTCCCATAGTCGGATCTCATGTTCCCTTGTGCCTCCAAAGTGCTCCACGAACTCGTCTCCCAAGACCTCTCTTGCAATGCTTTCCTTGCGAGTGAAGCGTTCGACGGCCTCTTTCAGGCTCTTCGCCAACCGCGCACCCTGGTCGGACTGTCCACCGACATCCTCGCCCTTGCCCAGGGGTGGGATCGGGATCTCCAGCTTTTTCTCGATCCCCCTAATGCCGCATCCGAGTATGGCGGCGTACACGAGGAATGGGTTGCAGTCCGCACCCGGCACACGTACTTCGAAGCGAGTAGCCCCTGGCTTAGATGTCGGCGGTGCGATCAGCCGTATAGACGCGGCCCTGTGCTCCAAGCCCCAGGACACCGTGACGGGGGCCCAAAAGTTCTCGACCAGGCGCTTGTAGCTGTTGATGGTCGGCGCAAACATGGGCATGACGTCTGGCAAGCCCTCGAGAAGGCCGGCAAGGAAATGGCGGCCAAGGTCGGACAGCTGAGCGATGTCAGGCCACGGCGAATCTGGGTCAGGCGCGTCACGGACAAGCAAGTTCTTGCCGTCCTTGTCGACCAGGGACACATGCATGTGGCCTGAGTTGCCCGGTAGGCCGCTCTTGGGCTTAGCCATGAAGCAGGGCGTGATGTTGTATTTCGTCGCGACCGACTTGACGACGTACTTGAACAGGCTTGCCCTATCAGCCATGCCCGAGATGTCACCGAATTCGAGTGCGGCCTCGTACACGCCAGGGCCGCTCTCGGTGTGCCAACCCTCGATATTGCAGTTGAAGGCCTCACAGGTGTTGAAAATATCGTAGTAGTAGTCCTTGTTGTGGACAGGTCTTGTCAGGCTGTAGCCGAACATGCCCTCTGTCAAGGGGGGGAGGGTGTGAGGTGCGTGGTCTTTGAGATAGGGAGCTGCGGAGGAGCTGCCGTCCGGCGTTTTGAACTGGTAGAACTCGTACTCGGCTAAGGGAAGGGAAGAAGTGGTCAGCTATCATGATGTGCTCGAGTCTGGTGTGTATGGCTCGCATGGTCGCTCTTGGCTTACCTCCCGCCATGGCACCCCAGCCCTTTTCGGCCAGCTTATCGACCTGCCTCTTGAGTAGTTGCCTGGGGCAGGCACTTAGGGGCTCATTGGAGTCCGGATCGAAGAAGCTGACGAGGAAGAAAGGCATGTTGTCCTCCCAGGGTATCCTCCGAAAGCTTGCCAGGTCGGGCACGGCGATGAGGTCTCTGTAGCCATTCTCCTTGTTACTGACTTTAAGCTCCTTGAAGTATGTCTGGTCGTGCATGTCCCAGCCGAAGATGACGGAGCAGAAGCCGAACCCAGCCTCGGCAACTGAGAGGAACTTCTTCTTAGAAACGAGCTTGCCGCGCAAGACTCCATCGACGTCGACACCGGCGAGCTTGACGCTGTTATCGTCGGCAAGGATGGAAGGGAGCGACTCGATAGTGATATCTTTGGGGTCTGGGGAGTGTTTCGCAAGAGCCATGTTGTAATGGGCGTCGGGGGCCTGGAAGAATGACGCTGTCGCGGGAGAAAGTGGGCGATTGTGAGAGCAGAGAACGGCGAGAGCAGTGCAAGCTGTTGGTGAGAGGAAGATTACAAGGTTGGGATAGAGATAACAATTTAGGAGGAGCAGCAACTTTGGAAGCCCAGAAACAGTTCGTGGTGCGAAGGTACCGGTAGTACTAGTAGTGATTAAAGATGCCGGTAAATGATCAGTGCTCAGCCCTTGGACCAAGGTACCCTCCAAGTAACCTTGGAAGCAACACACCCAGATACTTGCCTAGGTACCTACCTAGGTACCTAGGTAGATACCAATACAGCTCCAATACTCAGCGAGGCAGCTAAAGATTACACATACGGCGCACTAAACATACATTCTGGGTACCCACCTAGGTATAAAGAGTTGGGCAATCCATAGGTGCAGTCCTGCTTGCCCAGCTGTAAACTTTGAGTACCTACTGTGTATCGACCGAAGTACCCAGGTAATCCGCATGCTCATGTGTTTGTCAAGATGGCTGCGTAAAGTTGCCGCATTCGGCTTAGGGAGATAAGATAAGCACGATCCCGGCACCTAAATGGCGGCTGGGGTGCGACGTCATTGGTAAGGACCCTGTACGTCAAGAGCTTCAGTGTTGCCGGAGCTTGTATTCCCCTCGTTACCCCTCCAATTGCGAAAAGTACCCTGAGCAGCCTAGCTGCCCTAGCTGTGCTCAGGTACCGACTTACCTACTGAGTAGGTAGGTACCTAGGTAGATAAGTACACTCCATTGCAGCTCGCCTTAATACCTCCAGGGCTACCTAGGAACATTACCTTGGTACCTAGGTACTATGGTATCCATCATACTTACCTAGGTAAATATTCTGTGTGTCGTTGCTGCAGCTCAGCTGCAGACTGATAATAGGCATGTCAGGTATATCCGGTAGGTTTGCCTTTCAAAGAGTCCAAGAATGAAAAGAAAAATCATACGTGCCATGCCATACTGTATCATCTTTCAATGTCAACAGATGCTTACTTGGATTGCCGTCCGTAGGCGACCGAGTCAGGATATCTATTACCTAGGTACCATACGTGATCGCTGTTGCTGCTGTTGCTGCTGTCGGCGCTGATAAGAACGCAATGCTTCCGAGGTTTGATCGGAAGGGCTGACAGACACGAGCACGGCTCACAATCTCTATGTCAGTAATATTTGGTCGTCACAGGGCATGATATAGCTCGATAGGGCAATCTGGTGCGAGGTCGATGAGAGTCGATGAGATACCAAGTAGGATTCGCTACAGTAAGTACGTACGAGATAGATAGTGAAGATATCTCGTCACATCAATTGATCCGCGCTTTGATCCATCATGCCCCATCTGCCACTCACGACTCACTCCCGAGTTTCACTTGGGTAATGAAATGTAACCTCGTTGACTATGTGTGTGTGGTGTACTCTCACAGTATAGCCAACAGTCCGCCGAGAACGGAAGCGGAATGGCTGTCGAATGTCGAATGTCGTAGCACATCAGGCGTGTCAGGGTCCTCTTCTTCCTTACTAAACGGACATCTCCCGCCCTCTTCCTCAGTACTATCCGAGCTTATCTGCCACGACAACAACAAATACCACCACCGTGACAACAACACCACAATCACAACCTCTACCTCTACCTCTACCTCTACCCCATCCTCCATAACTCCATCGCAAAGACCAAGCGCCTTTTCCAGAGACACAAGACCACAATGGGACGTCTGGCTGGCAAGAACGCCGTCGTCACTGGCGCTGCTGGGTGAGTTCGGCCTGCTGCTGTGCCGATCATCTTGCCTCGCCAACCCCGGCATGCATGAACTGACACGATGCGCCATGCGATTTAGTGGAATCGGCCTCGAAACCGCCATCCTCTTCGCCAAGGAGGGCGCCAACGTCGTCTTGGCCGACATCTCGGCTCCCGCCCTCGAGAAGGCCAAGGCCAAGGTCCTACAACTCGTCCCCGGCGCCAAGGTCTCCGCCATCGTGACCGACGTTTCCAAGGAGGAGCAGGTACAGGCCGCCGTTGAATCGCTCGACTCGGCCGGTGGTCTTGACATCATATTCAACAACGCCGGTATTATGCACAACGACGATGCCGATGCCGTAACCACGCCCGAGGCTATCTGGGATCTAACTCAGAACATCAACGTCAAGGGCGTGTTGTATGGCTCCAAACACGCCGTCCTGGCCCTGCGCCGTCACAAGAAGACCAAGGGTAGCATCATCAACACCGCCTCTGTTGTCGCGCTCGTCGGTGCCGCCGTGCCCCAGCTGGCATACACGGCCTCCAAGGGTGCTGTCCTGGCACTGACCAGGGAACTGGCCATCGTGCACGCCCGCGAGGGCTTCCGATTCAACAGCCTGTGCCCTGCCCCGCTCAACACGCCCTTGCTCCAGGACTGGTTGGGCGACGATAAGGAGAAGAGGTTCAGGAGGGAGGTCCATTTCCCCACCGGCCGGTTCGGTGAGGCTATTGAGCAGGCGCAGGCCGTGCTCTTCCTGGCCAGTGACGAGAGCAGCTTTGTCAATGGTCATGTAAGTGCACAATCCTTCGCTTTCCTCCCAGAGAGACCTGTTGAGACTAACGCTGCGAAACACAGGACCTCGTCGTCGACGGTGGATTGACCAAGGCGTACGTCACGCCGGAGGGGCCAGCCACACAGCCACCCGTAAACAACGCCCTCAAGGACGCGCTGGATGCATAGGTTATTCATAGCGGAGAATAGTTATCATTGTGCCCAGGCTTGCATCTGCTAGTAGCTATTGGATCGGCGGTGGTAGTGCTATATTGCTTTTGTCCGATGACCCGGAAGGTGGCTCCGGGGGTCCCACCGCAGAAGTTCAAAGACCGACACCTTGAGATGGTCGAGTTGGCAGGCACCCGGCCTCCTCTCAACGCGTTAGAATGAATGTTTCTAACAGCTTAGTTCCGTGAAGGCTCATCGCACCACATCTAAGCCTCCAGACTCCCACCCCGCATCTCACACCTGCTAGTAAACAGGGTGTTTTCGTCAAATCAACAGTCAGGATTTGTCTTCACATGCACGCGCCACAGTTTGGCATCTCCGACGTACATATGCACCACTAGTCAAATCTTTAGAATTGGCCCTCGGTGTTACCCTCACCCATACCTTTGGTTCCCGAGCTCCCGCTCTGTATAGCGCCCACGATGCCATCCATGTAACTGGCACCGCTCCACTTCTGGTGCGTCAGGACGTCCACTCTGAGGTCCTTCTCCCGCTTCTGCACCAGATTGACGTAGGCCAGCATGCCGTCCTCCTTGAACTCCCTTGCCAACTCGCTCGTGATCGTTGCGGTGCTGTGCAACCCTGCCAGAGAGATGAGCTGGAGGACAAATCCCTCCTTGGCAATGTCCCAGATAAACGACTTGAGTTCGTCCTCAGTAAATCCGTGAGCCATCCAGTTGAACGACGGGGAGAGGTTGTATACAAGGCCTTTGCCCGGGTGGGCGGAGCGTACGGCCCGGCCTAGGTCTCGGCAGATGGAGACGTTCGGGTCGCCGGTTTCTACCCAGAGGAGATCGGCGTATGGACCGAAGGCGATAGAGCGCTTGGTGGCGGCTTCCATGCCAGCCGCGTAGTGGTAGAAGCCTTCCCGCGTGCGCGGGACATCCCAGTCGAAGTAGACCTCCTTGTTACCGGGTGTGAGGCTGGCGGCGAGGGCACGCCGGCTTGTAAGGCCCATGTCGCGGTTCCCTTTCACTGCGGACTCATACCTGGTAATATCGGAGTCGGATGCGCCTTCGGTTCGTAGGTACGCTACTGCCGCCTCGTCAAAGGTCACCAGTCTTGCCCTTTTCACCCAGTCGGCCTCGAAGGCATCGATTTGTGGCCCCGGTGTGCCGGCGGCTTCCATCTCCTGCAGCGTTTCTGCCAGTGAGTTCAGGCTCGGATCTGTGACGCCTAGTATGAACTCATGGTCCCTCACATCGATGGAGCTACTCAGCAGCCTGCCGCTCTCGGAGTCGGTACGCGCAATGACCAGGTTCTCGACGCCCATGATGTCCCACTGGAGACGAGCGGCCACCAGGCGGTTGATGTGCTCCCCGATGGGCACCAGCACCTTGCCAGCAAGATGGCCGCACTTCTTGCCACCATGCAGCTGATCCTCAAAGTGTACGGCTGCAGCACCATTCTCAGCAAATAGCTTGGCCAATTTCAGCACGGAGGTCAACCCCCCGTGCCCAGTATCGCCGTCGGCCACGATAGGTCGGAAGTAGTCGACATATGGGGTCTCGGCTCTCTCAGATGGCGACAGGTTCCTCCGGGCATCCCACTGTTTCCGGTCGTGCATTGACTGGGCCTTGAACATGCGCTGGACCTGGTTAGGCACAGTGTTGTAGGGGTAATCACCGAAATCCGGAGATACATCGTTGGTGGTTGTAAGAGTGGCGGAGCATGCCCAGCCGGAGAGGTAGAGGACCTCCTGGTGGGGGGCTTGTTGGGTCATCTGCACGGGGTCGATAGCGCCCACTGGAGAGGAAGCAAGTCGTCGTCAGCATGTGGCTTGGTGTCTGGTAAACAGTGTTTGTATGTAAGTGGATGGGCCTGAGGATGAGCTTTACTGGTGTGGATAGGCTCGCCGTTGGCCAGCCTTTCTTGTACTAGGGTCCACAACTTTCTTGCCATGAGCGAGCTTGGATAGGACTGTTGGAGGGAACCTCGTTTTGAAACAACGTCGGCGGCGGTATATGGCCTCTTGATGCCTGCATATCTTGGAGTGGCCCACCATGCCTCGACGTCTTCAATCTGTTGCTCATAGAGGGCATCTTCGGGTAAGCCAGGTTTAGTGGACTCGGAGACCAGGTGAAAAGAGTCGGAGGGTAGGGTGGTGGTTATGGGGGGCGAGACTGGAGGTAGCGAGTATGTCTCGCGGGCTATAGTTGTCGACAGCAGACGGGCGGGTGCTGTAGTTCTGAAGGACCCTCTTAACGATGGCCTCAGCCATGAGGTTTGGCGGCGTGGGACGGAGGCTGATATGCGTCGTAACATATTCCCCGTGGTGATGCGAGGTAGGCAGAAGTGGAAGAAGGGGGGTGGGTCTCAATATGTGAGCCTAAGAAAGCATCTGGACTGTATGTATGGACTGAAATCACCCCTGACTTGAATATCGATAGGTGAAGACTGTCCCCTAGCGAGGGAATCCGACTTACCAAAGGTGATGATGAGTTCCCCAGACTTCCAAGGTTCCAGGTCTTCCGAGATGTGTCGGTCGACAGCAATTGCCGACTCGGAGCCGGTGGGGTGTGGAAGGTACATGGGCACTCCCATACCGGTGTGTGGGGGAAGGGCTACCTAGGTACCTAGGTACTCAAATGCAAATACACTACTTAGGTGGGAGCGAGCGTCACCGTTGACGTTTCAAGGATCTATCCATGGATTACCCCGCAGTCATCCCTGCGGTTCAGGGGCCCTCCCCTCTGTGTGGGACGCTTTCCCGTCGGCCCAGCGGCAGTGAAATGGGGCCAAGCCTTGCAAGCCCGAACGCTGAATCCGGGGAAGTACAGGGGCCACTGGGAGCACAAAGACGGGGACGATGACACCCGTGGACTCACTCCTCATTGACCATCCACCCACAAGTCCCGCGGGGAAGTGCATTGCATGTAACAATAGGGAGGGGGAGCGGTGGGATCATGTGCACCTTTTGCCCGAGGACCGTCAGGTCTGTCGGCTATCAATTATGTTTTCTCTGTGTGTGCTCCCCTCTACTGGTTTTACGGAACTGTACCATACTGTACGGGCCTGACAACATCGAGTCCGTCCACTTCTCAGCTTGAGCCATTGCGAGCTCATCATCGATCGACATCGACTTTGACATCGAGAGAGACATCGAGAAGTACCACAGTCTCGCATCATCAGACCGCCCAGGTTCTGTCAAATACAAGAACAAGGAAAACAGGGACAGGGGACGGGATAGTCTACACGAACCATGGCTGCCGGTGTTCAAATTTCCTCGAGGGCGATGGGCCCTGGAGCTCTGAGGATATGGGTAAGCATGTATACGACCGTTGCTGCTCCTGTGATGCTCTGGCCTCGCTGACTTTCCGCCATGCTTTCGTAGCCTCTGGTCGTCCCTCGCACTCCTCGCACTACCATTGTACCACATGGCAGCGTTTCCAGGAGGAATAACTCCTCTTTTACTTCTTCATACGAGCCCGACCTCAAGACCACCCTCAGGGAGATCATACCTGCGAAACGCGACCTCCTCAAGACCGTCAAGAGCCACAGCTCTGCCGTCATTGGCGAGCTCAAGGTCGAGCATACCCTCGGCGGCATGCGTGGCCTCAAGGCCATGCTCTGGGAGGGTTCCGTTCTCGACGCCGACGAGGGCATCCGCTTCCACGGTCGCACTATCAGAGAATGCCAGAAGGAATTGCCCAAGGGCAAGACAGGCACCGAGATGCTCCCCGAGGCCATGTTTTGGCTGCTCCTAACAGGCGAGGTCCCCTCGACAAACCAGGTTCGCCACCTTTCAAGGCAGCTGGCAGAACAGGCCCGGCTGCCCGCCTTCGTGAAAAGGATTCTTGACGGCTTTCCCAGTGACCTGCACCCCATGACACAGTTCGCGATCGCCGTTGCGGCCCTGAGCCATACTTCCAAGTTTGCCGAGGCTTACGCGAAGGGTCTCAACAAGGCTCACTACTGGGAAACCACTTTTGACGATAGCATCAGCTTGCTGGCCAAGCTGCCCACCATTGCCGCAAAGATATACCAGAACTCATACAGGGGCGGCGGCGCCCTCCCGGGCGACATCGATCTGGATCAGGACTGGTCCTACAACTTTGCCGCCATGCTGGGCAAGGGTGGGAAAGAGAACGAAAACTTCCAGGATCTGCTGCGCTTGTACCTTGCGTTGCATGGCGACCATGAGGGCGGGAACGTGTCGGCGCATGCGACCCATCTTGTGGGCAGTGCACTGAGCGACCCTTTCCTTAGTTACAGTGCCGGTCTGCAGGGTCTCGCGGGGCCTCTCCATGGGTGAGTCCAGCCGTTTCTGTTGTGTTGATCCGCCCCTAGTTACCACTGTCAGTCGGTATCAAGGCTTAGGTTAACCTATCCTTCTCGTAGTCTTGCCGCTCAGGAAGTGCTCCGCTGGATCATCCAGATGAAAGACGCCATCCCCTCATCGTACAGCGACAAGGACGTCCACGACTATATCTGGTCTACCCTCAACTCTGGTCGCGTGGTACCGGGCTACGGCCATGCCGTCCTCCGCAAACCCGACCCCCGCTTCGAAGCCCTCATGGATTATGCCTCAGCTCGTCCTGAAATTGCGGAGAATCCGATCTTTCAGCTGGTCAAAAAGAACAGCGAGATTGTGCCCGAAGTCCTCAAGAAGCACGGTAAAACAAAAAACCCATATCCCAACGTCGACTCTAGCTCAGGCGTACTGTTTCACCATTATGGCTTTACCGAAACCCTGTATTATACGGCGACGTTTGGTGTCAGCAGGGGCCTAGGCCCGCTGGCGCAGCTCATCTGGGACCGGGCGTTGGGATTGCCGATTGAGAGGCCGAAGAGCATCAACCTAGAGGGCATTCTAAAGCAGATTCAGAGTGCTTAAGGGCGCTCGCGGGCGACTGAGTGGGCATTGTTGGGGACACGACAGAGCCTTGATGCTAAAATTTGGCATGAGTGAATGATTAAGCACTGAAATAGTGTATGAGACTGGAGAAGGTGTCGAGTTACGAATTCCAAAGCTGTAGACGACTCGACTATATAGAGTGCACTGCGTCAACATCAAGCACATGCGACCATACCCAGTGGAAAATACGGGATCCCGTCCGCTCTCCCATAGTCAAGCCACTGAGGGCTGGATTAGTAGTTGGGTCGGTGACGACCAGCGAATACCCGGTGTTGCATGTTGTCAGACCGTTGCTTTTTGATCCATTTTTGTCCATATAGTGACATGAGTCGGCCAAAACAATATAGTGGAATCAGGGGTATTCCGGAGCGGGTACATGGGACCGGCAGTTCTGGCGCGAAGGATAATGATACTGGGCCTGAGAACAATATCCACAGGTATTACCTGTCAGACGGATAATACTTGGGTAGTAATAAGTCTAGGGTAAGCGAATCCGAGTTCATGAATGTCTTTCCGTTCTTGAAGGCACTCCCTTGAGGTTGAGATGAAAATGCCCAGATGGTTCAGAGTCGGGAAGTGAACGTGAATGCCAATGCCAATGCTAGTACTCACTCACCTGGAACGTTTTGGAACGCGTTTCTTACTCTGTGAAATCATCTGCAGGCCTGCATACCCAGCTACGGTATTCAATTCTCAAGCATGTAGTCGGCGTATGCGGAGGTACATAGTCTGGTTCGGCTGGACGGAGACGCAACATTCCCAGATAAAGAAAGATATGAGAGGTAATAAGAGGATGAGGGTCACCCTGCCCTATGGTTCGGTTAAGGCTTGCCGGCGTGTGGTCCGAGTATAAGCATCTGGATGCTCGTCATACCCTGCAACGGCCTGAAGGGCCAGCGAAAAGGGGCGGGTGGTCGGCTCAGCCTTCGGCCCCCATAGCCGATTGATGCCTCGTGTGTGCCGGGAGTGCACGGTACGGTATACCGGTACTATGAGTAGTAGCGGTATTGTAGAACCTCGAAAGGAAGAAAGAATGCGACCTTGGGAAGGATTTCAGACATATAAGGTGCATGCATACATGACTACATACCTAGGTAGTCACGTAAGTAGGTACGGTCTACCTCTCCAACCTCTCTCTAGCTAGGTACGGGTTGCTACGTTGCCTGCTGGGGGTATCTACCTTTGTAGGCATGTATCACTCTTCCCCTGTAATCAAGTACCTGTTTCTAGTTGCCCGAACTGGTATAGGCTTCAAAGTCGATCGGGACTCGGTCCATCCGATGGGGAGATGCGGACCAGAACCTGGACCAGGACGCATCAGACGAACCGTTGCCCCGGGCCCGGATTTTTGCGGATCACTGCTGATCACTGCTGATCACCCCAGTCCACGAGTTCATCTGACAGTGATTGTGGGGCAAACACCCCACGGAGAAGCTGACTGTGACCACTGCATCCCCAGCCTGCCAGGGCTGCCAGCGGTCCAGAACATTCGGACTTCTTCCCCCGTTGACTTAAACCTTGAGTGTGGTGGGCTCTTTGCCCGTGCCTAGTTTTCCTGTGGCAGCAAGATTATGCTTGATTCTCTCTTCCAACGCATGATAGGAGACTTCACTTGAACTTGAGTGGGTATCCTGAATGAACTCACGCTCTACGGGTGCGTAAACTCGGCGCGAAGAGGCCCGGCAAATATGCACAATGTACAGGAAGGAGGGTGCATCTTCTGGGTCTTCTCCTTTCTCGTCCAAGCCATGACGCCGAGCCCGTAGCCCCGAGCCCTACAATGGCTCTCTCCAAGTATCTCCAGTCCAACCTTCTCTGGCTATCCTTTGAGCGGGTCGAACCATATCAGCGAGTGCCATGGTGGCTTCGCACATGAGGTCATCGCCCGGGTCGACTGCCAACCGTTGTCTCCTGCTCCATCGCCAGATCCTGTCGTCCTCCACACGTTTTTATCCCTGTAAATGCGGGGTGAAGCTCCCTGGGGGTGGTTGGTCGAGGTCATGGCTAGAGGTTGTCCCAGATGGAGGGACGTCCTGGTCTCGGTTGGCACGTTGCGGCCCTGGGGATGAAGCATCGGCAGCAGTCGACCAGTAACGGCCTCGATCTGCCTCGACTCAGTTTTTCCATCAGTTAGAAACTGCATGATAGAGAGACTGGTCGAGCCACTCCAGGCGGACGCGAGATGCATCGAGCCAGTCACCCCATCCCGCCCACTCTCCTCTCCTAAGCCTATCTCGGCTAAGGTCACCATCAGGTGGCCTTCGTCCACAGCACGATACCTTCGCGAGTACATCCTCTGGCACAGTATAAAGCCCGCAACTCCTCCTCGTTGGGATCGATCAAAGCAACCCTTCCCCCTCCTCCCATCATCACAACACACATACACTACAAGTATATTCACTGCTACGCACCTGTCTGGTACGATCATCAAGAGTACTCAGCATCCAAATACACACACACAACACTGATACATACACTCGCCAATTATTATCGATTCTTTCAACTAAATCATCATTCAGCATGGGTTCAGTTGCAACAATGAACGCCGTACAGTTTTACGGCCAGCAGGACGTCCGTCTGCAAAAGGTGGCTCTGCCCGAGCCAGTCAAGCCTGGCTGGGTGAGAATTGCTCCAAAGTTCTGCGGCATCTGCGGCACCGACCTTCATGAATATCTTGGTGGCGCAAACATAATCCCCGCCCCGGGACACCCACATCCTATCACCGGAGAGACCCTGCCCGTGACCCTTGGTCATGAGTTCTCCGGCGTTGTAGAAGAGGTCGGCGAGGGGGTCACCCATGTCAAGCCGGGCGACAATGTCTGCATCCAGCCAACCCTCTGGGATGGCGACTGCACGTCCTGTAAGAGGGGCCTTGTCAACTGCTGCGACGGAAATGGCTTTATCGGTCTGAGCGGGTGGGGTGGCGGCATGTCCGAGCACGTCAACGCTCCGGCCGTGGCCGTCAAGCCACTCCCTGACAATGTCTCCCTCGAGGTCGGTGCACTCGTCGAGCCGCTGTCAGTCGGCTGGCACGCGGTCGACATCAGTCCCTACAAGGAGGGCGACTCCGCCCTCGTGCTCGGCGGGGGCCCTATCGGCCTGTCAGTCATCCAGGCCCTGATCAGCAAGGGGTGCAAGAACATCATCGTCTCGGAGGTTGCCAAACGCAGGCGTGAGTTCGCCACCGATTTTGGCGCTCACCATGTCATCGACCCCACCGTAGTCGACGTCGTGAAGGAGGTAAAACAGCTGACCAATGGCCTGGGAGCGGATGTTGGCTTCGACTGCGCTGGTGTGCAGGTCGCTGTTGACTCCGCCTTCAAGGCCATCAAGGCTCGCGGCATGCTCGTCAATGTCGCCGTCTGGGAGAAGCGCTCTACTCTGAACATGAACGATCTTGTATTCAGGGAGCGGTCTTATATGGGAGGTGAGTCGATAATGACCAGTCTCCCTCTTTTGGGCGGCACGAGATGCCCGGAACGTTATGATGCTGACAACCCTGACAGTGGCAACGTATACGCACGGAGACTTTGAGGCAGTCATCGACGCCATCGCAGCAGGGAAGATGAAGCCTCAGGGCATGATCACAAAGAAGATACCGATGGACAAGGTGGCTGACCAGGGATTCAAGACGCTGATCGAGGAAAAGGACAAGCACGTGAAGATCCTAGTCGACATGACACAGCGCGTGGAGCCGTATTGAACAGGGAAAAGCGGGTGTTCGTGTATGGATGGTGATTGAAAGTGTTTCAGCATTGTGTAATCCTCTTCGTTGCTTTCTTGCTGCGATACCCGGTCGGTTTTCAGAAATCATAATTTTGTATCTTGCGATGAACCTATATGGGTTTTGATTGACTAAGCCTGTACGGCCGCAACGTAAAGGATACCTACTTGAGCACTTAAGTAGATGGTGAAGGCCTCACCCGGTGTGCCACCTCTGCGCAAGATGAGATGCTACCTGTTCCTTACCTGGATATCCGCATCAGCGAAGTCCTACCCAGCATCTGGCTCTCTAGTCGGCATTTCCTGCCCACTGGTTGATCCATATCAACGAGCATTTGTTCCGGCCGCTGGGCGGATGCTGAAATGCGCACATTTTCCTTCTATGTTGATGGAAATCGAGAAGAGACGACCCACGGCGGCGCGGTAAACACTAGAAGAGAGTACACCGTCCGTACGCACTGCTTATTGTGCAGCACGGTCTCCAAGGGCGATCCATCTCCAAATGCCATATGATTAGGATCAAAATGATTCATCTCGCAGTTGCTACCGCACCTATGCCACCTTACTTCCCGACCCCGCTTGGGGTCATCTCGGTTGGCCCACATCATGACCATAAGCCTGGAAATGCGCCGGAAGGAGAGATGATTGACCAAATCTAGACACTGTTCAGGAGATTGAGAGGCCTGTGCCGAGTTGGATTCCATCGATCTTGGCTCTTATGCATTCATAGTTAACGAAGTCTTGAAGAGCGCTCGTTTGTGCATGTGTCCCTTGCTCACTCAATCGCAGTTTGATCCAGATGTCATGTTCGCGGTCATCCTGCTCACCTGCTCACGTCCTCATGTGTTCGTGTGCTCTGGTCCTTGTAAAAGATGCACGAGCGCGTGTGGATATCGCCGCGATCAGATCGTTGATTTCACCGTTCGACCTCGGCCTCCTTCCAGAATTGTCTTCGTAGATCTTGGGGAAGTGGGGGTTGGGGGGTCTTCTCATGGTCAAACACCCTCAGCGCCAACGGCTTGATCGTCTTGTCGCATATCGCTATGCAACACTGGTTATCCGCGTTGATGGCAAACCGCTTAAGCTCCCTAATGAGAGAGACGAGTCGCTGCAGGCCGTCCTGGTTCTCTATCTCATAGGCCCGGAAGGACGTCCCATAATATATGACATTGATCTTAGTGAAACTTGCGCCTACGTGGCTACCGCGGACGCAGTATGGAGTTCTTCCGAGCCATAGTTGCATGTTTTTCTTGGCGGCACGCCCTTTGGTCATGACGAGTTCAGCTGCGGCGACGCTGGGTGTCCCCCTACCCCGGGGTATCACCATCGAGTGAGGGTAGTGCTTTGGCCTCGTGATCCCGCAGTGTTCTGGGTTTACAGATCTGAACAAAGACATTTCAGAGTCGGTTCGAGGCTGGCCTTGATCCGAAAGCAGCTGATGTGCCACTGATCTAGGCTTTGACAAGAATCTCCAATTCGCGTGCGAACGAGACGCCCTCAGCTCATCAAAGCTGTGCAATGCCGCATCGGTCTCACACAGCACGGCGCAACTCAGTGGGCCTAAGTTGTATCGAATGGCTCGGTGGTGAGTGCTGCTGTCCTGCATATCTGTGTGGCGGCGCACGAAGAGATCCTCAAACTCTCGGCCGTAATTTAGCTTATGCCGTTTCGACTCGGTGATGTTTTCCCACACTGGTGTCACAAATAGGGTGTTTTGTACCATTGCAAGATCTAGACGAAAAGACTTTTGGCAAGTCCCGCTGGCAAAGCGCAGCAGATTGCCAAGGGAGTTACGGTTGATGACAATGTCAACTTGATCAAACCCGGCCTCTGGGTTCATGACAGATAAGCTTTGGAACATCGGTTCGAACGGATACCTGGGCATGCGAGCGACATTTGCATCTCGATAATGCTGCGTGCTGTTCCTCCGCTTTACGGCATAAGGTAGCTCATGTAGGATCAGAACAGGTGCCTCTCCTGGGGTATGGTCAGCTGTTGGGGCTAGTAGCCGGAGCATGGGAGAGCAACAAGCTTGTATCTTACCTGGGACATAGATCTGTGGCTGTCTCGAACCTTTATGTTGGGCCCCTCTGGCCATCTCCTTCCAACTATAGCTGCAGAGAAAGTCGAAGGGAGAGGCGCTGGTGACCTGCTCCCCGCAGGGCTCCAAGCCTTGATGCCCAATGCTGCCGAGCTCCCTCCCCACGTTGGGCATCATCCACCCATTCTTTATTTCATCATGTCCTTGGTTTTGTAGCCGCCGTCGGACCAAGGGAGTGAGCCTTCTGCCGGTGAATGTAGGTGCTCGACGGAGCATCAGAGCTTCATGTGGGGGACTTGTCGAGTGTTGCGTGTCGCAGCGCGGCTTGCAAAAGACAAGAAGATGCCACACCGTTCCACACAAAGAACCAATGAGAAGAATATATGTATCTTCCCTTCGATAGCATCTAGAGTGTTCGGGCGTGACACGATAGGATGCAGGACGGCGATGAGATGTCACGACGTTGAAGAAAATCGTTTGGCGAAGCTTCAGCCAATCAAAGGTCAATGAATTCGCCACGGTCAGTTTTGAGGGTTAGGGCAGGATCCGGGGTGTCAAGGCCACTCCTCTCTCTCAGACAAACATGGTACCTGCTATGCACTTGAGATGTAAGTACCTTGCCCAGTAGTCAGCGAATCGAATGGCCCAAATGAACTGCTTCAGTTCTCAGTGTAGACTATCTAGATAGTATACATATGCAGGAAAAGGCAGGGGAATGGCTGAGGAGCTAACGACAATCTCGCATCGGAATCAAGAAGACCGAGTTGCAGATGGGAACCGGTTGACCCGACCTCGGAAGATATAATTGTTATGAAAATCCTGTGGCATATGTGTGCCCTCAGTGGCACAATAGGTACCATATGTTCTGTTATGTACCTGGGTACTACCTAGCAGCAGGTACAGTATTTACACTTGGAATGTCTTACGGACGGGACCCCCGGATATACCCGGGGGTAAGATCCAGGGTTAAGATCCAGGGTAAGACCTGGCTGTTGAGATTCAGTCCAAACCATCTTCGACTCAACTTGGTGGTTAGGAAAGACACAAGTATGAACGCTAGCGAAGGGATCCACAAGGTTAACAAGCCGGCGTCATCGGGGGATATCTGACAATGCAGGCAGCCGGGCCGAGCCCGAAGCTAATTCCAGTACATACCTACCTAGTACACGGTAGTATGGGATCTAAGCACTTGGGGTGCTCCAACAGCACTCTGCAAGTGTTCTTGGACGGCCAGAGAACATATGCTGTGATGTCGGTGTCGACCCTGTCACATCGAGGGTATACATGAGACCCTTCAGCTACCTGAAGAGGTACATAAAGAGGTCGACACTACCTCGCTAATACTAGAATTGAGATACTTTCGGGAGGCGTCCTTGATATAAGGGGCACCACGTCGCAGCAGCAGTTTGAGACGCATGTCTCACGGTAGATACATGTCACCCCTTGAAGAGCATACATGCATCGTATATATCTAGTACGTATACTATGTAAGCAACAGCAAGGGTACCCCTCAGTGCCAGACCTCACTCCGACCAAGTGCAGTGATTGCCTCGAGGATGGCTATGTCCCAGACCAGCCGCCCCCCCCCCCCCCAGACTGCCCCAGCTCGAATCCTTCCGTAAAGACTTGGCATCTTCGTTATCAAGATCCCCAACTCCACGGAGAGAGGAGAGGCACGCCCGTCGCTCCACGACATGCCCTCTGGCTGTTCAGGATCGCCGTCAGTGACGTTAACGAGATCGAGGATCCCCTCCATCTGGCCCAAGCTGTTATGTTGAGGCCACCGAGGCACGGGCACGTGCTGTACGTGCATTAGTACATACCCAATAGTCATATGAACTCCGTGCCGAGAGCCACGATATCTCCTTCTGTAATAATAAGAGGAAAGAATATCAAGAGATAAGAACCCGAGGATACGAGGCATGACCCCGTAGCAATGTGCTTGAAATAGACCAAACCGAGCCCGTCTTGATATGTGCAATCGATCGCATACCATTCATCCGTATTCACTCATGTTCGATGGAGGCCGCAGTGGGACATCTGATGGGAAATTGAGGAATCTCGAAGCGAGATTGACCATGTGCATAGCACGGTACTCACCCATCCATTTGGATACAGCCAGACAACGTGAAGGGCCAGGAGAAGGGCCATCTCGTGCAGGGAAAGGATCGTCGAGATCGTCGCCCCTCCTGTCAAACCACGATAACCTCCCTAGCCAATCACTATTCAAAAACATGACCCTTGCTATCCGATAAAGCCGTGCCGACGGGGATCGTGGAAAACACCGTGACCCACAAGTGGGAATACCATTCAGGGGTCCTGGCAGGAGTGGAAACGGTTCCTGCATTGAGCGGCCCCCTGGAAATTGCACTCGACCTTCGACCAGGCACTAGAACACGCCGTGTTGCCGGCCCCCTTTTTCCGCGATGGACCACCATATCTGCAAAGTGTAGCAGTAACGGTGTGAATGGCTGTCTCCGGTCGAGTTCGGTTTCGTCCAGTCCAGTCCGTACGTCACGCGAGTGGCAAAGACATCTCACTCACTGACCAACTAACGCACACACGATACATTCTTTTTTCGACTCTCGTCGATCCATATCGTTCTTTTGCCTGGTTTCACACTCTCCACCGAGTGCTTCTTCACTCACCACACTCCTTTAACGTACCCTCTCGCGCGGACTGGTATCAAGTCGTGCCTCCCGACGACATTCCTTTTTTCTTTCTTTCCCTCCATCTCCGTCCCTCACTGATCGAGCCAAATTCCGCCAACGCCCGCGTTATCGGCTGTCCGTTCCCTTGTGACCTTCTTTGCTCATATAATCTCACCTTGCCTTCGTCTCTCTAGGTACACATCCCCAAGGTGTCCCACTGACCCTCCTCGTCGTAAGCAAGACTGACGGACGACACAAGGCTTTCGATTGGGCAATCCTAGCGACACATTCCTTCATACCTGCGGACTCCCACTCTACAGCGCTCGGCTTCTTGAGTTACCCACTGGGGTCAGAGCATCCACGATGCTGTCAATACGCTCCTTGATACTGCCAGCTGCTCTGCTGCTAGGTACACTACAGCACGTCGAGGCCCAGACGACTACATCATGCAATCCGCTGAACACGACTGGCTGTCCCACCGATCCTGCCTTCGGTACCGACTATAACTTCGTCTTCAACGCCACACCTTCCGAAGGAGCTTGGGAAACCACTGCTGGGACCGTGGATTACACCGACAATGGCGCCGAGTTTACGATCAACAAGCAGGGCGATTCTCCCACCATTCGCACGAAATTCTACATATTCTTCGGTCGTGTCGAGCTGTGGTGGAAAGTGGCCCCTGGCCAGGGTATCATCTCCTCCATGATGCTGCTGTCCGATGACCTTGACGAGGTCGACTGGGAATTTCTGGGCGCCAACGGCACCGTCGTCGAGACCAACTACTTTGGCAAGGGCAAGGGTAACTACACTTGGGAAGGCGACTACGCTGTTTCTGGCGGAACTACCGCGGACTACCACAACTACACTCTCGACTGGACCAATTCGAGCCTGAACTGGTACATCGATGGGGAGCATGTTCGTCACCTGACGCCTGAGGCCGCCAACAACTCTGTCAACTACCCTCAGAGCCCCATGAGACTTTCGCTTGGCATTTGGGCTGGTGGTGATCCCACTGAGCCCCTTGGTACCATCGAGTGGGCTGGTGGTGAGACCAACTACAGCAACGGCCCCTATACCATGTATGTCAAGAGCTGCCGTGTCACCGACTACAGCACTGGAACGGCCTACAACTACACCGATATGTCCGGAGATTGGCAGAGTATCGAGGTGATCAAGTAAGTTCCATGCCCCCAAAGCGTTGTAGACTTGCGTGTGTATCTTCATGTTGCTAACCGGAGACCCCCCTCCCCGCCTGCAGCGAAGGAAAGAATTCGACCGCCGCGAAAGCAGTTCACGCCGTCCCCGAGAAGAGCGTCTCGGAGAAGTTCAACGAGCTTCCTACGGGCTCCAAGGCCGCCGTCTACGCTTGCAGTGCTGCTGCCGCCGCCGGTCTTCTCGGCTACGCTGCGTTCTTCTGCTTCCGCCAGCGCAAGCAGGGCATAAAGGAGGCCGCCATCGCCGCGCAATTGGCCGAGGAAGAGCGTGCCGAGATGGAGCGTTACAAGGCAAGCCAAGGCAACCCAGACGGATTGACTAGTGTGGCACCAACCTCAGATGAGAAGTTCGGCGCGGCTGCGGTGTCGAGGCCGTTGCTCGACCGCGATGTATCTGGCTCACCTCCTGGTACGCCCGAAGGGCAAGGTCAGAATCCCTACTCGGATGGATTCTCGGCCCTCGATAATGGTGGCTACACCAGCCCAAGTATGCGTCCCTCAGGTGCCCTGCCTGAGGCTCCCAGCTCCCAGACAATCGACGGAGCGGCCAACAACGGTGAAGCTCTCAACAGAGAGGTCAGCAATCCTTTCAAGGACCACCCCAGTGGCAGTCACCCTCAATAGAATTACTGGCCCTTGTTTGAGGTGGATGGAGCGTTTGGTGCGTATTGGGGAGTCTTCTTTGATAAGTCATAAGATTGGCGTCGGGTCGGGTTTGCGCTTCTTTCTCCTCCCATGAATCAGCCATGCTATGCCATCTGGCCTATCGTACGCGCACCATCGCTACGGTACGTCGGAGGACCTCTTTTGCCCGGGGGTCTGTCCATGGTCAGCTCCGCTGCGCTCGTGCTAGGTGCACGAAAACGAGATTATATACCCTTTTAGTTCAAGTTTCGAAATAGAGAAGTCGATTGATGTCTTTGAGAACCCAGGAGCCCGTTTTTTACAAGGTGATATCTACATTCGCAACTTAATCTCAGTCCTCGTTGCCTTCATCTCCTCAATCTAATTCCCAGACCTTGAAGTTTTGCTGCCAAAAGCTTCCAGCAATCGATTCGCGCTGTTTCTTCGTTCCTATGCGCCCCATCCCCATCAGGCCTTGGGGTCCCAGGTATATCCGGCCATATGATCTTGTATTATACATAAGTAACCTTGCCGGTGTACAAGCTCCAGAGGTCTTCAGGTTCTCGAGAAAGTTGCTGCGGGATGCAGGAGACTGGAATTCATTCCAGCCCATGTCCAGCATCCAGAGGCTGCTCACGAAGATCTCTCTGGTCATTATTCGAAAGTGATAGTACATGTACGTAGTGGAATGCGCAGACTGGCCAGAGCATCCAGTTTCCCACGTCAGGTCCTCATTTTGACAACTCACTAGCTGTTAATGTTATCTATAACGACAGATAACATACATATCTGCCCCTGAATTCAAAAAGAGAGGTGTTGGGCAAGAATCTCTTTTTCTAGTGCCCAGGAAGCACAAGAGAGCCTCGACACCTCTGCACGATAACAGTACTATGTATTGAGCTTCTCCATTCGTCTAGTACCATCAATACGCATTTCATCGTGGACTTGGATGCTACTCTTTGGCGAAGCGGTGGCCTCTGCGTAAACACTCATTACTTGAGTGCTCTGGTAGCTAACATCAAAGTCGCAGCGTTAAAGACAATATACGATTATATTGCTGGGTTGTTTTCCTATACTACGCGGCAACACCTGGACATAATCTCTTCGAATCCTCAAAGGTTCGGTGGGTTTGAGGCATGTATCAAAATGGACAATTACTCCTGATGACCGCCTGCCTGTTACAAGTTTCGATTTTCCAGATGCAACACTATTGGCTGCCTGGAAGCGCAGCCCCTGGATGCTCAGGCTTATTGTAGTTTCATTAGAACCTTGCTCTGATATGCATACAAGGATTCATCGATAGTTATACACCCTTTCCATGGCCTATGTGTTAAACAGACATACAACTGAGCCACTGGACAGTTCTGCTACTTCTTTGTGTGTTTGAGAGGCCCGCATATGATCTTCGACAGCCTTTGTTCTATCGAAGTAGCCCTGGGGAAAATCGGGAGCACGCGAGTGCTGATGGTAGTGACGAATAATTCGAGGACAGCTAGTGGGAGGCCTTGTCGTGCATCGTCATTATAATATCGGCTAACCCTTCTTAAGGAGTTAAGCTGCAGTGCTGAAACGCCTGACGAGTCTGGTGAGGAGTGTATGATTGGGACCTCTTTACAAGTTTTCAAAACACTGTTCTTCTCAGACTGAGACTTGAGAAGGTTGGAATTGCAGTCAAGTCATGGCCTCTGAACCTGGACGTTGATTATGCCCTTCTGGACAAACAGACGTTCTATGATCGCATGCACTGGATGACTGGCCCTGCACTCTCATACAAGGCTGACCCTCGATGCATGTGAGCCATCTTGGTCGACTTTGGGCTGCTCCTTGAACACCAGGCATCCAACGAGGCATCTAGACCATATAGGCTAAACTAAAGATGTACCCATGACCCCATTTATAGCAAAGGCCCCCTGGTCCCTCAGGTGCTGAGACCCACTCACGTGCATCATTATACTGGTTGACCAACAATGGCAACGCATTGGTCTGGCCTGTTCAGGGGCAAGCTCCGCCAAGAGCCCCATGCGCATAAAGGTAATACCCACATGATACAGTAGCCTACTATGTAAAGTGCCATGCAACCGTCAATCTTATTCTCGCTTTCCTCCTGAGTCCTGTAGAAATTGCCCTCTTTCTTTTCTCTCTCTCTCTTTCTCAAGCAGAAGTCCATACGGAATTATTCCTGCGTTACCTTGGCTTCCGGCTCGAGTGTCCTGAGTGTCCTGGGTGTCATCGCATGCCTTGTTCAACACCAACATCTTGAATATATCGCCCTGCCTTTCAGATCTCACGATGGTATGCAGTGTTTTTCGACATTTCCTAATAGTTCAAGTAGTACCCATTGAGCTTGCTCGATGTGATGCTAGAAATTCTACCGAGCTGACACATGTTGTACTTACACAGGCCACCACCAAACATCTAAGCACCGACGAGATCGCCATCTTCAAAGAATGCTTCAACGAATATGTGAGTCTCTATCTTGATGCCACGACCCGTTTCCACCGCAAAGTCTGAACAAGTCACAAGGATACCGACCAAGGTGGGAACATCACTGTCGAGGAATTCGCGCGAGTGATGCGGAAGACCAACCCCTCCATATCCGACGAGGAAGTCTCCAATATTGTGGGTGAGGTCGATCTGGACGGTGACGGCACAATCAACTTCGATGGTAAGAGAGTTGAGCCCCTTTCAGCAAGACATTCCGTCCATGAATGGGCCTCATACCCAGCTGTGAATCCTTCCGTAAAGACTTGGTGAACAACAGGCTGGACGTTGGCTGAAATGACATCCTTTCTCCATGATAGAATTCATCACCATGATGACTGGACAGCCATACAAGTCCCCCGAGCCTGCTACCAGTATCTCTAGTCCAGAAGATAATGAGAAGGAGACTGGTGGTACGCCGAGCGAGGTGGTGAGCAGTGCAGCAGCGGTCCGGGGCGTCAGCACTGTTTCCGCCAAGCTGCAGCGACAGCGTCTTGCTAATCAGATATACAAGGACGCGTGGATGGAAATCGATCCAAGCCTCAAGGGCTTGATCACTCCGATTCAATTGAAGCAGGTCGCGGCCAAGACCGGTCTGGCCGTCACTGATCTTGAAATCGAGGAAATGGCTGATCCCGCGAACGGCGGAGACGTCAAAATTCCCTGTGGGTGCCCTTATACGACTCGTATCACCTAGCTCACATGTGCTGACCCTAGCTCTGCCACCAGACGAACGTTTTCTTGATTTTGCGAAGAGACAAGAGGTCGACGATATCGTGAGTGGCTACGGAGAGTGATACTCTCGACCACCGCTCGAGTTAGCAGGCATCACAGATATGAAAAGTATATATTAGACGGATACCCCCGGCCCGTCGGACTGTAATAGCGCCTGAAGATATATGCATCATGCGTTCCACGTACTTAGGCATCAGACTTGGAACAGATCAGAGTGCTCCGAGCTGTATGGTCGATCTGCTTATACTTCTATCAGCCAAGAAATGAGACTGAGTTTTCAAAGCCCGCAAGGCCCCAATTCGGATCATCCAGTCATCTACTGGATTTTATAGACATGTGTTGAATCCAGATATAGACAAGTGTACCCATGATCACCTTTTTGCAACATTATCGGCTCTATGTACTTCGTTTCGGTAACCTTGGAACTATATATGGTGAGGGTAGATTGCATTCAATGATCCAGATGTCAGGCGAACCTCATATGCTTGCTTCTCAATCTCAAGTACATACCTAGGTACTACTCTACTCTGCAACTCTGAAGCTACATGGTAAATATGCGGGCGTTTGATGGGGCATTTCATCTATTACCTACTTGGATATATCCAGATGCAGGTCCACGGGTAATCAGTATTTCCAGGTACAGGCGTGCTGTGTGTATAGGTGAGCCAGAGCCGCCACTATCTAGGTAGGCTTCAGTAACGGTCTACCTAGGTACCTACCTAGGTACTTAGGTCCTAGGTACTTAGTACATATAGTCTACAGGTACTCTGATGGCTCAGATGTCGATGCCCTCCTTCCCTACTCTGGGCTAAGATGGTGGCTCGCACTCAACCCGCTTCATGTCATACCTAGGGCTTGCAGGCCTGGCACAGGGCAGCAGGGCAATTTATTCTCGAAACGTTTCAAACCTATCGGACATGGATATATATATATAATATATATACATATAGATTGTCGGAGGTAGGAGGCTGGGAAGGGAAGTGGTTGGTTGGGAGGGTGTTGATAAGTCTTGCATGGTGCACATATGACGTCACAATCATATGCTGAATACTACTTATATGTAGTCACCTGCCTTCCAAGGTTACCATTAGAAGTATATATGCACTCTAGACCTAGATTGATTAGGTATGTATATGTCGTAAATTATATAAAACACCTGGGCATATACGCAAAGCAATTGATTGGTCATGAGGTTACATCTGTGACCCCTCCGCGTATATATACTACATAGTAGGTGATTGCGTATAAGTTGACCTTTCCCCTCACCACACCTGTTTGCAAGTTCTAAGTCCATTCCCACCAACCTACCTAGGTACCTATGTACTTGACGTTCATGTGTATAAGTATGTAGGTATCTCACAAAGCATATGATACCAGTCGAAGACACTTACAGCACCTCTAAACCGGGTATCCTTCCAAGTCCGTTATTCCTAGACGACCCATAACCAGGCAAGATGCCCTTCAGCTTCTCTTTCTCAAGCTCCGCGACGTTTGTCTCGACAGGCACCGTCAACGGTCAGGCCAAAGGGTATGCCTACCAGCGACAATCGTACTCGACCCCACAGGGCTCCGGTGTTCGCACGACAAAACAGAGGCTCGGCGAAGCGCCCCTTACGGAGACAAGACTGTATGACCACAATGGCAGGGAGATGCTCGCCAACGGCAGCGGTGCTGGCAACAGCTCTGCAATGGAGCGGATGGCCACTCCAAGCACAAGGATAATCAGCATCGAGGACGTCACTGAGGAGGAAGAGGAGAAGGCGACCCGACTTCAGAAGCGCGATAACGTATAAAGATCAGAATGTGGAGGTGGTGCTCCAGGTAATTATACAGGTTCAGATTATACTTTAGGTGTTGGTCACCATTTCAGGACTTAAGGAACCTTGGAACCTACCAGATGTACAATGGTTTCGGGACTGCTGTATGGGTATTCCAAAGGATCTGAGAGGGAACATACTATCACAAGGAAACGGAAGAAGCAGTCCTACAGGCGGTCGTAGCAGAAAACTACCAATGCAAGTTATCTACTTCCAACCTGGAAGGTTGTTGATAGTGATCATTGCACCCTGGAACGATGAAGAAGATTGAACTTCCGAGGTTACCTGCCCTGGCAGACAGTCGCTCTTGGCTTATATCAACCCTGACCCCCTTCCCAAGCGTCTCCCTATTGCAACGTCATTGAAACTAAGATATCGGGGACATAGCTATCATTTAAGTTGGATATGGGCCCTGCTTCTAATAAGAAGCAAAACTGCTCGAAGCACACTGTTGTGGCAGAGTAGGGGGTTAGGGTTATAAGGGTCCTGCTGTAGCCCCCCGCCCCCCAAGGAAGAAAAAAACCTAGCTATAAATAATCCTCTGAGCTCCAGGGCTCCCAAGGCTTCTCACTTCAAGAAATTGAGCAACACACATACAAAACAGACCCTCGGGTTGCTTAGACAGCGCCATCGAATTATAACATGCGCTTATTCGATTTCCAGGTCAAGCTATATGATGGCCATTCGAGTATTGTTTCTCTGCTTTCCTAGGATTACTTTTCTTTCTTAAAACTAGACGTCTATATGGGGTTCCAATACCACACATAGCTCAAGTAAAACGCCGACCGCTTTAGTAGCACTTGATCATTATGATGAACACTCGTGGTAGCTGTGCGATTAGCTGCTGAAGATATACATACATAAGTAGGTAGGGCGGCGGGCCGAAAGGGGGTGGGGACGGGACAACGAAGGCCGTTCAGGGGTTGTTCCTCTACGGAAAACATGGGATGGTAAGGGAACCGGAGTATGTGTATTAACTTTGATAAGACTCCAGTATTCACAACTACACTACCAGCGTCGCAAATCCGCCGGGTTGTACCGTCCACACCTGTATGTACCGTACCGCCCACGATCTTGTTGTCGATATCGACCGCGAGTAAGGGGACTTTAGAAAAATTCTTCCGGGATCCCAGGCTCATGTCTCCAGTTTTCCGAACCCCCGAGTCCCGACCGTGAGGGAAAAAATCCCTCCCAGTGAGTGGATCTGTAGCTGAAGGAATATGCTTTGAACACAATGCAATCACGCGGGAGGCTGAGACCTTTACAGGCTTTACCAGTACAAGCAGCTCCTACGGCCACCGAAGTCTGGACCTGCCAAAGAGCAGACAAAGTCTCAAACGCCGAGAAACCGAAGTCTTGAGCTAGTCTTGTTGGTGGTGTCCTGCACATGTGTTGGCAGAGCCTTCAATGTTGTGGTACGGTAGACCCTCCGTACTGGCCTGGCCGTAAGGCGCAGGATTACAGCAGATAAAAGTTGACAGGTGTAAATTTTACCTAACTACAAATGGCCACCCTGCGGCTGCCAGCTCGCTTATAACACTAAATGCTCTTCACCGTTCCAGGGCCTGACTCGAAGTGGGCCCGGTTTTGCGGAATGGGCATGCCCGGGTCTTGGCCCAGCCATGAAGCTCTGTCGTTCGGGTCATTAGGTCATATATAACCAGGGCACCGGACAGCAGTGTTCGCTTGGATCTGGGAAAAGATGGCCCCACTCCCGAGTATGCGGTCCCAGGGCCCGACTGTTGAAAGCTCAACTAGATATATACGTATATACATACCTACATACATACATACCAGATATACAGACAGAGGCTGTGGGTTCGGAGGATGATGGAAGAAAAAGATGACGTCGCGGATAACAGACCGGAGGGAGTGCTTTCGTCAGACTCGTCTGCGAACATCAAGCTAGAGCCGCAAGGTCCGCCGAACGGCGGGCTGAAGGCGTGGTTACAGATTTTAGGGGCATTTTTCCTGTACTTCAACACTTGGGGTGAGTTTACTATTCCGTTCCAGTTCCAACACAGATGGAAGCCGCTGACTTAGTGTACTGTGGTCAGGTATCGTGTCAAGCTATGGCACCTACGAGAGGCACTACGAGGACTCGTATCTGCGCAAGGGCGGTTCCTTCGAGCTCTCCACCATCGGCTCGGTGCAGGCGTTCATGATGGTCTTTTTGGGCTTCATCGCTGGGCCAATATTCGACAAAGGCTATTTTCCCCATCTTCTGAGATTCGGGACGCTCATGATCCTGTTGGGGACTATCACACAGGCCTTCTCCAAGAGTTACTGGGAGCTCCTATTGTCCCAGGGCTTATGTGTGGGGATCGGTATGGGTTGCCTAGCTGTTCCCGCTCTTGCTATTCCTCCGGCATGGTTCACCACCAAGATGCCCATCGCAAACGGCATTGTTGTCAGCGCGGGAGGTTTCGGAGGGTGAGTCCCCCTCCCCCAGATAAAGCGTGATGTTCACTGTATGTATGCGACATTCACTAAGCGTGCCAACTCAGAGTCATATACCCCATAATGGTCCGCTGCCTTATTCCGGAAGTCGGCTTCAAGTGGACATGCTTGTGCGTGGCTCTCATCATCCTCATTACCTTGGGTATTTCGAACATTGTGTTGCGAACGCCGGCCGGCCCGCGGCCGAAGAGAAGTTTCCTCGATCGCACCGCCTTCACAGACGTACCATATGTCCTGTTCGTCCTCGGTTGCGTTTTCACCTTCCTCGGCTTATACACCACCTTCCTTCACATTGCGGCTTATGCCACCCAAGAACACATAACAAACTCGAAAGTAGCGTCATTTCTTGTCGCAATCATGAACGGCGCCTCCGTCTTTGGCCGGATCCTTCCCAACGTGCCCGCCGTCACAAATCGACTTGGCCCCCTCAACATGGAGACCGTGGGTGTCACCTCCCTTGCCATTATTGTGTTCTGCTGGAACGCTGGACCCAATTTTGCCGGGCTTATAATCATGTCACTCATCTACGGGTTCTTTGTCGGTATCTTTTTCACGCTACAGGCCCCCATCTACGCGCGGCTTACCGCGAACAAACATCTGATTGCTACCAGGGTCGGGATGGCCTCGACGGTCACTAGCATTGGACTGTTAATTGGCGCTCCAGCTGGTGGGGTTCTGATAACAAAGCATGGTTTCTCCGCGGGTTGGGCGTGGAGTGGTGCCTGTTTGATAACGGGTGCGGCTTTGATGGCTACCAGTAGAGGGCTGGCAAGCAAATGGCGTTTGTTCGCGAGTGTATGAAACTCGTCTCTTCTCTTTTTAGTACATAGTAATCACTAGGGTATACAGGCCTATAGATAATGTATATACTCCCCTTTTAACGTACTCGATTTTGTATAGCAATGCCAGCTTCTCAGTCACGTATACATGTTATATGATCTTAGAATAGCAGCGTGGACTCCGGTATACAGTTCCGCCTAAGGACAGGGCATTAGAAAATAACAACACGCAATTCATCTCAAGATGAGGATAGAATGACATATGTAATTGTCTCAATGTAGGAGGCATCGGCAGAAGTGCTATCGACAAGTTTATACGGTCTCCTTCCCACTCCCGGCAGCCAGCTTCGGACAGATGATGTCTTACATATATTTACACCAACACCAGTTGACGGACAGAAGAAGCTGACCACTGCTATTCCTTCGCAGCAGTGAATATAGAGCCGCTGCGTCACATAACTTCGCAGTTTTTCCCACTCATTTTGCTGGCATTCCGATCACGTACACTTTGATTAACCAGAGACATAGCTGAACTCTGTCGAGGATTGTGCCCAATCCCAAAAGGATACTGCCTGATCTGTGGAGAAGTTAACTTCACCGGCAAAGGATGTCTTTTTGACGGTGCAGTCAGGATCAAGGATACCAGGCCGTGGACGGTGCCCAGGTGACATCCGACAGAATAAAGTGATCCGGTGAATAATTGATAGGAAGGACTGAGTGCCGGTAGGCCATGAACACGAGGCAACAAGAGCCGAAAGGCAGAGAATAGAGAGGATTCTTCTCCTCGGTATGAGTGGTACATATGTAGATAGTAGCGTGCTGGGCGGCGAGATGCGCCATTCCAAGAGTGCAGCATTTGCACAGCTTTGGAACCCTTCGATGTCTTTGATTTACTTCTGCCCTCAGAACTCTCAGTTCCACCTTGAGAATGCCCCTACCCATTTCACTTGCCCCATCCCAAACCCTTCACACGTCCACACGCTCCTCTCCCTCTCCGCCTCTTCTCCCCATGACCTACTTCCTATTGATCTGACGGCCCTTGCTCGGGAAAAGTCCCCGCGTATTGCCTCAGCCATTCGCACCTATCCTTGTCGAAGCGGCGAAACAAGTTGAAAGACTCGGAACGCGAACCAACAGCAATGGCCTCTCCGAACCACAAGTTTGTAAAATGAATGAAGGCTCTGCAGTCCTTCATCTCGGCATAGTCCCACTTCGCGAGCAACTGAAAGTTATGCTCACGTCGGATGCACCAGGGAGTCTGTGGGTCCCGGATGCTGATAAAATCGCTGCGCCGCTTGACGCCGTCGATCCAGTGCTTGGTATCTGTCTCGCCACCCTCCCTGAGATAGTAGGAGCGCAGATTCTCCTCGTCCAAGGTGTCATACAGGAACAGCCGGGTGTAGTCTCGCGAGAACTTTTGTACCTTCCCCATCGGATCTTTTGCGAGATGTGGTGGACTGCGGCGGGGGCAGACCCAGGATGACGACCACGACATTCTCTTCAATTCCTCGTGACGATGCTTGACTTCCCTCTGGAGCTCGTCGCGGAAATCCTGCTCCGCACGACGCACAACCCAGCCGCTGTGGGGTAGCGAGGCCGCAATGCAGTTGGTGACGAGGTCGACGGCTTCTTCGAGAGTGAAAGGAGGCTCGCGCTGGCCATGAGGTCGCGAGGCCGCATATTTGCGCCAGTGGGCGTCGAAACTGTTTTCACGGTCACTCTGTTCTGGCGTTCGGATGACGCGCTCCAGGTAGTGACGCTCTACATTTGCTAACATGCCGTCAGCCTCCTGGAGGCGACCCGCCACGTAGCTACTGAGCATGAGCTGCAATCGAATAGGAGGGAACAAGCGGACTTCGGCTCTGAATCTTTCGAAACTAGCGTCTCTGGGGTAGACAGCCCGTTGGCTGTGATTCCCGCCATGTCTCTCGTGCTCCTCGCCGTAGTGGTCGGGCACAATCGATCGCTTTAACCCCCTGCACTGGGGTTGATTGGCATACCATACAGCGAGGGGAGTCTCCCTCTTCGTCGCATTCTCATTGTTCTGCTCGACCTCCATCTCCGTCGCAGGGGGTATGCTCCGATCACCCTGCTCAACCTCCACGTCCTCAGAGGAACAGGTTAACACCTCGTCCGTAATCATGTCATCAGGCCCCATTTCTTGGCGGAGAGCCTCTTCTGTAATAGACTCCTGCATGAGCACATCCTCAGGGAATATCTGTAGCTTTGTAATCTCCGTTGTGACCGTTTCCTCTGTGGCCATATCCTCAGTGATCATTTCTTGGTTTGAGGTGTCGACCGAGATAGCCTCTCCCATGACTATATCCTCTGGAACGACCTCAGTCATGACTACTTCCTGCGTATTGGTTGTTCCAATGACCATATCATCTAATATGATGTCCTGTGCGGTGGTCTCCTCTTCCTGTATCGGGATGATCACTGCACTCGTCGGCTCGATGTCGATGTCTTCAGGAGGATATTGGGGGATATCGGTATTCTCGACCAGTTCTGGGTGGTTCCTGAGAACGGAAGAGGGTATCTCGGCCACATTTTGGAGGGTGGTGGTGAAGGGGGGGTCGAGGACTGGACTGGGATGGCGGGCAGTAGGCGGCTCCTCAAGACTAGCGGAGAGGCTCGCTCCCACTGGGCTATCATCGTGAAGTATTATCTCAAGTGTTCTCTCCGGAACTTTGTTCGTTTGTTGTAGCAAGCCTTTATACCCGGCAGTCTCTGGGGTGAGACACGCTGGTGGGCTCATCTGTATAGGGTGCTCGTCGTGTGAGCTATAACCAGCTTGCATCGGACCATCCTCCACTCGACAATCTTGCACTGGATTAGCCTCCACTATGCTGATATTGCGTGTTCTCTCTACCACTGGGTTGTTCTCAGATTTGATAGCTTGATGCTGGATGTCCTTCTTTTCCTGTGTAGTAGCATCATGTGTATGTGTCATCGACTCATCCAACTTGGACGACACATCCCTCTAGTCTGCTGTCGTCTCGGTGGGCGATAGATGACCATCCATCAAGATTGGCACGGGAACATGCTCTGGTACTCTCTTCGAGGGTATTCTGGCTGGGGTTGACTTCCGTCCCTTCTCTTCCTCCAAGGCGATTGCCTTCAGCTTCTTCCGACCTTCCACAGTGCCGGAGTCGATATCTAGATGGGCTGGTACGAACTCTTTGAGGTACCACAGTATCCGTGCACTCTTAACCTTGGAAATATGTGAGGGTATGGTCCAGATCTCGGCAGCTGTTGGCGATGCTTGGTCGTATTCTTCGGCTTCGTCCCACACATGTGGAGATTCGTGACAGCGCTCGAGGGGTCTCTTGAAGTAGCGCTTTCCGAAGCTGTCGAAACTAGGGTGACATTTCTTGATGTCGGCAGAGCTCGTCTCCTCATTATTTGTGATACGCTCAGAAATAGAGTCGAAGGCGGCGTCGCTAGTAGCTCGGTCGGTCTGCTTCAAGTTGCGTGTGCGCTTGAGGGAACGCGTAGGGCCGGCTTGTAGCGCGACGTACGCGATGGCGTGGATAATGAGGATTAATATCACGTTGAAGATCGCCATTTTGATTTCTTGAGACTTGGCTGAGCCCGTTTGAGATCTTACTCGGGATGATGGCTTGGTAGGTACCCTAGGGTATGTAGGTGTATACATAGAATGTGCAGTCGAGTAGGTGCGGTCTTGTCGTTGCGGCGAGGTAAATTTCAGTCGGTCAAACGCGCGATGAAGGATAAACTCGATCATTTGATATATGACGGCAATTTATGGGCAACAGACCATTCATTCTCGTCAAGGTTAGCTTTCTGTGAAGTCCGCGTTCGTGGTTGGCCAGAAGAAGAGAGCGCAGCGGAGAGAAAATGCTGAAAGTATCCCAGATAGTTGCTCAAGTACTTGAGTAGTTAGAACCACAGAACAACTGGGCCCACTTGAGGTCTTAAGTGTGAAGGAGCTCTGTTTACTCTACTTCAGGCTTCAGCTAGGGGCCATTGTAGCACGCAGGTGGTCTATCAAGGTGAAATCAGTCTCATTCAGTCCATTCAATCCCTTTAGCCCTCGAGGCCTCCATTTGTACCGTGTCTACAAGAACAATAAAAAAATGAGGATACATAATTACATTTATAGCCCTCAAATTTTCTTAGCACCCACGGCCTTGTCTGTCAGGGAATATGCCTCATTGGTGCATTACAAGTTGCGCGTTCGTGATAAATATATCAGGGAATATAAGTCGAACCCCCTAGATCTAGCCTACCCCCCCTTCTAGCCTACCCTTCCTCACCGCTACCCTAAGTTATACTACCTACCTTCACTTATAAATATATCAACTAATTCCTAGCTGAATTTCTTCAAATTTTAAACCTTATTCAATTACCTTATAATGCCTTTATATATCGAAGATGACCTTATTAACGCCCTTGAGGTAGTCACAAATAGCTAGTCTTTAAGGTAGGCTATACTCGAATTCAGCGTTCTAAGGGGGACCCTCTAGTATCGCCTTTCTAGTATTCAACCTTATCGCCTTACTACTAAAGACCTTTAGAGGCTATTACTAGACTAGGAAGATCACCTTATATACTAGGTAGTAGCTTAGAGTAACTTAGGCGTTCCTCCTACTTATTCATAAGTAAGGGAATTAGCTTATTAAGTCTTTACTATTTAAGGTAACCCCTAGCCCTTAAGGAAGAAATAGATCAATAGATTTCTTGATAAGAACCCTTTAATTCGAACTTAAAGAGGATAATAGCTTGAAATAGTAAGAGTTAATAGCGCTTATATAGCTATAATTAAGCCCTAGTTTAATTACTTCCTCCTCTCTTATATCCTTACTATTAAACCTAAGAATTATTATAATATAGATAAGGTAAGGATTATAGAAGACTAGAGCTTAAATAGCTTTATTCTAAGAAGCTTAAAAGCTAGAGTAATTTAGAAGAAAACGCTTAATTTATAAGTATAGATCTCTTTTATTAAGACTATCTTAGCTATAGGAGCTTATATTCTTCCCTTTATTATCTTCAAGGGCTAGGCTATTTAATAATAATAGTTTCTAGAAGAGATAAGATTCTAAAAGGAATTCAAGAGCTAGCTATTTATAGCTATAAAGAAGAAATAGACTATAAATAATATAGCTATTAAATAACTAGAGAAAGTCTTTATTTCTAAGACTTAACCTAGGAACTCTTCTAAAGCTTATCTCCTTATCCTAGATAACTATAGAAGCTATATAACTAATGAGTTTATATAGCTTTATTATTATTATAATATCTACCTTCTTTTTCTTCCTACTTATATATCTTATATCCTTTAACCTCTAGATCTTATAGTATTTTCCCTATTTAAATAGGCTTATAGGAAAGTACTTAGGAATCTTCTTTACTATAATAAATTATTAATTATAGGGAAGAGAAACTTCCTTATCTACTTTAAGAAGGTATATAAGGAGAGTCTAATAGTCTTAAATATTAAGAGTAACTAGAAGGCTAGTAGACTATAGCTAGTAAAGGTATTAAAGCTATTAATAAGCTTCTTTTTCATCGAAAATAATAGTTATAAAGGGAATCAACTTTAAATACTATTATTAATACTATTCTAAGGACCTTTAAGGCTTAGGTTAGCTCTTAAATAGCTTTATAGATAAGATAAAGTCAAATAGATTATTCCTAAAAAGATTTATAATCTATAAGTTCAGCTAAGCTAATTCAGCTATTAGGTTAAGGGGAATTCTATATAGAAGCTCTTATTTCAGAAGGTCTAAAAGGTATATAATAAGAGGGATATATAGCTAGTATACCTATAAAAGAAGGTTGAATAGTTAGAAGGCTAAATCAAAGTAACTAGGTAGTTAAAGCGAAAGAAAGTAGATACTACTCTAAACTCTAAGTTCGCTTCAATCAGAGATATCTATAAGTTATAATTAAGGGCTAGGGGCTAAAGCCCTATACTATCGGAATCATTAGAATCTAATGATCTTTCGAGTATAATTTCATATATTGAAGTTGAATAATTATTAAGAAATAAAGGAGTAACGAAGTAGTAGTTGTAGTAGTCATTGCGTAGGAAGGGTAGGCTAGAAGGGGGGGTAGGCTAGATCTAGGGGGTTCGACTTACCTGTAACAAGCTATATGATTACTATGTAGGCAGTCTCACAGCACGATCCAGCGCCACGGCAACCCACGATCTCTCCCTCGAAGCATCGCTAAAGCCATGACGGCTTTGATCCCTATATAAAACCCTCCACTAAAACTGTACGCTTGGTTGGAGAGCCCTAAAGATAGGCCAGTGTCCGTGACGTGCTGACAACCTCGAATATCGTGTTAACTATGCTGTATGTGTTAGGGTCGACGATGTTGTGCTTCCTCTCGATGGCAGAGATCGCAAAGATCGCGAGAGCAATCCACCGCAAGTCGTGTGAGAGCTGGCTTCGTACATGTTGAGAGACAAGATCAGCTTCACCTTCATGTCTGGTGGATATGGACGTCAATGTTGCTAAGGACTACCTCTGTGGGGTTGACGAGGACACTGTTGGAAGGATAGTGAAGAGTGTGCTCCTTGATAAGCCTCATCCATGGATTGCAGTCGGCCTGACAGCCGTGGTACCTTGACTCCAGCGCCTTGGAACCACATTATGTGTCTCTGAATCCGTCTGCCTACGAAGGCTGTACTGCACCGGCCTACGGCGGCGAGTTCCTTAGCGGGTGTACAGGTTCAAGTCGTGTGAGGAAACTGAGGTCGGTGAGGATAGCAAGTCATCACGCCTTGGTGGCACGGATAGCGAGGTCTGGGCAGCAGTATTGGTCTCCCCGCCTCCTCAGGCGCCTTCTTCTCATCGACACCATCAAGCGTGTCATCTCCCGCGTAGATACCAGTTGAACGCTCCTCGTACACGTTCGAGTTGCGTATGGTGATGGTGCCCGGGTAGTCTTGAGGTAATACATGATAGCCATCCAGAAGATTTCCATATCGAAGTGAACGGACGAGGGTGGTATGATTCTGAAGCCACCTAACCAGTTGGCTGCTTCAGGTGTCGCTATTTTCCAACATTAGCACAGGGATCGTAAAACCTAAGACCACGTGGAACAGAACGTCAAGCACTCGCTGCCCGACAGGTAGGCTGTCAAGACCAGAACGATGCTGTGTACGATTAATGCGGCCCAGTCTGCTGCAACGAGCCCGACAAGCATGGCTACCAGATGCCATGTCGTTTCGAAGGAAACAGCAAGTGTATAGTCGACGTGGATACTTTAGAATAAAAGTGACGATCTTATTGAAAATGCAATAGCCTTCCTCCTGGGTCCCATACTTTGGCACCTGAGCCATGGTCCAGAGCATCAGCCTGAGGAAGATGGGGATTGCTACACTATCCGCCAACACGAGGAATACCGGCATTATCAGCAGAAAGTAGGCGGATTGAAAGGCTGCTATGCCAGTGTCCAGAAGAGTCAAGCGACCATTATTGAGGGCTGTTATGGCTGAGAAGGTGCCGGTCCATCATGAGTTTTAAGGAATTTGCCCCAGTAACAGAAGGGTCGTTGGCAGTGAGTTAGTCTCACCAGGCGATGGCGCCGAGAAGCTGCCAGAGGACGTAACAGTTGATTACCCTTGCGATGAGAAGTTTGATCGCACGGTGCTCGACACCTCCTAGGTACTCTCGTCCTTGGGCAGTGAGGCCGTGGAACTGGCCGTTGCGCCCAATATTGGCCTTGTTATGCCGGAGGAAAGAGTTGATGTTGAATCCCGGCTCCTGAGTCGCGAGCCTACATTGGCCGTCAACAGTCATCTGACTGATCTGGAGGCCGCCTCGTTGGTGAGCAATGTGCGGAGTTATCGAATACACCAAGTCCGGTTGGTTGGCTGGCTTACCCTTCCTGAACTGGCTCCAGGAACCTGATACTCCGCCCCCTGGGACTCATCGGCATCGAAGGGGTGTAAGGTTCGAGCGAGCGAGCGAGGGAATGGCCTTTACCAGTCTCCAAGTCAACCTGAGATCCCTTTTTTTCTTTTTTTCTTCTTTTTTTTTCCTCCTTTTTTTTTCGAGGCCTCACCACTAGATAGAACTGGTGAACTCGTATTGGACGTCGTCTCGGGAGAAGTTGCCAGCCTTGTCCCGAGCCCGGCCAAGATATGCTGGCCTCATTCGTCCATCCTTGCCACCATGCTCATGCGAGACCTGGACTAGGACTTGTCTTTGGATCGGAATATAGACATGACGGACTGATCAAACATTGCACTGGCCATACCAACTACTGCGCCGATGAGTATCATCTCCAGCTCTCTCTCGGCCTTGATAATGTCCTTGAAGCGCCTCTCAAAGACGCACATCCGGAAGGCGAGAGCTAAGATGGAGGTCAGGATAGGGTTTCCGGACATAAGCAGCATGCGCAGCATCACCTGTTGCCCGGTCGACAACGCTGCAGGCATCTTGGCAAATCCGGTATGTAGCTACTAGCGGACGACACCTGTCCGTCAGGGACATTCACTGCTTTTAATGACTGTAATTGACCCTACGGAGGTCAGGGCAGAGAAGGTCAAGAAGAGGCTAACCTAAAAGCCAACACTTAAGAATGAGGTGGAGCAGCCCCATAATATGAAGGTGAAAACAAGTCTGACAATGATGACATCTGGAAGTAAGCGTAATGGACGGTAATATGGTTGACCGGTGGCAGCCCCGGCTTGATGCCCGTGCCGATGTCTGATGCAGCATTTCGAAGTCTTGTCCAGTGGCTGTGGTTGTCCCTGACTGTGATGTTGTCCCCATCGCTGTCGTTCTCCCACCATCCTTGAAGGATCCTCATGACGGCGACTCGTGCCAGCTCTTGACCTCGTGGTCCAGGGCAGATACACTACCTGGGGACGTTGATGGTTCCATTCACCTTTGCTTCAGCCGAGCTTACTCGAAGGGACTGCCCTCTTCAATTATATAATCTGACCATGGAGCTGCCCCAATTACAAGTGAAGGATGAATGACAATTGCTAGACAATCATACCTGCGGGCGGTGATGTGTAGCGAAGGACGCTGGATGTGGATAGATTCACCTTGCTCTCATGGCATGTTGACGATTAGCGGAGGTAGCATGACAGAGGTGATTGGATCACCATGGAGGTTGGTCGAGCGCTACCCAGGATGAATGCTTACCAACACGCTGACAGGTCTACTACGAATAGTCAAGAACTTCAGTCGCTAACAAGGTACAGATCTATCAGTGGAAGCATCTCACGGAGCTGTTGTATTCAAGGGAGGAGGGTCCAGGGAAAACAGGTCACGGTTGCACGAAAGCAGAATTAGTTGGCTTCCGAGCGACCCGTTCTATGCGCCCATGCCATACATGAGGTGTCTCACTACTCACGTCAAGTCCATGGGCAGGTCAATTGTAGCAGATAAGAGCAGAGAAAGTAGTATCGAGGCCAGTGTCAGTCGTTGGACTCAACGGCCTAGTTTCATGTACAGTGCTAGATTCGTATCTGGCTTCCACCCAGGTGAAGCTTTTCTGGGCAAGTTTTCGGCAGTCCGGAGATTGCTAAGTAGACTACAGGTTTGGAGAAGGCCTGTAATTCAGGCCAGAGGGCCCCGAGGTCCCGGCAGCTTATCATCCAGTGCGTGCCTGCTTGGACCTGTGCCCTTTACTCCCGGGGCTCCACTGTAAATACGACGACGGCCCCCTCAGACTGGTAAGACTTACAGCCATTGTCCCTCCCTCTCCCCTCTTTCCTCATGCGAGATTACAGTTGGACCAACATCACCTCACTAGTTACCAGATCAAGTATCATCGAGTATCATGTCGCGTAGTAGCGAGGGCTGCCGGAACAGTCCTCCTTCCTCGTCCATCTCTCCTATCTATGTGGGGCTAAACATGGCGAGCAGGTAACGTTCGAGTTCAGGGCAACCGATGAGATATCTGCGGGATGGATCGACTCGATGTAACCCTAGTTCTGTGGTGCAATAAGAGGCGGACTCCAACAACTTGAAATGCCAGGATAAACATTTCCTAGCAGCCTGGTATAGCTGTGAAATCCAGCGACGAAAGGGCCCTCAAGGTTACGATGTGTAGTCGAAGGAGATGGGCTTCCCTGTTGGGGCTGCTTATGGTCGCATCCCAGACATTCGCACAGTTCAACAATCCTCCAGGAGTTGATATCTGGTGTGGTAAGGCATATCGAGCGACGTGAGTGCCCCACCCTCCTGGAAGAGAAGTCATAAAACTAAACAATGATCTCGGTAGAAACTCCTCCTTTGACCCAGGTGGATGGTTCGAGGAGCCTTCGATCTCACGCACCCCACTATTGAGGCTCAAGGCGAAGCCCCGTATGAGTATATATCTTGAGACAGATAGGACGGCAGCCTTGGTCGTGAACGCGGAGACATCCTACCAGCTGGGTGAGCCCATTAGCGAGACTTTTATCTCCAGTCCGCCTCAACAGCTACAAGTCACTGTGTCAGCGGACAATGTGGTTCTGGGCTCAGCGGAGATCGATGTCGGGTCGACCGATAACGAAGTCCTTCTCGGCCTGGCGAGCCTCCTCCCCAGGCTTGATGTCTACAATCTCACGATCCAGGCGACCTTGACTAACTCAACCATCTACTCTACCACGACCGATTTCTCCTATCTGCCTTATCCGGACTCGTACGGAAGCGTAGTCAGGCTCGACAACCTACACGGAGGCATCTATGCACAGAGAGGAAGTAATAGCTCCTGGGAGCAGCTTTTTGCCTACACCTACTACGTTCAGTGGGGTCTTTACTGGGACGCCAATGTTTCAACATTGAACGACTTCGCCTCTCATGGCTACAACGTGATCCATATAGTCCCAACTTCGGATCTTGCTGAAACGCCCTTTCCCTGGGCACGAGTCCAACCCTACCTCGACCGCGCCGCCGAGCTGGGACTCTTCCTACAGTGGGATGTTATTTGGGAACCAACGAACTTGACTAAGATGGTCGAGCAGGTCACGGCTCTCCGTACCCACCCGAGCATCCTGAGTTGGTATCAGTCCGATGAACCAGACGGGAAGGGCAATCCTATCAATTCCACGGGCATCGCCTACAAGCTCCTTAAACAACTAGACCCGTACCACCCAACCAGCCTTGCACTCAACTGCTATGACTTCTACTACTCCGACTATGCAGCCGGGGCTGAGATCATCACCCCAGACGTGTACCCTATCTCGACCAACACTTCCTACTCCAATGTCTATGACACGGTCTGCAACACGACCTACGGCTGCTGCGGTTGCGACGATTGTGGGATCGGCCCAGCCGTCTTCAGTGACATACCCCATCGTCTCGACGAGTTCCGCCGGCGTGATAGTCTCATCGGCTGGGCCAAGATACAGTGGTTTGCCCCACAGGCATTTGGCAACGAGACATTCTGGACGAGGTACCCCACCGCGCCCGAGCTGGAAGTGATGACAATATTGGCTGTAAATCATGGCGCTAAAGGCATCACGATGTGGGACTATCCGACTACGAGCGAGTTGTTCAATGTCACGAATGATATGGCGAGCTTGTTCACGGGGAAGCTGGCGCCTGCATTCCTAGTTGGTACGAAGAGGCACCAGGATCTGACTGTGAGGGGGGGCGAGGAGATCGATGCTGCTGCTTGGGTTGATGTAATGAGCGGACAGGTGCTGGTAAGCGTGGCCAACCTGAACTATGAGAATGTTGACGGCCCCGTCACGGTCGCTCTCCCGAATGGGTTGACTGCATTGTCGGTCAGGGAGAGGCTCTGGGGTAATTCTGCTTGGACGGTCGGGTCTGATGGGACTTTAAGGGCCAATACAGGCCTGAGTGGACTGAACACAGCTGTCTTTCTGGTCAGTGTCGCCTGATCTTGAATCGACAAGAGAACAGCACATTAAGATCCATGGATGGCAATTTGTTGATATTTTGCATATGATATTGCATATCATACTGGATATTGACCACCTCAGAGCTCCAGAGAAATATTGAATGAGCTCTAACACTGACCTAACATCATCTCAAGACGGCCAAGAGGCTCTACTAGTATACATATCTGAAGTTAGGGTTTTCACTGTCCGTCTTGTCCTCAAATGCATGAATGAATGCTGTATCGTGCGCCTCCCGGATGCCCTCTACGGCCAGCCGGTCACGCTTCTTGTTCTGGGTGGTCAAGTACCAGCGAAGTAAGATGATATCGACGACGAGTAGGCAATAGCAGCCGAGATGCGTAGCGAACGCCGTGAAGTAGCGGGGAGCGTCCCGCTTAATGAATACTTGGGGACCTAGATTGAGATGATCAAACACAAGGTGAGTCATGGGTGACAACACTTGGCGCGTGATAAATTCTCTTTAACATACCAATGGCATTTCCAGCGGCCCAGCAAATGAAGTTTATAGCGATTGCAGCAGACTTCTTCGTCTGACCGGCCACGTTCCGTGAGATCATGGACAGTGATAACGTCTGGGCACTCCAAAAGGAAAGAGTAATGTAGTAGCATATCAGCAGGCCAACATGTTGGGCGAACGTTTCAAGCGGAACGGCCATAAGGCAGGCAGTACCGGCAAAACATCTGCAAGGGGGCACGAGAGGTCAGCAATCCTCTTTCATCTATTTCGACGGGAAACACCACATCGAATTGATGAGGCGAGGGGCACTCACGGAAGAACGAAAGCCAACATGACGAGTAGGTTTTGTTGAGTCTTATGCACTATCCAGAGGGAACCGAGAAGAACGATAACGATGTAGAGCCCTAGCACTATAGCTAACAGCTGAGTCTGTAGCGTCGTAAAGCCAAAGCTCTTGATGACAATCCCCTGGAATGCCCCCAGGCCGGAGGTGGGGAGCGTAGTGGTGAGCGCGATGATAGCATAGCCCCAGACCTGCGGATCTCTTAGAGCTTCAATGATCTGGTACTTCTTGAAGGTCCGATTCTGCACGCCGGTCTGGTTCTCCCGAACACGTTCGACCAAGAGGTGCTTATCCTCTTCGGAAAAGCAGCGGGCCCTCATGGGGCTATCTGGCATATAACAGCCGACAAACAGGCCGAAGAAGACGGAGAGGATGCCATAAACAAGAAAGATCCATTGCCATGATTTCAGGGGGCCGGTCGTGATGAGGGTGAAGCAGTACGCAAGGAGACCTCCTACCATCTGCTGTACCCCATTGGTCATATAGTAGAATACAGTTCTAGATAGCTGCTCGCTCCTGCGGTACCAAATAGAGGAAAGAAGGAGGAAGCAGGGCTGGCATGCGGACTCAAAAAGACCAAGCAGCGTTCTCACGGTGACCAGGCCAGCAAAATCGTGGCAAGCAGCCGTGCAGGCGAGCACAGCACCCCAGGCGACGATGCTGAAGCTGAGATATTTGGCGATGGGCACCCTTGCAATAATCCAGTTCTGGGGATACTCCACGATCAAAATGGTGATGTAGATACACGTCGTCAGCCATGAGTAGTCCTGGCCTGTAAGATGGGTGTCTTCGGTGATACCCATGATGGAGGCAAAACTCAGAGTGCCCTTGTCGATGGCTTGAAGGAAGTAGGTTGTGACCATGACAGCCAGCACGCGCCTATCGATCTTACGGAGTAACTCTGCGTTCTTTTCTGGTGTGATCTCGACGCGCGTGTCGGAGACATACTGGGCGAGCTCCCTGTCGACGTTCTCATAGTTCTGACAATCTTTAGCGAGCTCGACCTCGTCAGCGGGCAAGACGCGCTTAGCCGGGGTAATCCCAGCGTCGTTCTTGCTGATGGTGGGCAGGCTGGCGATATTGGTCTGTTGCTTAGGCGTAGGAGGCGACATGGTCACCACACAGCAGGCAGGGCAAAGTGTTAAGGGTTTATAAGGCATCAAAGGTGCATCCAAATGCTCATGCATGTGTAGAAGTACTGAAAATACAGGTGAGCTAGAGAAATATAGACAGAAAGACCAGCAATACTGAGATACTCGGGAAGAAGTTGTCAACAATGTGGCACTGGGGGAGTTCAGATACATAGGTAGGTTGGTGTACCGCTTCTTAAGAATGCGACTCTCACTACTAACTCGTTTCTACCCAACTTTCATCCGTCTCCATTGGCGACAGCCCGGTAGCTTTAATGAACGAGGGCAGGGGGGAGAGCCGGTTCTCAACGAACCCATGACATGCACCACGGCTTCACACTACTTCCTCAACTACCCTACGTACAAATGTAGATATTACAACAGCCCCAGACTGTTGCTAGTCCTTTTCGAGTATCTACCGTCCTTTCTGAGGTCGTTGATCAGTATCTGTTGCTGACACGGCTTGTCGGGCCAGAGTTGTTCGAACACCAGCAACGTTGCATACTACTCCGCGATACGTCGATGCCCCTGTTGCGAGCACCCACTGATCTCAAGGCCCGCCGGAACTACCGTACTCGTCTATTCCAACCCCGCAAAGGGGGAACGCAGGGATGAGATCAGATTCTGGGGCAGCGATTCCAAATCTGGGGAATCCTTGTGTTGCTCGTCAGCAGGCCGCGGCTACGAGGACATCTCCACGCACATGGGGTTGTGGGGTCTGTCATCAGGAGCAATTCCTTATTCACTCGGTGCAATTAGGGCCGAGCTGTTCCAGTCTTTACAGTATCGCTAAGCTGCAGGGAGGTTGGGATTCTCCACCACCAGTATTCGAAAGTCATAATTGATCGCGTGACTTGGTCGTGCTGTACAAGGATCTGTGGTGATATCTGGGCTTTCTTCCTGTTATGTTGCGCTCGCTGCCACAGCTCAGCCTGTCTATGGCATGTGACAGTTACAACTTTATGTGCCTCCTGAAGGATTCTTCTAACAGTCTCAGTCGCCCCTTGTTGACAACCGACTCCCTCCCCACTTACCGCCCCATCGCCCTGAAAACCAAGCCTCACAATGCCAGCCGAGATAGAGGGCATCAGATCCGCCGACGTGCATGCCAAAATTAAACTCTTGATCGATGGCATGGTCAATATCAAGGACAAAACCGGCGAGTTCCTTCTTAGACTCGAGGACGGCCGCGTCATTGACACCAAGGGCTGGAATGACTGGGAATGGACGCACGGAATAGGTCTCTATGGTATTTGGAAATACTACGAGCTGACCGGGGACGCCAGATGGATCCAGATCATCGAGTCCTGGTTCGCCAAACGATTTGCCGCCGGAGGTACCACCAAAAACATCAACACGATGGCCGTGTTCCTGACGCTGGCGTATGTGTATGAAAAAACAGGAAACTCGGCTTATCTACCCTGGTTGGACAGCTGGGGCGAATGGGCATATAGGGATCTGGAACGGACAAGGTTTGGAGGGATGCAGCATGTCACGTATGTGAGCCTGCATGACGAGCAGCTTTGGGACGACACCCTTATGATGACGGTGCTGCCGCTTGCAAAGATTGGCCTGGTGTTGAATAGGCCCCATTACGTTACCGAGGCCAAGAGACAGTTTCTGGTGCACGTGCAGTACCTCTTCGATACGAAGACGGGGCTGTTTTTCCATGGATGGGAGTTCTATCGCGCAGGCACTGGCGAAGGCAAGCTGGGTCACAACTTCGCCGAGGCGAGATGGGCAAGGGGCAATAGCTGGCTGACGATCGCCATCCCCGAATTCATCGAGCTCTTGGACCTTGACGTGGTGACGGACCCGGTCGGGTCGCATCTCCGAGGCGTTCTAGAGGCCCAGTGTGCTGCTCTTATATTACAGCAAGCTCCATCGGGTCTGTGGCGAACACTGCTCGACATCCCTGAGGATGAGGGCTCGTATGTCGAGACCAGCGCGACAGCTGGGTTCGCTTTCGGGATATTGAAGTCGCGACGTAAACGATATTTGGACCCGTCCACGCCAGTCGCTGCGCCCGAATCGAATGACTGTCAGAGGCTGAACAAGGCAGAAAGAGGCGGATATGATGCGGCGACCGTAAGGGCTATAAAGGCGGTCCTGGACAACGTCAATGCAGATGGAGAGCTGATAAGTACATCGTTTGGAACTGCCATGGGGTGAGTCAAGCTGACTTCTAATAATCTGAAGCAGCCGACGAAGATATGTGGCTGACATAGGACGGACCGCAGAAACACGCTGCAGCATTATAAAGACATCCCTGTTACCAGCATGCCGTACGGGCAAGCTATGGCGATCATGGCGCTCGTGGAGTTTCTGCGTGCATATGTTTAGCATATTGAGCTTTACATCGATGTTTGCTTAATACACATCTAAGGTTCTTTGATCACCTATACTTTCTGTCACAATACGAAGGAATAGGAAGGGGCAAGGCTGCTGATTCAGTGTATTTGTGTTTACTTTGGCTAAAGAGGAAAGAAGAAGGTTTCCAGCAGAGCTATAGGCCTTCAACCTGAAGCTATATATATAGGTAACAGCAAGGCTAGTAGTTCTATAACCCTAACCCTAGCTATAGAGCTGTTCTATTATACTTTCTATTAGAAATAATAATATTTATTATTAGGTTTATATAAAAACTTTTACTTATATTAGATCTTTTTTTCTCTACTATAAGTTAAGTTTAATTAATTTATTAACTTTTTAAAGCTAACTAATAAAATAAAACCTTTTATAATTATTATATATAGCTTTATATATTATAAACTATAATGAAAATATAAAGAAAATATATATTAAATGTCATAGGCCTGAGCCTAGGGGCTCATGCATTAGGTAAGCAACAGACCTAGTATGGGTCTGCACTAGGCCTAGTCAGATCTATATAAACTACTAGAAAGAGGTCTATTAGGGACCTCCCTTCTTCCTCCTTCATACTTCAGAATATATCCTTATTAGCACCTACCTATAGTCGTATCGTAGGCTAGCCCCTTATATTAAATAAGAAAATAAAACTAATAAGTAATATAAATAAATATAATAATAATAAATTAAAAATATTTAAAATTATTTTTATATATTTAATTATATAAACTATAATAATAATATTATAATTAAATTTTATTAATTATATTAGTTTTAATATATATATTATATTATATTTACTTTTCTTTTTAAATATTTAAATATTTAAAATTATATTATATAAGAGAATAAAGATTTATACTCATAAGTATATATAATATATTAAATAAATTAGACCTACTACTATACTTTACTCTAATTAACTTAATAAAAAACTTAATACTTAGTAAGTTTTATTAGCCTTAGTAATTATATACTAGTACTATAAGTAAGATAATATTAATAGTTACTTCTATAAGTATTTTATAGTACTATATATAGTATAGCTATAACTATTATAAGCTATAATACTATAGAAATCTATTATATAAGGAAGTTTAAAACTATCTAAAGATTATAAGAATAAGAGCTATTTAATAGTATAGAGATATCTATATTAAATATACTATATAGTATATTATAGGTAAGTAACTATTAATCTTATAAGTAATTTATAACTATAAATAAATATACTCTAAATTACTTAAAAATAATACTATTAATTATTAATACTCTTTTTACCTTTTATAGCCTTTATAGCTTTTATAGCTTTTATAGCTTTTATAGCTTTTATAGCTTTTATAGCTTTTATAGCTTTTATAGCTTTTATAGCTTTTATAGCTTTTATAGCTTTTATAGCTTTTATAGCTTTTATAGCTTTTATAGCTTTTATAGCTTTTATAGCTTTTATAGCTTTTATAGCTTTTATAGCTTTTATAAGCTTTATAGCTTAGCTACTCTAGTTACTTTAGCTATATAGAATAGTTATTTTTCCTTAGCTACTTTAATAACCTCTTTAATAATTTTAAGTAATCTATTAATATTAGCTATAAGTACTAGTAAGTAATTAATAAAGCTATTCTAGTCAATAAGAGTCTAATATAGTATAAAGAGCTAGCTTATAATATAACTACAAGTAGGTACTAATAATAATATATTCTAAAGTATAAAGAAGGAAGAGGAGAAGTCCCTAATAGACTTCTATCTAATAGTTTATATAGATTTAACTAAGCTTAGTATAAACTTATACTAAGTCTATTACTTATCTAATATATAAGCCTCTGAGCTTAGGCTTATAATATAGCTCTTCTTTTAGCCTAGCTCTATTCTACTAGGCTAGAAAGAAGCTAAGCTTAACTAGAATATACTTATAGAGTTAGTAGTACTATACTTAGTTTAGAGTAGATAAGTCCCTACCTTAAGTACTAATCAAAGCTATATTATATACTTAATAGGAACTCTATTAAGCTATAGGGTGAAAAGGGTTATATAATAAATAATAATAGTATACTCTTCTATAGATAATCCTATTCTACTTTAATAGTTCAATAAGTATACTATAATAATAGTACTTTATTATATAATAATAAAACTACTTATCCTAAGATAATAGTAGGTCTTATTTATTGAAGTAAATATATAAGCTTATCTTAGTCTTATCTTAGATATAGATAGTAAGCTTAAGGATATATAATAGCTTATATTACTTATAGTATAGTTTAAATATATAGAATATAGATTATAGTAAATATAAGCTATTATTTCATTTATAGTATAACTATAGTTATTTTAACTTTTATTTATAAATATAAATATATCTACTCTCTAATATCCATTGATTTATACTTATAATAATAATATAATAACTTATTATAGATATTATATATACTTTAATTATTAAGCGAAGTATACCTATAATAAGCCTATTATAACTTATAGTCAAAGTACTAGGGAAGTATATAGAGTAAAACAAAAGAAAGGAACTAATGTATAGTATAGTATATAGAATATAGTATAGGACCTACTAGGTTATATAATATAGATTAGTTAATAAGACTAGATATATTAGATCAGTAATATATCTAATATATCTAAGACTAAATATATTAGATTACTAATATATCTAACTAATCTATCGATAAAGAGCTAGATATATAAATAGGATATTCCCTTAGTAGTAGATAGATATCTCTTAGCTCTTTAGTAATTAATCTAAGTATTAATCTTACTATTGATAGAAGTAATCTCTAATTAACTATAGCAATTATATTATATAGAATACCTTGAACTTCTTTATTAATATAGACCCTAGCTATAGCAGAAAGTACTCTTTAGTTAACCCCTACTATAATTAGTATATATTAATTATATACTATCCTTTCTATATAGTATTAGTATTATAAGCTTAGTATAAGGCTAGATTATCTATATTAGGAATACTTACTTAGTTTATTACTTCCTTATAATAGGAGTAGCTAAGCTATCTTCTTCCTCTATAGTATAAAGGGTTAATACTACTACTACTAATAGTTACTATACTACTACTCTTAATAGTTACTATAGTTTTTGCTTTCTTATAGTATATAAGAGATAGTAGGAAAAATATAATAATAATAATATTATAGGCTTTATACTGATTATAGTAGGGGTTAACTAAAGAGTACTTTCTACTATAGCTAGGGTCTATATTAATAAAGAAGTTCAAGGTAATCTATATAATATAATTACTATAGTTAATTAGAGATTACTTCTATCAATAGTAAGATTAATACTTAGATTAATTACTAAAGAGCTAAGAGATATCTATCTACTACTAAGGGAATATCCTATTTATATATCTAGCTCTTCATCGATAGATCATTTAGATATATTAGTAATCTAATATATCTAGTCCTACTAACTAATCTATATTATATAACTAGGGTAGGTTCTATACTTCCTTCTATATACTATACTATATATTAGTTTCTTTCTTCTATTTCCTTTATATAATCCCTAGTACTTTGACTATAGGTTATAATATTATCCTCCTCCTCTAATAATCTTTGCCTTAAAGATCTCGATTATTTCTATAAGTATCTCCTAACCTTCTTTATATATTCGAGCCTTCTTAATTCATTATATTATCTAAAGTCAAAGGTTTATATATTTTTAAACCTTCTTTCTCTATTCCTAAGAAGACTTAAGATAGAAATAATCTACTTACTTCTATCTTTACTAACTATATTAATATACCTTCCTATTCTTCTTATAAACTATAGGGTATTCTTTCTTATTAAGCTTTGCTTAAGGATTCTTCTTATTATACTAAGTATATTAAACTAGGCCTATCGTCCTATAATATTCTAGGTCCTTCGCCTACTAACCTTCATAAAATTACTCTTTAATATCAGTAATTAGAAGAAGAGTTAGAAGCTACTAAAGAATATTATCGCCTTATTGATACTAAGATCAAGTATCTATATAAATAGAAAAAGATATAGTTTATTAAGATATACTAGGCTATCTATTATAGTCTAGATAGTATAGAGGAATTAGATTATATAGAGGCTAAAGAGGTATTATATATAGTAACTAAGGTTACTAGTAAGAATCCTTATTCTAATTCTCTAGTTAGTATAAGTAATTAAGATTTAATTAGTGAAATTAACTAGAGTAGAATAAATATAGATATAAGTAAATTTAATCTAAACTTAAGTATTATATCTCTATAAGCTAGTATATAATAGGTATTATCGTTTATACTATTAGATTTCAAGTTTTATATTACTAAGGTTTTCTTCTAATTCTTATATATTTTCTTTATTATTATATCCTTTCTATTTGATCAAGTATTTAGTAGTACTATTATATTATTATAAGTTAAGAATTTTCTCGACTTTATATTCTTATTTATTATAGTCTAGCTTAATATCTTTATCTAATCTTATATTAGCTAGTACTAGTTCGAGAAGTAAAATATAAAAGATTAAGTAAATTCTTATTCTTAAAGGTAAATTAAGTTTATAACTAATATTAGAGAGTCTTTCTATAATCTAGAATACTCTAAGTTTCTTGAAGTTAAGTTTTTTACTAAGTCGTTTTATCGAAATATTTTTATATAGTAAATAGACTTTATCTCTCCTCTTAAAGGTTAATCCCTTTAGCTTTTACTAGTTATAGAAGTTCATTATTTATTTATAGACGAATATAAGTTCTTCTTATATTTATTTCTATATTTAGTAGATTTCATCTATTCTTTTACTTACCTCGATATTTTCTTATCCTATAATAGATTCTTTATATACCTTAGGGTTATATCTGAAATTAGTATAAAATAGTAATACTTCTATTATCGATATATCTATACTAGTATAAGCGAATTATACTAGTAGGAGTAACTCTACCTAATTATTCTATTTATAATTAGTATAACTCCTAATATATTATTCGATGATCTAGTTAAATCGTTTTATCTAATTATCTATTTAAGGGTAGTATACTATAGATATTTTTTATTTGATTCTAAGTTATCTTAATATTACCTACTAAAATTTAAAAGTAAATATTATTCTTCTATCTATAATAAGTTTATCTAATATTCTATACTAGCTTATAACGTTATATAGGAATATATATATAAGTTCTTTTATATTAGAAGCTTCTTTATATAGTAAGAAGTAAATATACTTTATAAGTCTATCTATAATAATTAAGATACTATTATATAGTACTCTTATTATTAGTTCCTTAGATTTTAAGAGTTTAATAATAAAATCTATACTAATAGATAACTATAGTTATTCAGCTACTAATAATAGTTATAGTTCTCTATAGGGTTTATATTTTATAGCTTTACTTTTATTATAGATATTATAATTCTTGATAACTTAAGTTACTTTATATTATATTTTTAGAAATTCGTAGTACTTATAAATTCTCTTTATAGTTATTATAATTCCTTAGTATCTATAAGTAGGTGCTTTATATATTTACTGAATCAGTTATTCTTATAAGTCTTATAGAATATAGATTTTACCTCCTTACTATAGGAGTCTATCTTTTTCCTCTAGAGTATTCCTAAGTTCTAACTCTAGGGTCTATTATACTATTTATAACTAGTTTTTCTAAGTATTATTAATTCCTAGGTAGAGAATAGCTCTAACTTATCTTAGTTCTAAGATAATATTTCTATCTATATCTTATTTTAGTATACTTTAGGTTTCTAATAGTACTTCTTATTAATAGTCTAATTATCGACTAAGAGTATTAGCTTAGCTATTTTTTAATCCTTTTTAGTAATAAATCTTAAAGTCGAACTAAGAGAGATATTCTACTTATCTAACTTATCGTTTATTAAGTACTTTAGTAATTATAAACTAAATGAAGTTCTTATAATCTAAGTAGACTTTAATCTAGTATTTAGCTCTAATTAAGTAGGATTCCTATTTCTTAAATAAGTCTATAACTACTATTAATTCTTTATTATAAATCTAGTAGTTTAATTTAGGTCTACTGAATTTCCCTAATATAAAAGCTATAGAGTATAGTTTCCCTATATTATCTTATTATCTAAGTTATCTACCTTTACTATAGTCTAAAGTATTAGTTTCTACTTTAAATAGTTTATTAGAATCTACTTCTATTAAGAAGGGTTTAGAAAATAATGATTTCTTTAATCTTATCAAATATATCTTAAGTATCTATAGTTTAAGTAAATAATATATCTTTCCTTATTAAATATATTAAAGGTATTATATACTTTCTATAATCCTTAATAAATTATTAGTAGAAGTTAGTAAATCTAAGGAAGCCTTATACTTCCTTAATATTAGTAGGTATTAGCTAATCTTTAACTATTATAATCTTAGATATTTATATTTGAATTTTTCCTAGAGTAATTATATATCCTAAGAAATCTACTTCCTTTATATAGAATTTATACTTTTCTAGTTCTACTAGGAGTTTTACTTTTTCTAGTACCTAGAGTACTTAGTATATATACTTCTTATAATCTTTTTCGTTTTTAGAGTAGATAAGGATATTATCTAGATAAGTAATTACTATAATATCTAAATATTCTCTCAATATATCGTTGATTATAGCTTAAAATATTACTAGAGTATTAGTCAGCCTAAATAGTATAACTTAGTACTCAAAGAGTCTATATTTTATCTTAAATACTATTTTTTATTTCTCTTCTTCCTTTATTTAGATAAGGTTATAAGCTCCCTTTAAGTCGAGTACTATAAAGATCTTAGCTCCTTAGAGTCTTCTATATAATTCCTAAATAAGTAATAATAGGTATTAGTTTTTAATAGTGATTTCATTAAGGTATCTATAGTCTATATATAGTCTTAATTTTCTATTTTTCTTGAATATAAATAAGATTAAGTATCCTACTAGTAATATTAATAGTCTAATGAATCCTTTTACTAAGTTTTCATCTAAGTACTCTCTAAGTACCTTAAGTTATTCTTTATTAAGATTATAAATCTTATTAAACTATAGTATTTTTCCTTCTTATAATAGAATCTTATAATCCTAGTATAAATATTCTAGAAGTCTTATATCTAAGGTAGCTATAAATAGCTTTTTATACTTCTAATATTCCTTTAGAATATATTCTTTTAGATCTTTTCCTACTTTTCTTACTTCCTATAAGTAATTAGTAAATTACTAAATATATAGCTATACTTTCTTACTAACTTCTTATTATTATTATCTTTTCCTTTATTTTATAAGGGTATCCCTCTCTAGAGATACTATTATTTACTAGGCTATCCTTATAGAAGCTACTACTTTATAAGCCTTTTTATAGTTCTTGATATCTTATATAGCTCCTTTTAGTCTTTTCTTCTATTTAAGGGCTTTTATATCCTTTATTATACTATTTTCTTTTCAGCTATAGTTATAGTCTATTATAAAGTATACTTCTAGTTACTACTACTTATCTAATATACTTATAGACTATTCCTTAGTCTATATAGAGGCTATATTCTTCCTAGAGCTATTCTTAGCTATCTTCCTAGGGGTAATTAGGATCTTATTTAAGTATTCTTTTCTTAGGTTATCTCTAGAGACTAAGTTCTTTTCTATTACTATATTAGTTATCCTATCTATTAGTATATCTTTCTAGTAGATCTAGCTAGTAGTCTAGTTAATATCAGGGTTATACTTCCTTAACTATAGTATTTCTAAAATAATTTTATATCCTAGGGTATCAAAGATATCAAACTATAATTCTACTATATAGCCTATAATTATAGTAGGTAGGTAATTAGTCTCCCTATAGATAGTACTATTATTATATTTAATAAGATTTACTAAGATTATTCCTAAGGTATATACTTATTCCTTATATTACTATAGAAGTTTTTCTTTATTTACTAAATTAAGTAAAATAAAGTTACTTTATACTCTATTATCTATAAGGGTATATACTTGAGTTTTTCTAATAAGTATTTCTAGTTCGAGATAGTCATTGATATCTATTTTTATAGTATAGAAGAACTATAGTAGGTTCTTACTATTTAGTAGTTTTACTTCTAATAGCTATCATTATTTTTTAGCTATTCTTTTAGAAGAGTTCTTAGGCAACTAGTAATTCTTTCTTATATTATAGGCTTAGTCTTTTCTCTTTCTCTAGTCTAGAGTTACTCTAGTTCTTATATAAATATATTCTAGATACTAACTTACCTTCTAATTCGCTATACTTATTCTCTTTATTTGCGAAAGGCTTCTTTTTCTTCTTTATATATCTAATAATACTAAGCATTAATCTTTTTACTACTATATACCTTATAGTAGTATAAAGGGTAATCTCATAGGGTATTATAATTAGTAAAGTATTACTAAGGGTAGCTATCGAAATTATATTCGAAAATAGTATATTCTTTAGTACTATATACTTTATTCTTATAGAACTATAGCTTAAAGTAACTAGTATAATAGAATTCTTATATATTCTAGTCTTAGTATCTTTATAAGAAGAATTTATTATATACTTTATCTATGAAATATCCTAGATATTTATCGAAGATATATAAGATCTATAGTATATATATTAGTTATTCTATAGAGATAAGTAGTTAACTTCTCCTAGTCTTAGGACTTTAGTTATATTTACTCTAGTATACTTATATAGTAGTATACCTAATACTATGAATTAGTATTTAGATCCTTTATAAGGTAGTAGCTTAGCTACTTTTCCTAGATAATTAGCTAGTTTATACTAGGGTCGAATTATAGGTTCTAGTAGGATTTCATTGATCTATTTTCTAAGTAGATCTTTTTATACCTAATCTAACTCTAATATTATAATAAGGTTTATAGTTTAATTATTATTATACTATATATCGTTATTTAGGTAGGTTTATCTTAAGGGTTCTTCTTCTTTAGTATTACTTATCTTAGAGGTTATATATCAGAGATAGTCGTATAAGTAAAGTAAAGAGTATAGACTTCAATAGTAGTAGTATAAGAGTAGTATAATTGATACTATAGCTAAGTACTATAAGAAAGTATATTGATCTCTAAACTCTTTCTTCCTTCCTTCGAAGGGCTTAAGGGTTCCCTTTTATATAAGCTATTTTATAGGCCTATATATTATCCTCTTATATTACTAGTTTATCTCTTATATTAGTGCTTCTAAGCTACTATACTGATACTTAGTAGCTTAGCTTACCTAAGGTTCTTTAGCCCTTAATAGTATATCCCCCCTTCTTAAGCTCTTATCCTAGGAGCCTCTTATAGCTTATAATTAGAGTACTATAATTAGGGTAGCTTAGCTTTATATAGGAGCCTACTATAAATCCCCTCTCTACCCCCTTATAGGGGTCTACTAATATTATAGGGTTTAGAGCTACTACTAGGTCCTAAGTAGCTAGGTACTAGGTAGCTAAGTACTAAAGTCGCTACTCGAAGGGCTAGTAGGTATTATACCTATTTAGTACTATTATCCTATAGTTGCTTATTATACTACTTATTATCTAATTACCCTAACTAGGTACTTAAGTCACTACTTGAAAGACTAGCTTAAAGGGCTCTTATTTAGTACTATTATACTACTAGTTTCTATTATACTTAGCTAATTATAGTTCTAGATAATAGTTAGTATATTTAAGGACTCTATTAGAATTAAGTACTATTTATTATACTTCTATAAGGCACTATTATAGTATAAATAGAAGTTAGTACTATTATTATCTATTATCCTTTACTTTAATTAACTATATTAAATAAATAGCCTATTATTACCTATTATCCCTATTATACTATTCTCTAGCCTATTATACTATAGTAGTATAACTAAGTACTTTTAGCTTAGCTACTATATTTAATCCTTTAATACTTACTTAGTTTAGAGTTTTCTTCCTTCTTTTCTTTCTAGGCTAATTAACTTTTTCATAAGGATATTTAAGATACTTAAGTACTACTTAAGTACTACTAATACTTATAGATAAATATATATATATATAAATATATATATATATATATAAAGTAAATACTTAGGTAGTACTTAGTTAATACTTAATTAATACTTAGTTAGAGTACTAGTATACTAATAGAGCTTATAGATATTTTCTTCTATTAGTTCTATTACTAATAGTTTAAGTTTCTACTACTCTTAAATAAGTATAGCTTAGTTGCTCTAATTAAATACTATTAACTATACTTAGTTGCTCTCTTCAGAAGTTAAAGCTAGTCCCTCTTATTATATCTATAAGGATAACCCTATTAGTAGTACTAGTACTACTTATAAGTAGCTTCCTACTAGTACTAAGTATACTATTAATAATTAGTACTTCCCTTATATTATTAGGCTCTTCAAAGATCCTAAGTATATATATAAGAAGTCCCTAAGTAAGTTACTACTTGATTACTACTTAGTTATATCTTACTAACTACTTAATAAGCGCTTATACTACTCGTTATATTTTCTATACTTACTAGGGCTATAAGTACCCCCTTCTCTCTTTTACTACTAAGGTATACTTATATACTACTATTGCTACTTATAAGTATAGTAATAATACTACTTTTATAGAAGCTATCTATAAGGTAGTAAGTACTAAGGGCACTAGTACTAAGAAGGAGAAGAAGAAGAGTAGCTTAAGTAGTATAACTACTACTAATATACTAGGTATAAAAGGTAATGAGTTTATTAACCTATTCTACTACTTAGTTAGCGCTTAGGAGATACTTACTTAGTTTACTAAGTAGGATTTCAATAAGGTAGTTAAGTAGAAGCTAGCCCTAGAGTAGGGTAAAGGCAAGGGCAAGAGAAAGAGCAAAGAGTAAGTAGTAGTAGTAGTAGTAATAAGTAGTAATTATACTATAAAAGTAAAGTCCTTAGTAAAAACCCTTCTTATTTATCCTTAGGAAGTAGAAGACTTTAAACTAACCCCCTAGTTTAAATATACTTCTTCTATATATTTATATATCGATTAAGCTACTTTAATTATTCTTATATACTACTTATACTTTAATCCCCTTTATCTTATAGTTTATCTTAAAAGTAATAATTTATACTAAATAATAAATAGCTTATTATTAATATTACTATATAGCTCTTAAGAGTCTTCTTTAGAAGAATATCCCTTCTAATAAATAAGGAATTCCTAGTAGTATTATAGCCTATAGTAGTTGAGGATAGCTTCGACTTTATATATATTACCTTCGACTACTTTAAGCTTAGTATATAGTATAAGAGCTACTCTATTATAGTACTTCTATAGCTTAAGTATAGAGATAAAAAAGATATTATATATATAGTATATCTATAGTAAATTGAGATAATATATAAGCTTATATTAGCTAATAACTTCTATAATAGTAAAGGGTCCTAGGTATTTATCTATAAGTATATAGCTTAAATACTACTACTACTAGTACTTAGTAGAAATAAGGATTTTATCCTTAATAGAAAATTTAAAAGGTAATCTCTTCTAATTATACTACTTTATATATTAGGCTAATATATATTATAAGAGCTACTAATATATAGTATAATATTATTATAGTTTAGAGGCTCGATCAAATACTATAGGAACCTTAGCTATAATATAGCTAGGAAATTCAGCTAGTATATAAGGGTAAAAGCTATAAAAGGTAAATACTAAGGTTATATAAATAGTAGAATACTTAGAGTTATTATATATGAATTATATAAAGCGAAGGTACCTCGCTTAATTAGATTATTCTAGATTACTATAATATTAAAGGTAGTATTTAAGATTTTAGTTCTATTACTTAGTTTATCTATCTATCTATAGGTAATATATAGTACTTAAGTAGTACTTAATTGATAGAAGAAAGTATAGGTATAATTAGAAGTTACTTATAAATAAGTTACTTTAGTTAGAAATAATTCTATTTAGTAGCCTAAAATTCTCAAAGATATATATATTCAATAGCTCTATAAGTAAGCTAGCTATAAGCTATATAGTCGTAAAGATATATAAAGTATATTTAGTAAATCAATCTATAATAACTAGAATAGTATTATAGGTTTTACCTATATAAGGATTAACTAAAAGTAGAAAGCTAGTAATAAAATCTATCGAAATTTCTTCCTATAGCTATATAAAGACTAGAAGTAGTATAAATAAGCTATATAAATAGTACTTTCAAGCTTTTATATACTAGTAAACTAAATAAATATTAATAAAGTCTTTAATATATCTAAGTAATAAATCCTAGTAATAGCTATAACTAAGTAGCTTTAATATCTTAGCTATACTAAGGTATCCTATAATTGAGTAATTATAAAAGGTCTCTAATAGCTCTCTATATATACTTTTATCTACTAGAATATATACTTATCCCTGAAAATATAAGGTATTATTAATACTCTACTAAAGTACTTCTATTGCTTTTACTTCTTATAAGTACTTTATTCTCTAGTCCCCCTTTTATATAAAGTTATTATTTTATTATAGTTAGTAGATTAGATTAGTTATTAGCTATAAATATAGCTTAGAAGCTATAGCTATACTCTAAGTAAGAGTTACTTAATAGAAAGTAAATAGTCTATAGCTTATACTAGTAATAAGTCCTATAGTAACTTTACTAAGCGCTCTTATATTTCTTATAGTACTTCCTTATAATATATTAATATAGTACTTAGGAAAGCTAATATATATATTTATAATATAAATACTATACTTATTCTAGGGTAGCTACTTAGTACCTACCTTACTATATTATACTAGAGGGATTACCTTTATAAAGTTACTAATCTTATATAGCTTAGGCTCTTCTCTTTAGGAGCTTATATAGTTAAGCTAATATAAAAAGCTATCTATAAGATTAAGTACTCTTAGTCGATAATAAATACTAATATTAAATATATAGAGGTTATCTAACTAGTATAGCTTATAAGTAGATAATTTATACTTAGTTTCCTAGTAGTAAAGGTTAAGATAATCTATTAGAATAATAATAAGTTCTTAAAAGTACTAGAAGTAGTACTTCTATCTTTAGAGTATATCGATAATTATAAGTAGCTTAATATTACTAGTATTATAGTATAATTTAGTTTATATAAGCTTATATAACTAATAAGTAATAGGGTATTAGTAGCCTTTATAGAACTAAGTAATAATCGCTTTTATAATAAAGGTATAATGAATACAATAGAGGTTAGCTAAAGAGTACTTAGTTTATATCAATAAAGAGGTTTAAGGTATTCTATATAATATAGTTATACTATAATTAAGAGGAGATTACTCCTATCATATAAGAATAATACTTAGATTGATTACTGAAGAGCTAAGAGATATCTATCTACTATAAGGGAAATATCCTATTATATATCTAGCTCTTTAGCCTAGACCCGAAGGCATACGAGGCTTCGTATTCACTAGGTTATAAACGTAGTAGGGAGCAAGGCTTCGCTCCCCTTCGTATCCTCTACTAACTGATCCTTATTATATAACCCTAGGTAGGTCCTTTATCTCTTGATCCTTTAGTACTAGGATTATATTAGTTGTTCTCTCTTCGATTGCTTATATATCTAGGTCCTTAACTATAGGTTATGATATTATTCTCCTCCTCTCAAAATCTTCGCTCTAAAGATCTAGATTCTCTTTTATAAGTTCCTACTATTATTCTTCCTTCCTGATTTGTTTATACCTTCCTAATCTATTATATTATCTAAAGTCAATAAACTATACTCTAAATCTTCAGATCAGAAAGCCTAAGTAAATTCTACTCTTACTACTCTAATTGCAACTTATAGTAGCAAGATACCTATTAAGTATTTATCCTATAAGCAATATAATATTCCTTATATCAAGAGTAATAATTCTTCTCAATATAGCGAATATATCTACTGAAAGTATTCTTACTATTACGAAGGTCCTAATATAACTGAAATTATATACCTATACTAGGAGGTACTATATATCTATGAGGAACTATATACTACTAAAATAACTAAGGAAGAGATAAAGGCTTATATCCTTCGATTATACTAGTAGAGTTGTTTACTAGATTCCTAGGCCTCTGAGATAATTCGTCGTAATTATAAGAGTATAGATAAACTAGAGTATATAGAAGCTAAAGAGGCTTTATATACTACTACTATAGTTACTAGTAAGGAACTTTATCCTATTCCTAGGGTAATAGGTACTACTATATCGAATGAGATAATTAACTAGGGTAAGGTAGAGTTGCCTAGTTTTAATCTAAGTATAGATTTTAGTATATTATCGCTAGGGACTAGTATATGATAAGTAGTTTCTATAGTAACATTAGATTTTATTAGCTATATTACTGAGGTTATCTTCTAGTTCCTATATATTTTCTTTATTACTATATCCTTTCTATTTGATCAAATATTCTATAGTACTACTATATTATTATAAGTCGAGAATTACTTCGACTTTATATTCTTATTTATTATAATCTAGCTTAATATCTTTATCTAATCTTATATTAGCTAGTACTAGTTCGAGAAGTAAAATATAAAAAATAGGGTATATCCTTATTCCTAGGGGTAAATCGAGTTTATAACTAGTATTAGAGAGTTTTTCTATAATCTAGAATACTCTGAGTTTCTTGAAGTTAAGTTTTTCACTAGGTCGTTTTATCGAAATATTTTTGTATAGTAAGTAGACTTTATCTCCCCTCTTAAAGGTTAGTCCCTTTAACCTTTACTAGTTATAATAGCTTGCTATTTATTCGCAAATAAAGCTAAGGTCTTCTTATATTTACTATTAGATATAGTAGAGTTCATCTATTCGCTTACTTGCTTCAATGTTTTCTTATCCTAGTATTAGTTCTTTATATACCTCAGGGTTATACCTATAGTTCATATAAAATAGTAATACTTCTATTATTGATATATCTATACTATTATAGGCGAATTATACTAATAGAAGAAGTTCTACCTAGTTATTCTACTTATAGTTAATATAGCTTCTAATATATTATTTGATAATCTAGTTGAATCATTTAGTCTATCTATCTAACTATAGGTAGTATACTATTAATAGCTTCTATTTTATCCTAAGTTATCTAAGTATTATTTACTAGAACTTCGAGGTAAATATTATTTCTCTATCTATAATAAGTTCATCTAGAGTTCTATACTAGCTTATAACTATACGAATAAATATATATATGAGTTCTTCTATATTAGAAGCCTCCTAGTAGAGTATAAAGTAGGCGTATTTCATGAGTCTATCTATAATAACTAAGATACTATTATATAATACTCCTATTATAGGTTCCTTAGATTTCAGAAGTTTAATGATAAAATCTATACTAACTGATAACTATAGTCGTTCTACGATTATAAGTAATTATAGTTCTCTATAAAGCTTATATCTTACTACCTTACTTTTATTATAGATATCGTAGTTCTTTATTATATTAGTTATATCTTATTATATCTAGGGAAATTCGTAATACCTATGAATCCTTTTTATAGTTGATATAATCCCTTGATATCTATAGGCTAGTACCTTATATATCTATTTAATAAGTTCTCACTGAAGCTCTATTAGTATATAGAGCTTCCCTTACTAAAAGAGGAGTCTATCCTCTTCTTATAGTTAATCCTTTTCTTTTTGACTAAAGGTTTATTATATACTAATTAGTATAGTCTACTAATCCTAGTCAAGTACTAATCGATATATCATAGAGATTTATTATAGTTCTTAGATGATATTTCTATCTGAATCCTATTTTAGAATGCTCTATATTTCGGGTAGAATTTCTTACTAATAGTTAGGTCTTTAGCTAAGTATATCTACTTTACTATTCTCAGATCCTTTTCAGTAATAGATCTTGAAGTCGAACTAGGAGAGGTATTTTACTTATCTAACTTATCGTTTATTGAGTACCTTAGTAGTCGTAAAGCTAACGAAGTTCTTATAATCTAAGTAGACTTTGATCTAATATTATATACTGATAAAGTATAATTCCTATTCTTTAAATGATTCAATAACTACTATTAATTCCTTATCGTAGATCTAGTAGTTTAGTTCAAGTCTACTAAACTTTTTACTGAAGTAGGCAACTAGGTATAGTTTACTATTTTCGTCATATTATCCGAGTTATCTGCCTATAGTATAGTTAGATATATCTATCTCTACTTCGAATTCCTTTATTAGGTCTACTTCTATTAGAAAAGGTTTAGAAATAATAATTTCTTTGATCTTCTCAAATATATAGTAAGCATCTATAGTCTAATTAAATAGTATATCTTTTCATATCAAATATATTAAGGGTACTATATATTTCCTATAATCTTTGATGAATTATCGATAGAAGTTTATAAAGCTAAGGAAAGCTTATATATCTTTTACGTTTATTAGTATTAGCTAGTCCTTAACTACTACGATTTTAGATTCTTATATCTAGATTTTTCTTAGTATAATTATATATCTGAGGAAATCTACTTTCTATATATAGAAGTTATATTTCTCAGGTTCTACTAGTAACTTTACTTCCTAGAGTTTCTCTAGTACCTAATATATATACTTCTTATAATCTTAAGGGTTCTTTGAGTAAATAAGGATATCATCTAGGTATATAATGACTGAAATATCTAAATATTCTCATAAGATATAGTTAATTATAGCTTAGAAGCTTACTAGTATATTAGTCAGCTTAAAAGGTATAACCTAGTATTCAAAAAGTCTATAGTATATTCTAAATGCTATCTTCTATTCTTCTCCTTCCTTTATATAAATTAGATTATAAGCTCCTTTAAGATCAAGTACTATAAAGTACTTAGCTCCTTAGAGTCTATTATATAGTTCTCGGATAAGTAGTAATAAGTATTAGTTTTTGATAGTAATTTCATTAAGCTACTAGTAGTCGATATATAGTCTTAATTTCCTGTTTTTCTTAGGTATAAATAAGATTAGATATCCTACTAGTAAAATCAATAGTCTAATATAACCTTTCGCTAGGTTTTCTTCAAGGTATTCTCTAAGTGCCTTTAGTTATTCTTCATTAAGGTTATATATCTTATTGAATCTTAGAGTCTTCCCTTCTTGAAGAGGAATCTCATAGTCCTATATAGTATATTCTAGAAGTCCTATATTAAGTATAGCTACGAATAGCTTCTTATACTTCTAGTACTACTTAGGGATATATTCCCTAGGATCTTTTCCTTTTTCTTTTGCTTAACTAAAGTAGTTAGTAAACCTCTAAACGTATAGTTAAACCTATTTAACTAGTTATCGTTATTATCTTCGTATCTCTTATCGTATATAAGGTAGTCTTTCTATAGCTCCTATTATTTTCTATATTATCCTCGTAGCTACTACGATATTAACTTATTTCTAGTATCTTTTAATATCGTTAATAGCTTCTTATACTGCCTACTATCGTGTTTCTATACTTCAGATAGCTTATTATACTTTATCCTATTTCTATTATAGGGTCTTTTATCTTACCCTATCGTTTTATTCTTACTTCTTCTAAGCTTTACGAAGTTTCTTTTCTAATATATATATAGGTCGTATTTAGACCTCTATAGTAGCTATATTCTTCCTTATATTCTTTTTCTATTCTATAGTGATATTAAGGGTATCTAAGTTCTCGTATAAATACTCTATCGTTGAGCTACCTTTAGGGACTAAGTCTCTTTTCTCTTCTATAGTATTAAATATCCTCTTCTCTAGAGTTATTCTCTATCGAAGCTAGCTAGTAGTCTAGTCAATATTAGAGTTACTATTCTATAACTAAGGTATACTAAGGATAATATTATATCCTAGGGTATTAAAGATATCGAACTATAGTTTCTCTTTTTAGCCTATAATCTTCGTTAGAAGGTAATTAGTCTCTCTAAGGATAATACTATTATTATAATCGATGAGATTTACTAAGATTATTCCTAAGGTATAAGCTTAGTCTTTATAGTACTATAGTATTTACTATTTATTCACTAAGTTAGGTGAGATAAAATTTCCTTATATACTACTATCGATAAGTATATATATATAAGTTATTCTAATGAGAATTTCTAATTCGAAGTAAGTATTAATATCTATATCTATAGTATAGAGGAACTATACTAAGTTCTTATTATTTAGTAGTTCTATTTTTAATAGCTATTATCGTTTTTTAGCTATTCTTCTAAGATAAGTACTAAACTATAAGTAAGTTATTCCTATACTATAGGCTTCTTGCCTTTATCTCTTAGTCTATTCTATAGTTATTCTAGGTACTATATAAAGGTATTCTATATTCTTAGGTTATAATAAGCTTTATACTAAGCTTACTTATATCATTTATATTCTACTTCTCTTACTTCCTTCTATACTTACCTATACTAGGCCTAAACCTTTTCCTATTTATAGATATAGTACTATATAGAAGGGCATCTATAGAGTATTCTATAGTTAGTAAAATACTATTATAAGTATCTATCGAAGTCATAGGTGAATACTATATACTAGTTAGTACTAAGTTCTTTATCCTTATAGAACTATAGTCTAAAGTAGTTTAGGAAGTAGTATTAATTTATTTCCTAGTTCTTATATCTTCTAGGGAAGAACTTATTATAGACTTTTTCTTAGAAGTAGATCTTATATTTATTGAATATATATGAGATCTAAGCTATATTCTAGCTATACTATTTGTATTTAAGCGATAGGTATATATACTCTACTAGCTATAGGACCTTATATTAGTTTACCTCTATAAATTAGTACTAGGGAATACTATAAACTATGAACTAATATTCTAAGCTATCGTATAGAAGAATATATACTATGATTCCTAAGTAAAATTCTAGGTCAGGAGTATATACTATAAGAGGTTATATAATAGTCTTATTGATCTATTATCTAAGGATTTCCTAGCTCTCTAGGTCTAGTAGATAGTTAGTAGTAACCTATTCCTTCTAGTCTTCGTTATACTAACTATCGTTGAGTATTTCGTCTTATTCTCATGAGTCGTCTTCGACTATATCCCTTATTTCTGATATAGTAAGGGTAATAATAAGGGTTTCTTCCCTAGGTCTTAGTTCAAGGTAACCTTCTATTATAGCTTAGTCGATTTTTTCATAGGTAGTAATATATCTAGTGAGTCTGATAGTTCTTCCTATAATATTAGCTCTCTTACCTAAGGGTATTAGTTTCTAAGACTTCTTTAGACTATAGTATACTTATACTAGGTATCTAGGTTTTCTATAGTTGAAATATTCTTATATTTTCTACTTTTAAGCTGCCCTAAGCTCTATTAGTCCTAGGTAGTACTTATAAGCTATTAACTAAAGCTTATAGTAATAGTTATTATATTTGCAACTAATATTAGGTTACTAATAGTACTTATTACTAGTAATAGGAAGGTTCTATCCTTTCTTTTCAAGTCTCTACTTATATAGCTAGTTATCGATATATACTACGTTTACTACGAAGTTAGAAAATTTCTTAAGCTTATTTTTCCTCGAGAGTTCATCCTTGACTAAATCCTTTAGTCTAGTATAGAACGCGTTTATAAGTAGGCTATCCTCCTATCTAAGCTAGTCTATAATCTATTAGAACCTCACTAGGTACTCTATGACTAAGCTAGTTTATCAAATCCTAGTAAGTTATTATTCAGCTTATCTTTCCTTATCTAGTTCTCTGAAGGCTACTATAATAGCTTGAGAAAACCCTTACTAGCTACTAAAGATCTTAGTTGTAGTCTCCTTCTAGTTAGCTAGTTTATTATCGATGAAGTCCTAGAGGGTTAGTTCAAACAAGAGGTAAGCATTATCTCTAAGACTATTAGCGATAAATACTATAGTTTAGTAGAATATATTTACTAGAAACTTATCTTTATAAAAGTATAAGTATATATAGTAGCTAGTGAGGAATATATATAAAGTACCTCGAGTACTATCGAATAGTTAGGGCAAGTTGAGTTTAAGTCCCTAAGAGTAAGGTTCATCTTCTAGAGCGCTTAGGGCTCCTCCCTAGTATTCAACTTCGATATAGTCTATTATACTAATATCTAAGCTATCGAGAACTTCGTAGATATTTTAGCTATAATAGAATTCTTATCTTGATTTTTCGAGGTCTATCTCGAATGAATTATTAGATCTATTTTATATAGATAGAAGTATCTCCTATAGAGATAAGCTTATAGAGTACTTAAGTATTATATAGAAGTTATATATTAAACCTTCTAGATAAGAACGATCAAAATATAATGAATATAATAGGGGTTAGCTAAAGAGTACTTAGTTTATATTAATAAAGAGGTTTAAGGTATTCTATATAATATAGTTATACTATGATTAAGAGGAGATTACTCTTATTATATAAGAATAATACTTAGATTAATCGCTAAAGAGCTAAGAGATATCTATCTACTATAAGGGAAATATCCTATTATATATCTAGCTCTTTAGCTTAGACCCGAAGGTATATAAGGCTTCGCATTTACTAGGTTATAGATGTAGTAGAGAGCGAGGCTTCGCTCTCCTTTATATCCTTTATTAACTGATCCTTATTATATAACCCTAGGTAGGTCCCTTGTCCCTTGATCCTTTAGTACTAGGATTATATTAGTCGTTCTCCCTTCGATTACCTATATATCTAGGTCCTTAACTATAGGTTATAATAAAAGGGTAAAGCATCTATTTCTAGCTATATAAGGAGAGAAGGGTTATAGTAGTAGAGTAGTAGTACTATAGTAAAGAGGTATTATAGTAGCTTAAATATAGCAATAATACTTAGTATAAGCTTAAAATATCCTTACTAGTTGCCTTATAGGAGGTTAGTTAGAAGTATAATAACTTTAGAATATTTATAAATAAACCTCTAGTAAAAGCTTATAAACCTAAGGAATAACTAAATATCTCGAATACTACTTAGGAGTAGCTATTATATAATTACTTCGATATACTCTTTTTTTATACTAATACCCTAAGGCGATATAATAAATCTAAGAAATTTAACCTTAATTATATAGAACTTATATTTTTCTAAGTTAATATATAAATACTATTATCTTAATTATTCTAATATACTATATATATAATACTTATACTTAGCTTTATTCTTACTGAAAATCAAAATATTATTAAGGTATATAATATAAGAAATATCTATAAGTCCTACTAATACTCTATTAATATATAATTGAAAAGTTATAAAGGTATTTATAAAGCTAAAGAGTATTACTATATACTTGAAGTATTTATACTAAGTATAGAAGGCTATCTTCTACTTATCTCCTATATAGATCCTAAGCTAATAGTAAGTATTCTTAAGGTTAAGCTTAGTATAGATAGATAAATTAGAGAAATAATTAAGTATTTTACTAATTAATAGGAGTAGGGTTTAGTCCTTATATATAATCTTATTAAGCGCTTAATAGTTGATATAAAAGTATAGCTTACTTCCCTTTTTTAGGATAAATAGAATTAGTACTCTTATAGGGCTTATAGATAATAATAATAATAATAATAATATTCTTATTATATAAGCCTATTGAAGCTAGCTAGCTAAGAAGGCATATATAGTATATAGTCCCTCTTTAGAATACCTATATAAGAAAACTATATATAGGTTAGAGAAAACCTATATACTATATATTAGCTATAATACTATAGTAGGCCTATAGAGTACTTATTACTTTAATACTATATATCTATATTGCAGCTATACTAGGGGGAGTATATAGCCTAAGGCTATAAGGTAGCTATATATTATATACTTTATAGCTACCCTACTAAGAAAGCGAAATTCTACTACTTACCTAATTAAGCCCTCTTAATCGAGTAAGTAGTAAGGGTACTAACGAGGGCAAGGTTACTATACCCTCAAGGGGGTCTATATAAACTAGACCCCTCCTCTACTATTAACCCTTCTTCCTTTCCTTTCTTCTTTACCCTTTATTCTTCTAGTAAGTTTCTTGCTCTCCTTTACTCGACTATTGAGTAGGGGTAACTCTAATATCTCTAATACCTTGCTTAGTATCTTATCTACTATATATCTATATTATAGTATCTTCTAGCTTATAGCTAATCTTCGATGATAATAAGGATAATATCTAGATAACCTTACCTACTATAACTCTATACTAGAGTAAAGGTATAACTACTATAATAGTCTAGAATACTTACTATATTAAGCCCTTCGTTAATTAGTATACTAAATATACCCCTAGAGAGTATATATTTGCTTCCCTCTCGAAGAAGGCTTATACTTACTTAGAGAATAGTATTAAGGCTAAATAGGTATACTACCTTAAGTCTACTATAAACTTCTATACTACTTATACTAAGAAGTTCCTTACTAATTATAATACTATCCTTTATATCTAGCTTCTAAGTAGGTAAACTATTGCTATTAGCTTTCGATAGGTCTACTACTAACTCTCTTAGTATCTTATATAGAGTTATACTTATAGTATAGTATAAATAACTATAGTAAAGACTACTTCAAGGTATAATCGCTACTAGTTTGCCTTAATACTACTAATCCTTCAAAGATAGATAGTAAGTATACTATAAAGGCGATTTCTATTTTTGAGACCCTTATATAGTCTACTACTACCTTATATTAGGGTTAGAATACTACTACTTACTCATTAGTAAGTACCTTCGTCTTCTTCTCTACTGACTTACTACTAACCTAGTATAGGCTGAGAATACCTATATTCTCGCCTAATAGGAGCTTAAGACTATGCTTGACTCTTAGGGCTTATAGATAGCTTAATCTAGCTATACTCTAGTATTTCTTCTAGGTAGTTTCTAAGTACCTTAAGCTTTATAGGTGAGAAGGAGTAAATTAGCTCTTAAGGCGCTATAGTGCCTTCTTTTAGCTCGATTTTATAATTAATCTTAGAATACTTTAATATTATCTTTATACTTTCTTTCGAATAGATATCCTTGAACTTAGTATAAATAGATAGTAATTATAGCTTAGAAGTAGTACTCTTAGGATTTACTTATATAACTTAAAAAGTATACTATATTATAAATACTATTTAGGTACTTCTAAGCTACTTAATCAAGCTACTTAGGCTAAAGTATTATTAATAAAGAAAATATTATTATTTCTTAGTCTATTAGTTGATTACTAAGTTTACTATTTCTAGCTAAGGAAGACTTAGAATAACTATACTAAGTATATATTTAGTAATAATAAAGTAATAGTACTATATTTCTATAGTATTATTATTATCTAAGATCTTAATATTAAATTTATAGTACCTATAGGTCTTTACTAAGTATTCTCTTAAAGTAATAAGGTCTAGAGTAAGAGTAAAGTTTAAGTAATATTCTTACTCTATAATATTAATATAACTAAGTATATTCTTATCTACTCTAGAGTCTACTATTCTAGTCTTATACTTCTAAATAGAGCTAAGCTATAGCTATATTAGAAACTCGATATAGTATTACTATAACTTACTATACCTTTAGCTCTTATATTACCTTAGTAGCTTACTATTTAACCCTAAGAAGTACTAAACTATAGTATAGCTTTTCTAGCTATACTTCTTATACTTGCTCTAAGAGTAATTAAGTAAAATATATCTAAGCTCTTTATAGAAATAGTAAGTAATATTACTTATATTAGAGTACTACTACTATACTACTTATAAAGACTAAGGGTAGAAGTATATAATATACTGAGTTCCTCTATAGTTAAAATAGTACTTTAGCTCTTTACTAGTATCTATAGTACTTATTAAAATAGAAGCTATTATATATATATTAGACTTATTTTTACTATATCTAAGCTACTATCAATTAGAATAATTATTATATATATACTCTAGCTTCTTATAATTATAGTAGGTATATTTAAGATAAAAAGTAGTATATAATATCTAAGTAGATTTAATATATTATATTAAGCTAATTAACTTATACTAGGTATAAGAGAGTATTATCTATATACTAATAATAGTACTAATAGTAAGCTAAAGCTTACTCAAAATACTATAAATTCACTAGATTTCAGCCTATAGGTAAGGTAATTCTATCTTAGTATTCTTATAATATTATAAGAAGTCTTATATTTTCTTATAAGCGCCTTAGATTATACTTGAAAGTATTACTATAGTAATAAGAGTATATATAGTAGAATTAGCCTATAAGTAATCTTCTATAAAGTCTTAGAATTCTACCTAAGATAGGCTATTAAGTTTAATATCTAAGACCTTCTACTACTAGATATAGTTGATCTAAGCTTACTTAGAATTACTACTAATATAATATACTATATAAGAAATATAGTTAGTATCTATATAAATCTAATTTACTTATATATAAAAGTAATAATCTAGGTTAAAGAAGAATACTTATAGGTTTATAAATGAAATACTACTATAAGTTAGATATAATAGAGTAGTAGGGCAAAAGAGAAGTACTAATATAACTATAATAGAAGAAGTTATTATAGGAATTACTAAGGGTAGAGTAAGTATTTTAGAGTAGTTTATCTATTCTAGCTACTCGTTTGATAAGTTACTACTACTTCTAAGTAGCTCTAGTTAAGCCCTCTTAGCTACTACTTTATAGCGAAGGTTTTCCTCTTTTAGTAGCTAATCTAGTTCTTTGCTTTCCTAAGTAATCTACTTAATTTAGTATTAATAAGTTATAGATATATCTTTAGTACTCGAGTACTACTCTAGAGGGATACTTCCCTATATTATCTAAGTCTTAGGGATACTCTAGCTTAGAGTAGGAATTTAAGTCTCAAGTATCTATATAGCTCTAGTAGTACTTAATTTACTTATAGGAGTATAACTATTAGTATATATAGTAACTATAATAATAGAGTTATACTTAATAGTTTACCTCTCTATTAGGTAGAGAGATTAAACTATTAGAGATAGTTATATAAATAAAGTAAAGAGTATAGACTTCAGTAGTAGTAGTATAGGAGTAGTATAATTAATACTATAGCTAAGTACTATAAGAAAGTATATTGATCTCTAAACCCTTTCTTCCTTCCTTCGAAGGGCCTAAGGGTTCCCTTTTATATAAGCTATTCTATAGGCTTATATATTATCCTTCTATATTACTAGTTTATCTCCTATATTAGTACTCCTAAGCTACTATACTGATACTTAGTAGCTTAGCCTACCTAAGGTTCTTCAGCCCCTGATATTATACTAGTAATATTAGGTATATTATCTTATTCCTAGAGCTTTAGCTCCTAAGGGTGTTTTTCAAATAAGAAGTCTATTTCTACTTAGGTAAGGCTATATTAAGCTATTCTAACTATTTATACTATAAGGTTAGTATATTTCTTACTTAAAGGGACTAGTTCCTACTTTTTTCTTTTCTTGCTTTAGTATTCCTTAGCTAAATATCTAGGTTTTCTATAGTTGAAATATTTATAGGTTTCCTATTTCTATACTACCTTTAGCTCTATAGGTCTTAGATACTACTTATAAGCTATAGAAGGGGAGTTCCTTTATCGATTATAATGATTCTTATATTTCTTACTTCTAGAGTTCTATCTACTACTCTTCTTCTCTAGGTATTATTCGAATAGTCGATTATCAATATATACTACTATTTAAGCGTATTTTAGGAAGAAATCTAATTAATCGAGTTTAATAAGCTTATCTTTAATATTATTCTTAAGTCCTTTATAGAAGTATAATATAAGTAGTTTATCTTACTATTCTAAGTAGGAGATTATCTACTAGAATTCTACTAGGTAGTCTATAGCTAATTTAGTTTACTTGAGTATACTTAGCTTTTATTCTACTAGTCGTTTAGTATTTAGATCTCTAAAAGCTCCCTTGAAGACTTCTTCAAAGATAGAGTAGTTACTAAAGATCTTAGTAGTCTACTTCTTTATATTATTTAGATAATCTAGGTTTTTAATATAGTCCCTAATAATAGGTTTAAACTAGACTAAGGTACTATCTTAGAGTCTACTAGCGATTACTAGTACTTTCTTCTATAAGGTATCTAAGTCTTTAGTAAGATAGATAAAGTAGATATAACTAAGGGTAAGGAATCCTCTTAGGGTCCTATATTTACTAGTAAAGTATAGAGGCTTATTAACCTTAAAATAATAAGGGTGTTTATCCCTAGGTAGTATTATTAGGGGGTTCTCTATCTATATATTACTAGTTAGTTTAGAGGTATCTATACTATCGTTAGAGAGGGTATTACTACTAAGAGTTTTATATATATTATAAGTATAATAAAACTCTTATCTGAATTCTTTAATATTAGCCTCGAATAGGTTATCTAAATTCGAAGGGGTCTATTAAAGACTTAAGCTTATAAAGTACTATAGTATTATATAGAGGTTATATATCGAACCTTCTAAATAAAAGTAATCAAAATATACTGATTATAATAGGGGTTAACTAAAGAGTACTTTCTACTATAGTTAGAGTTTATATCAATAAAGAGATTCAAAGTATTCTATATAATATAGTCGCTATAGTTAATTAGAGATTACTCTTATTAATAGTGAGATTAATACTTAGATTAATTACTAAAGAGCTAAGAGATATCTATCTACTACTAAGGGAATATCCTATTTATATATCTAGCTCTTTATCGATAGATTATTTAGATATATTAGTAATCTAATATATCTAATCCTAGATATATTAGATATATTACTAATCTAATATATTTAGTCCTACTAACTAATCTATATTATATAACTAGGGTAAGTCCTATGCTCTCTTCTATATACTATACTATATATTAGTTCCTTTCTTCTATTTCCTTTGTATAATCCCTAGTACCTTGACTATAGGTTATAATATAATAGTATTATTATTATTATTAATTCTAATAGTAAGGATATAGTACTTTCTACTAAGCTATAGCTCCTTTATCTATAGTATCTAAATTATTTACTAAACTATAGCTATATTAACTACTATTAGAGTTATAGTAAGACTTATATAAAGTACTAATAGCTTTATTATCCTTATAACTAGAGAGTATATCTATTTACTTTATCTAATACTCTTTATTATACTATATATAACCTCTTTAAATTAGTAGAGGATAATATATATATATATAATAGACTAATATTAGTAGACTCCTACTAACTCTAAAGGCTTAAAGCTTATCTTTACCCCTGAGTTTTTAGCTATAGGCTATTATTATATTAATACCTTAGTATAAGTTATTAAAGCTACTCTCCTAGTTTAGCCTATAGATAATTTAACTCTATATTACTAGTATACTACTTTTGATATAGCTTAATAATACGCTTAGTAGGAGGATAATTAGGATTACTTAGTTAATGAAAAGATATTAACTTTACCTTCTACTATTAATTATTATACTTTATAGTACTTTAGCTAGAGTCTATCTTACTACCTTTTTATCTTATCCCTTATATTCTATCTAAGTAGTCCTACTATTATCTAGTAGTAGGAGTACTTATAGTAAGCTACTATTAAGGTAGTTAGTATAATCTAATACTTTAACTATAGATTCTAGTAGCTATATACCTATTTCAAGGACTAGGTAACTACCCTAAGTACTTATTTAAGTAATATTAAAGAAGAGAACTATTACTAAGACGAGTAGTATAATAATATACTATAGGTATAGTAAGTAATACTAGAGCACTTAGAGGCTCTAAGTACTATATCTTATCCTTACTACTTAGTATCTTCCCTAAATAAAGAGTATCTAGTTAATAGTTATACTAGTACTATTCAAAGTACTTATCATTATAATAATAATACCCTTTTATATCTGCTTTATCCTTACTATAGCTAGCTTATCTATAATAATAGTCTATTTAATAGACTTACTAATAATAAGAAGAAAGTAGAGTAGAAAGGCTAGTAAAGGTCTATAGTAGTCTTATAGTATATCTATAGTATACCTATAGTATCTTTATAGTTATAGAGTTAAGGTTTTCATATATAGTTATATATCTAGCTTTATACTATAGTTTTATACTTATACTTCCTATTATAGTACTATATACTTAGTTATTTATACCTATAAGAGTAATAATATTATAAGTAGTTTATACTTACCTTATAGGTTAAGTATAGTAGTACTATAGTTATATACTATTTTTAGTCTAGTCTATTAGTATTAGTTTTATACTTATATTTTCTATTATAGCGCTATATACTTAGTTAGCTCTTCTATTTAGAGTAGTAATATTATAAGTAGTCTAAGGTCCCTTTATAAGTTAACCCTAGTAGTACTATAGAAGTATATAGTTTTTAGTATCTTTATACTATATTTCCTTTATCTTATACTTTATACTAATAATAATAATAATAATAATATTCTTATTATATAAGCCTATTGAAGCTAGCTAGCTAAGAAAGTATATATAGTATATAGTCCCTCTTTAGAATACTTATATAAGAAAACTATATATAGGTTAGAGAAAACCTATATACTATATATTAGCTATAATACTATAGTAGGCCTATAGAGTACTCGTTACTTTAGTACTATATACCTATATTATAGCTATACTAGGGGGAGTATATAGCCTAAAGCTATAGGGTAGCTATATATTATATACTTTATAGCTACTCTATTAAGAAAGTGAAATTCTACTACCTACCTAATTAGGCCCTCCTAATCAAGTAAGTAGCGAGGGTACTAACGAGGGCAAAGTCGCTATGCCCTCAAGGGGGTCTATATAAACTAGACTCCTCCTCTACTATTAACCCTTCCTCTTTTCCTTTCCTCTTTACCCTTTATTCTTCTAGTAAGTTTTTTACTCTCCTCTACTTGACTATCGAGTAGGAGTAACTCTAATATCTCTAATACTTCGTCTAGTATTTTATCTACTATATATCTATATTATAGTATTTTCTAGCTTATAGTTAGTCTCTAATGATAATAAGGATAATATCTAGATAACCTTACCTACTATAACTCTATATTAGGGTAAAAGTATAGCTACTATAATAGTTTAAAATACTTACTATATTAAGCTTTTATTAATTAGTATACTAAGTATACCCTTAGAGAGTATATACTTACTTCCCTCTTAAAGAAAGCTTATACTTACCTAGAGAATAGTATTAAGGCTAAATAAGTATACTATCTTAAGTTTACTATAAACTTTTATACTACTTATACTAAGAAGTTCCTTACTAATTATAATACTATTTCTTATATCTAGCTTCTAAGTAAGTAAACTATTATTACTAGCTTTCGATAAGTCTACTACTAACTCTCTTAGTATCCTATATAGAGTTATACCTATAGTATAATATAAATAACTATAGTAAGGACTACTTTAAAGTATAATTACTACTAGTCTACTCTAATACTACTAACCCTTCGAAGATAAATAGTAAGTATATTATAAAGGTAATTTCTATCTTTAAGACTCTTATATAGTCTACTACTACCTTATATTAGGGTTAGAATACTACTACTTACTCATTAGTAAGTACTTTTATTCTCTTCTCTACTAACTTACTATTAACCTAGTATAAGCTAAGAATACTTATATCTTTACCTAATAGGAGCTTAAGACTATACCTAACTCCTAGAAGTATATCAGTAGTAGCTATAAGCCTACTATACCTTTATACTATACTCTCATTAGTTCTACTATAGGTTTATAGCTAAGTAGTAATATTACTACTACTTATCTTAATACTCTAGAGTCTAAGGTCAACTATATCCTATCTATCTTAGAAGTAGAGTTCCCTGATTCTATAAGGGTCTTAGATGATCTTAGTATCCTTATATTAGCCTTATAGAAGAGTAATATCAGTATTAATAAGGAGGATAGAAATAGAGGTATCAAAAATAATATAGAGTATTACTAGGTATAAGAAAATAAGGTTCAAGTCTAAAATAGGAAGGTAGTATATTAAGGAAGCCTTACTATAATATAATAGCTACCTTCTTATCTCTCGTAGTAACTATCGATCAATATAATATATCTAATCTTACTCCTAGGGTAGAGTAAACTCTTAGTATCCCTTCTATAACTCTATATCCTCCTAATACCTCCTTATTCTTCCCTATATTTATCCTAGGTTTATTCCTACTCCTTAGTCTATATTATTAGTAACCTCTTCCCTATTAGTAGTATTCGCTATAATAATATACTAATATAGCTAATATTCTATAAGATAATTTATACTTAGTAGCTATTATATAATAGCCCTTATCTTAGTTAGGTCTAAGAGCCCCTACTATAAGCTTCTCTTATTTATTACCCTAAGATAAATAACTCTAAGCTTTAGATCTATATTAGGGCAACTAAAGGCTAGATATTATATATTTTCTTTACCCTCTATATAGGAGTACTAAAGTGATATAATATCAAGGACCTTTACTTAGAATAGAAAAGCTTATAAGCCTATCTTTCTAGTTCTAACCTAAGTAAGCAGCGAGCTCTCTACTTTAGTAAGGCTACCCTATAGAAATAGTAGCTTAATAGTGAAGGTAGGGAAATTAATAGCCTAGGTTTTCTATCCTAGTCTCTAGTTTACTATGAAGTTTATCTTCTACCTCTAAATCTATTCCTTCTATAGTATACTAGGGATCTCCTCCCTTTTATCAAGCTAATTATAAAGCTACTAGGTATTTAGCCTATAATAGAGTTCCCCTAGCTCTAGGGCCTAGGGGTATTAGGTTTAATACTAATATTAATATATTATAATAAGTCTCCTTATCTTCATAGTTTCTTCATAGAAGAATTATACTATATATAATATTATAAATCGTTTCTTAAAGGTAGTAACCTAGGTATTTAAGTATAAGTCTAGTAGTAGGCAGAGTATCTCTATTTCAAGGTTATAGATAGCTATCTTCTTATATACTCTAGCTATTACCTATAAGTAGTCGTTTTAGATAACTATAAGTATCCTTACTAATCCCCTTAGTTAGCTCTTAAGTTAAGTAAGCTAATACTATACTAAGGCTCTATATATTATTATATTTCTAATATATATAATATATATATTCTTCGCTCTAAGGAAGCTAAAGCCCTATATCTTTACTACGATATAAGTAAGTATATACTACTATATAACTATCTTCGTAGTAATCCTTTCTATATATATATATTACTATAGTCGTTGATCTAGCTATACCCTAAGGAATCTAGCCCCTTACTATAGTTTAAGTATAATCTTACTAAGAGTAAGCTTTATTATTAGTATTATCCTCCTCTTTATAAAATATATAAGTTTGCTCTTCTCTATATTAAAGACTATCCTTCTCTCCTCTACCTAGTATTTATAGATACTCTATATAGTATAAAGACGCTTTATTGCTTATTTAGTTGTTCTACTATATATAAGTAGATTTATATTATTAGCGAAGCTAATAACTATAACCCTATATCCTTCCTATAGCGAAGTATAGAGAGAAATAATATAGAGAATAAAGAGGATTAGCGAGAGGAGTAAACCTTATAGTACTCTAGTAGGAATATCAAAGATCTAAGACTTAGCCCTATCGAAGATAAGCTTCGCTTTTCTATCTATAAGGTAGGATTATAGAAACTTTATTACTTATTCTAGGAACCCTATATCTCCTATTATCTAAATAAAATATCTATAGTAGACTTAGTCGAATACTCTACTAAGGTTAAAGAGAAATAGCAAAGTAATACTATTATAGCTCTATATTATCCTCGCTATATCTATAATCACCTATATTATATACTCTATACTCTTATATACTTTATTCCCTATCTAACTATTTAGGAGGAGCCCCTATTATTCTATATATAAAGTAACCTTCTAAGCGATAATCTTCTCTATAATCTTACTAAAGCAACTAAGTAGAAAAATCAGCTTCTAGCTACTAGCCTACTTTATTACTTCTACTAATTTACTTAGCTATTATAGTATTATAACCTTCGCTAGTTTAAATTACTCTAGGAAGTATCCTAGGTAGAAACTAGCTATAGTTAATATAGTAATCGCCTTATAGATAGGTTCCCTATATACTTTGAGGAACCTACTACTTATCTAGTTATCCCCTACTACCTTCTAGCTATAAGTATCCTATAGAGCCTCTATAATATTAACCTTTATAATATCTAAGCTTATCTTAGGCTTATTTCTATCTTATCCTAGCTAGCTAGTCTACTCTAGGGTTACCCTAGCCTTAATATATAGGAAGAATTATTTCGCTAAGATCTTAGCTTTCTCATAGTATAGGGAAGCTAACTTCTTATCTTCTATAGCTTATAGACTAGGAATATATACTACTTCTATAAGTATAAAGCTATATAGCCTTACCTACTTTATAAGTACTTAGAGCTTCTTCTTATCCTTTACTACCTTAGCTATTATATTCCTCTATATTTAGGCTTTAGTAAAGTCGATATACTTCTTCTACTTAAGTAGAGCTTCTTTTAAGTCACTATAATATAATTTAGTCCTTACTACCTACTAATACTACTTAGCCCTCTGAGTAGTTTTCATTATAACTATAACCTTTCTAGTCTACTATACTACTCCTCTCCTACTTAGTTTCTTTTTCTATAAGTAGGCCTTAGTAGTTACCTATAGTAGGAATATAGTAAGGTTATACTACTCTTTCTTATAGTCTTCTATTATCTTAACTCTCCTAAGTTATAGAAAACTAACTATAATATATTCGAGTAGGTCTTAGTTAAGGAGCTACTAGCTGAAGCTTAGTATCTATTTCTCCCTAGTATCGCTATTTCTAATCTATATTATTACTACCTATAGGAAGTAGTTAAATCTTAGTAGGTCGAATAGCTTATTATAAGTAATATTTAGTATCGAATCTACTTAGATATAATCAATCGTTGAGTCCCTTTTCTCTTAGTTCCCTCTTTAGACCCTAGTTAGTTCCCTTTATAGGGTAAGGAGTAATATATCCTAGTCGCTAGCTAGCTGATAAAGGACTTCAACCTTAGTACTTATTCAATCAAATCTATCTTAGATTAGTAAGTATAGATTTATATCCCCTATTAGTATAATTTATCCTTTAGGCTATAGCTAGCCTATGAGGTTATATAGGGCTATCTATTACTCCTCCCTATATATATACTATTAGATATATATAGATATAACTATAATAGCCCTAGTTACTATCTATAATATAACTATAGCTTAGTCTTTTTCTATCTGCTTAGACTACTCTTATAGCTCGAAGCGCTTATTTATATATAAGGCTACTTAGCTACCTTCTTCCTAGAGGAGGTAATACCTACCTCCTTAAGGGTAGTATAGGCTCCCTATATAGATATTAATACCTAACTCTTATACTATAATAATATCGAAGCGCTTAACTACTTAGTATATTACTACTATATTTATATACTTCTCCTATATATTCTAAGTAACTAGTTATATACTTATTATATAGACTAGAAGTATATACTTCGTTCTAGTTATCCTAAGCCCTTAGTACTAGTAGGTATCTACTATAGTATTTTAGTAATACCTTGCTTAGCTAGAGTTAGAGTAGTAGTAGTAATATTTAAGCTCATAGTTTAGCTTCCTCTAGCCCTTCTAACTAATCGTCCTCTCTATAGAGCAATAACTATAAAGTCGCTAGTTAGTCTATCCTTAGCTCTTAGTTATTCTAGAGTAGTACTAAGTAAAAATAGTAGCTCTATAAAGGTCAAAGCCCTTCCTAAGTAAGCAAGAGAAGCCTTCTACTTCTATATAATCGCTATAGGGTAGAATTACTATTAGAACGATATATATATACTATTATAGTTTATATACCTTTACTTCCTCTTATCCTTTACTATAGGGTAGTACTACTCTCTACCCTTATAAGTATAAGTTCTATACTTATTATATATAGCTTAAGCTTTATAGAACTTCGCCTTATAGCTCTATTGATAGTAGTAGTAGTACTACTAGGTAGTAATATCTAAGTTATATAGCTTATAGTTGAAAAGTTAAAACTCTTATATAAGCCTATAATTATAGAGCTTCTTAGCCTCGAATATATTATAAAGGTCGATAATTATACTAGTCTTCTATATAGTTACTATATTTTTCTAGTTTTATAGTTAGAGTTTCCTAATCCTTACTTTATTCTCTTATTCGATAGCCTTCTTTATATCCTCTAATAGCCTAGCTCTTACTAGACCCTAAAGGATAGCTTTTATAAAGATAGTAAAGTACTATAGCTTAATCTTAGTAGTCTTACTAAATATATCTATAATCTACTTCTAGTTCTTTATATACTACTCCTTCTCCTCTATTATATCGAATATTAGTTATATAGCTTTATCCTTATATCGCCTTATAATAATAACTGCTTCTAAGCGCTTTATCTTCGTATTTATAGCCTAGATAGTCTCAGGGATAGTCTACTTTACCTTAGCTATATTTATCTCACTTAGTAGTAGTAAGAGCTACCTCGAGAGTTATACTAGGGTCGCCTTTATAGTAGGAGTAGGTAATACCTATCCTACTACTTATACTACTACTAAAGTATAGCTACTAAGTAGTATTAAGGTTACTAAATATTTAGAGAATACTTACTTTATTATTACTTTAAGCTCTCTATAAGTAATCAGTTAGTTATCAGTTATAGCCCCTACTTAGGGTTCTTTCGCTATAGGCTTAATATACTTGAGAAGCCCTTATACTTCGAAGAGGTCGTATACTAGTATAAGTAGGATATAAAGGTCCTAAAGGGACTCTGCGTTTAGGTCTATATAGCTAGTTCTCCCTCTAGAGATATAGCGAGCGATCTATTCTATTATTTTAATCTCCTTTTTTAGGATTATCTTTAGTTGCATTATATCCTCTATAGTAAGGTTGATTATCTACTATAGGTCGAGTTAATCTTACCCCTTAGTAGAGTTTTCCTTGCTATAGTTTCTTGCCTTATTAGGTTTATCTACCTAGAGGTCTATTAGCTAGACCTCTATACTATTGCTATATAATAATATATTCGTAATAAAACAACCTAATCGATAACGAGGAATCTAATTCTATAAATAATACTATATATTTATAAGGCACTATATAGCTATAGTATATCGTAGATCTATCGCAGCAGTTTTACTTTCTTTATACTTTATACTAGCTAATCATCTTTAACTATAATAACTTATAGTTATTATAGAGAGTTTAGCTTCTTTAAACTAAGGTAGTTTTATTTATAGTATAGTATACCCTTTAGGGCTAAGTAGATTAATAAGAGTATTATTAATACTAGTATAATAACTATTATAGCCCTAGGGGTTATAAGCCCTAACCCTAGGGGTTAAAGTCAGGATTATATAATCCCCTAGTTAGATAAAACTCTAATACCTATTCCTAATCTTATTTCGTAGCTCTTCGAGCTATATCTTATTAATAGAGCTTATACCTACTAAGGATAGAGCTTATCTATAGTAAATAGAACTATCTATCCTATCTTACTTAATATATACTATACTACCTACTTACTACTATAATACTATATAGCTCCTACTACTTTATATATTGATAAGATATCAACTTATCCTAATCCCCTATTAAGTATAGACTCTCTAAAAGAGCTTACTACTTATATTCCTAAATACTTATCTAACTAGCTCCTATACTTGAGAAATATTAATACCTATATATCTACCTTAGAAGCAGAGAATATATCCTAGAGAAAAGAATATATATTACTCTAGAATACTATCTAGTAGTATAAAGCTATTATCAAGTACTAGGAGAAAAACCTATAAGCTACCTACTAAATGAATACCTAGCTAGAGATTGAGAAATACTAGCTAGCTACTATTACTAGACTTACTATATATACCCCTCTGCCTGCTCCTAACTATACTAAACCCCTCATTAATCTATTGATAGATCCTCTAGCGCGAATATCTATACTTATTCCTATTATAAGTTCTAGTTCTACCTACCTTAGTAAGAAGCTACCTAACTCGAAAGAATTTAATAATTCTTATAAAGACTTTCGCTAGTTTATATAGTAAGTTTATACTAAAATAATTACTAATACTAACTAGTTTCTAACTACTTAGTCCTACTTAACTTATATTACTAGACGCTTTATAGAGCAAGCTTATAAGCTAATTCTACTTAAGATGATTTATAGTATCCCCTAGTTCATTGATTACTCTATACTACTCGAATATCTAGAAAGGGTATTTAGAAGTCCTAACTGAATCTAGAATACCTAGAATAAGTTATATTCTCTGAAATAAAAGAACTAAGACTTTAGTATATACTTCTTAGAGTTCTAATATTTAGCCTTAGAAGGGGAAATACTAGATAATACTTTTATACCTCTCTTATTCTAAGGAATCTCTTGTAAACTATAAGATATATTATTATATAACCTAAGCTTATCTAGAGACTTCTAATAGTATACCTACTACTTATAAGAGTTAGATAACTACTACTACTAATACTAATAATAAGTATCCTGAAACTATAACCCTCCTATATTATAGCTTACTACTCTAAAGTCTATACTTAGCTAGCTCTACTCTATTACGACTTATATTTGCTCTACTACCTTAACTCCTCCTAAAGAGCCTATAAATCTTAGCTCCTAGTACTATAATAGTAGCTAATATAAATACTATAAATACTACTACTATAGCTCTTCTACCTATTTTATTACTAACTACCTAGAGCTTAACTAGTGATAACCTAAGTTATATAGCTTCTGCTTTACCTTACTACTTTAGAGTCTAGCCTCTTACTTACTACCCTACTATATAGCTCCCTCTCTAACTTAAGGGAGGAGCTTATCCTTTATTTAGAGCTCAATAAATAGAGTGAGCCTAGGATAAGTCGCCCTTAAGCTCCTAGTAAGTATAAACTCTAAATATCGATTACTACTACTACTAGACTATTGATCAAGGATAAAGAAAACTAGCGATCGAAGATATTAATCTTGCTTATGATACTAATAGTAGATAGAAAGGACCTACCTACTTATACTCTAACTAATACTAGAGCTGAAGGGAAAGCTTTCATTAATAAAAGTTAGGTTGAAGAAAAGGAGATCCTAATACTCCCCTTAAAGAGACTATTTAACCTAGAAGTAATTAATAGATATAGTTCTAAGGACTCTATTACTTACTATATATTAGTTACTTACTATATAAACGACTATTACTAGAAAGAAATAAGGATATTCATTATATAACTAGCTTACTACCTTATTATATTTAGAATACCCTAGTTAAAGTAGTATAACCTAACTATCTACTTTGCTTCTTATACTATTATATTCGATAGTAAATACTACTAATGATACTATAACTTACCTAGGAAGCTTATGAAGCTTAGGGTATTATAAGATATTCCGAAAGTAAGCTACTAATATAATCTGCTTAACTACCCTAATGCCCTAAAAGACTATAATATCTATTCTATCTCCTTATATATAATAATTATATATATATAGAAGAATAAATACTACTTATTCTCTATTACTCTAGAATAGATCGATAATATCTTAAGAGATATACTTACCCCTAGTATAATAGCCCCCCTATTTAAGGAAGTTAAGGACTTCGCTAATATCTTCTCCCCTAAGGAAGCTAAGAAACTATCTCTATACTACCTATATGACTATTATATTTAATTTATAGATAGTAAGGTCCTACTATTTAGACTACTATATACTATATCTTATAATAAGCTTACTACCCTAAGGGAATAGCTAGATAAGAACCTAAGGAAGGGGTTTATCTGCTTGAGTTCTTTATATATTATATCGCTTATTCTATTTATCGCTAAGCCTAGGGGTAGCCTCTAGTTCTATATCGACTACTATACCCTAAATAATATTATAGTAAAAGACTAATACTCCCTACCCTTAACTAAGGAATCTCTAAATAACCTAAAGGGAATAAAGTTTTTCTCGAAAATCGATATTATCTCTATATTCAATAATATCTATATCTATAAAAGAGAGGAATACCTAATAGCTTTCTATACTCGTTTTAGCTTATTCGAGTCTCTAGTTATACCTTTCGGACTTATAAGTATACCTACTACCTTCTAAAGGTTTATTAATAATATACTAAGACTATACCTAGATATATTTTATACTACTTACCTAGATAATATTCTAATCTATAGCTATACCTACTTAGAATATAAATAGTACCTCTACTTAGTCCTAACTACCCTAAGGAAAGCTAAACTATATACTAAGATCGAGAAATACGAATTCTTTATAGAAGAAATAACCTTCTTAGGACTAATTATTAGTACTAATAGTATTTAGATAGATCTAAAGAAGATTAAGACTATTATAAATTAGAAATGCTTAACCTACCTAATAGATATATAAGCTTTTATAGGGTTTAGTAACTTTTATTACTGCTTTATTTATAATTTCTTAAAAATTATCTCCCTATTAATCTATCTAATAAAGAAAGGGGTCTTATTCGAATTTAATACTACCTACGATAAGGCTTTCTAGAACCTTAAAACTATGTTTACTTATATACTTATACTAGCTTCCTTTGACTAAGAGAAGGATATCATTTTAGAAACTAATACTTCTAACTATATCTCTACTAGTATAATATCTTAGTATAGAGACGATAGAATCCTATACTTTATTATATTCTTCTCTAAGAAGTACTCGAGTATAGAGTATAACTATAAGATTTATAATAAGGAACTACTTACTATTATCTACTACTTTAAAGAATAGTACTTAGAACTAGAAGGAGTATTATCCCTAGTTAAGGTTATTATAGACTATAAGAACCTAGAGTATTTTATAATAACGAAGCTATTAAACTACTGATAAGCCTACTAGTCTGAATTCTTATCCTATTTCAATTTCTATATAGTATTCTGCCCTAGTAAATAAGGTATAAAGCCTAATATACTAACTAGGAGGTTAGAAGACTTACCTAAGGAGGGGGATAAGCGCCTACTATACTAGAGTTAAGTAGTACTTAAGAAGGAGAATTTCGAAGTCTCTACTCTTATACCTACTCCTATTATATTATTGCTTCTAACCCCCCTAGATATACTAGAACTTTAGCTTAGCTTAGACTAACTTATGAAGAAGATAGTCTACTTTTTAGCTTAGACTTCCTATAAGACTAAACTTACTTGCCCTTACTAGAACAAAGAACTTTCTACTTTATTCGATACTAGTTACTTAGAAGACCTAATCTCTTAGTCTACTCTAAAAGTACTAGAAGAAGATACTCCCTAATACCCCCTATTAATCCTAACTAAGTATAAGAATTATAATAGCTACTTATACTATAGAAACCGCCTATATATTCTTAACCTACTAAAGCTAAAAGCTAAGCTCCTAGAATATTATTATACCTCCCTAGTTACTAGCTACCTAAGTATCTCAAGAACTTATAAGATCCTAAATCGAAAATACTACTAGCTTCAAATATTAAGCTATATAAAGTATTAGGTTATGAATTATCACTAGTATTACTAAGCTAAGCCTAATAGGGAAGCTTACTAAAGACTACTAAAGCCTTTACTTATATTAGAATACTCTTAGAAGGACCTATCTATTAACTTTATTACTTATCTACCTACTAGCTAAAACTATAATACGATTATAATTATAGTTAACTATTTATCTAAAATAAGATACTTTATAGCCTATAAGGGTACTTATAACTCTAAAGAAGCTACTTAGTTATTTACTAAGAATATATAGAAACTATATAGCTTACCTACTATAATTATCTTAGATAGAAGTCTATAATTTATATCTATATTTTAGAAGCACTTGATATAGCGCCTATATATTTCTATTACTCTATCTACTACTTACTACCTTAAGACTAATAGGTAGACTAAGAGAATAAATACCTCCCTAGAGTAATACCTATAGTTCTATATTATATACTTATAAGATAACTAGGCTAACTAGCTACTACTAGCTGAGTTTATAGCTAATAATACTATCTCTAAAATAACTACTATTACTTTATTCTTTACTAACTATAAGTTCTACCCTAAGTTAAGCTTCGAATTAGTATAACTTATTAGTAAGCCTACTACTTATAATACTAAGAAGTTCGCTTCTTAGATATAGGAAATCACTAAATACCTAAGAATAGAAATACTTACTACTCGAGCCTATTATAAGGAATAAGCTAACTAGAAATACTACTCTACTTATTACTACTAAGTAGGCTAAGAAGTCTAAATAGATATATGAAATATCAAGATATTATGCTTAGCTAAGACGTTCAACTAGAAGAACTATAGACTATTTAAGATTACTAAGGTTATAAGCTTATAGGCTTACTATCTACTCCTACTTAATACTATAAAGATATACCTTATATTCTATATTAGCCTACTATAACTTATTACTAGTAATCTATTACCTAGCTAGAAGATCGACTCCTTACTACTTATCAAGGTAGAAGGTCTATAAGAATAAGAAGTTAAAGAAATCCTAGACTCCTATTAGGACTACTATAGCTATAGTAGCTATCCTTATCTCAAGTATACTATTAAGTAGACTAAATATAATAACCCTGAAGAAGTACTTATAGTATACCTAGAGAATGCTTAGGAGGTTATATGCAACTTCTATAGAAGGTACTTATTTAAGCTTAGCCCCTAATATAACTTCTTAGGAGTTTAGTCCTAGAGAGAGGAGTACTATTATAGCTCTAGGGGTTATAAGCCCTAACCCTAGGGGTTAGAGTCAGGATTATATAATCCCCTAGTTAGATAAAACCCTAATACTTATTCCTAATCCTATTTTATAGCTCTTCGAGCTATATCTTATCAATAGAGCCTATACCTACTGAGGATAGAGCCTATCTATAGTAAATAGAACTATCTATCCTATCCTACTTAATGTATACTATGCTGCCTGCTTGCTACTATGATAATAACCCTATTATAAACTTATAGTATATCTAATCTATACTAGTTTATTAGAGGTAAAGATACTTTTATACTCTACTTTAAACTTATTAAGAGCCTCTATATCTTTATATAGCTCTAAGGGCTACTATATTAGAATATTATAGTTAGTCTATTTTACTAGTATCTAATAACTCTTCCTTTACTTAGGTATATTTTTAGTAGCTAAAACTACCTCTATAAAAAAACTTAGAATAAAGGGTTCTATTTAATAGTAAGAGTATTAGTACTAGCCTTAGTTAAGAGTTAGTCTTAGATTAAAATAAGAGAAAGTTAAAGTATATATATTAGACTAGCTTAATATAGAAGGTAAAGTATATACTCTATAGTATATCTAATATAACTATATTAAGGGAGAGTATATTAATTACTTTATATTTCATATATAAGTAGTCTAATGTTTTCTTAAGCTAATCTATCTTAATATTATAGAGGGAGAGCTAAACCTTATTACCTTTTATAAACTTCTCAGCTAGCTAGTACTAATAGTTAGTATTAGCCTCCTATCATTACTATATATATACTATTACTACTTAGGTAAGGTTAGTTCTTTCCTAGAAGTAGAATAAAAAGATAATAGTATAGCTCTTTATACTCTATAAAAGGAGCTTATCCTCAGGGACTTATAGAATTAGTATAAGATCAAATCTATTTAATAAAAGATTTAGACTTACTCTAGTTACTATTAAGGGGTAGCTATAAGGGGTTAGCTAATAAGTAGATAGGTAATTAGCTTAATTATACTATATAAAGAAGATATAAGCATAAAGATAGTACTATACTTCTTGATTAGCTTATTTAGTACCTCTATCTATCTATAAGTAGTTATTAGAGATAAGCATATAAGTAAAGTAAGTAGTATAGACTTTAGTAGTAGTAGTATAAGAGCAGAGTAATAAGTACTATAGCTAGGTACTATAAGAAAGTATATTAACCTCTGAACTTTTTCTTTCTTCCTTTGAAGAGCTAAAGGGTTTCCTTTTATATAAGCTATTCTATAGGCCTATATATTATCCTCCTATACTACTAGTTTATCTCTTATATTAGTACTCTCAAGCTACTATATAGATACTTAGTTGCTTAGCTTACCTAAGGTCCTTTAGCCTTTAATAGTATATTTCTCCTTCTAAGGCTCTCATCCTAAGAGCCTCTTATAGCTTATAGTTAAAGCACTATAATTAGGGTACTTTAGCTTTATATAAGGGCCTACTATATTCTTCCCCTTCTACCCCTTTATAGGGGTCTACTAATGCTATAAGGCTTTAGAGTTATTACTAGGTCCTAAGTAGCTAGGTACTAAGTAGCTAGGTACTAAAGTTGCTACTCGAAGGGCTAGTAAGCACTACTCCTATTCAGCGCTATTATACTACTAGGTTTTATTATACTAGCTAATTATAGTTTTAGATAATAGTTAGTATATTCAAGGACTCTATTAGAACTAAGTACTATTTATTATACTTCTATAAAGCACTATTATAGTATAAATAGAAGTTAGTACTATTATTATCTATTATTTCTTATTATACTATTCTTTAGTCTATTATATAGTAGTAGTATAACTAAGTACCTTTAGCTTAGCTATTATATTTAATCCTTTAATACTTACTTAGCTTAGAGTTTCTTTTTTTCTTTTCTTTAAGCTAATTAACTTTTTTATAAGTATACCTAAGATACTTAAGTACTACTTAAGTACTATTAATACTTATAGATATATAAATATATATATATAGTAAGTACTTAAGTAGTACTTAGTTAATACTTAATTAGTACTTAGTTAGAGTACTAGTATACTAATAGAGTCTATAGATATATTCTCTTATTAGTTCTATTACTAGTAGTTCTAGTACTTACTACTCCTAAGTAAATATAGCTTAATCGCCTTAATTAAGTACTATTAACTATACTTAGTTACTCTTTTTAGAAGCTAAAGCTAGTCTATTCTATTATATCTATAAAGATAACTCTATAAGTAGTACTAGTACTACTTATAAGTAGCTTCCTATAAGTACTAAGTATACTATTAATAATTAGTACTCCCTTTATATTACTAAGCTCCTTAAGGATCCTAAGTATATATATAAGAAGTCTCTAAGTAAGTTACTACTTAATTACTACTTATTTATACTTTACTAACTACTTAATAAATACTTATACTACTTATTATATTTTTTATACTTATTAGAGCTATAAGTACTTTAACCTCCTTTCTACTACTAAGGTATACTTATATACTATTATTATTACTTATAAGTATAGTAATAATACTACTTTTATAGAAGCTATCTATAAAGTAATAAGTATTAAAGGGACTAGTACTAAGAAGGAAAAGAAGAAGAGTAGCTTGAGTAGTATAACTACTACTAATATACTAGGTATAGAAGGTAATAAGTTCGCTAAGCTATTCTACTACTTAGTTAATACTTAAGAGATACTTACTTACTATACTAAGTAGGATTTCAATAAGGTACTTAATTAGAAGGTAGAGTAAGAGCTAGCTCTAAAGTAAGCTAAGAGTAAGAGCAAGAGTAAGGAAAAAGCTAAGAAGTAAGTAGTAGTAGTAGTAGTAGTAAGTAATAACTATACTATAAGAGTAGGGTCTTTAGTAAAAACCTCCCTTATTTATTCTTAGGAGGTAGGAGACCTTAAGCTAACTCTCTAATATAAATATACTTCTTTCTATATATTTATATATTAATTAAGCTACTCTAATTATTCTTATATACTAATTATACTAACTATATTCTTTCTATATATTTATACTTTAGCTAAGCTACTTTAGTTATTCTTATATACTAATTATACTTTAATTCTCTTTATCTTATAGTTTATTCTAAGCGTAATAATTTATACTAAGTAATAAGTAGCTTATTATTAATATTACTATATAGCTTTTAAGAGTCTTCTTTAGAAAAGTATTTTTTCTAAGAAATAAAGAATTTCTAGTAAGATTAATACTTAGATTAATCGCTAAAGAGCTAACTAATACTATCTACTATAAGGGAGTATCCTATCTATATATCTAGCTCTTCATTAGTATATATATCGAATATAACCTATTCGCTATATTCTGAATATATTAAATATATTCTATTTGATATATTTAGTCTTACTAATTAATCTTATTATATAACTTAGTAGGTCTTATATTATATCTCGAGTACTATACTATATATTAGTTCTTTTCTTTTATTTCCTCTTATATAATTCTTAGTACCTTAACTATAGGTTATAATATTATTTTCTTCCTCTAATAATCTTCGCCCTAAAGATCTCGATTATTTCTATAAGTATCTCTTAACCTTCTTTTTATATTTATATCTTCCTAATTTATTATATTATTTAAAGTTAAAGGTTTATATATCTTTAAACTTCTCTTTCTTTCTAAGCTTACCTAAGATAGAAATATCCTACTAGCTTCTATCCTATTAGTTTATATAGAAATACCTTCTTATTCTAACTATAAAGTATATAGTTTATCTATTTATTAAGTTTCTCCTACTGATTCATTATACTATATAGAGTATATATACTAAGGGGCTTCTCGCTATAATATACTAAGTCCTTCTTCTTCTGAGATATATAAGATTTTTTCTAAATACTGAAAGCTTAAGGATGAAATCGAAGTCCTAGAGGAGAAACTTCTTCATTTATATAAGTAAAAAAAGATATAGTTTATAAAAGTAATAAAGGCTATTCATTATAGTTTAGATAATATAGAAAGACTAGATAATATAAAAGCTAAAGAAGTATTATATATAGTAACTAAAGTTACTAGTAAAGATCCTTATCTTAATCCTCTAATTAATATAAGTAATTAAGACTTAGTTAATAAAATTAACTAGAGTAGAATAAATATAAAAATAAGTAAGCTTAATCTAAACCTAAGTATTATATTTCTATAAGCTAGTATATAATAAGTATTATTATTTATACTATTAGATTTCAAGTTTTATATTACTAAGGTTCTCTTCTAGTTTCTATATATTTTTTTCGTTATTATAACCTTTTTATTTAATTAGGTATTTAGTAGTACTATTATATTATTATAAGTTAAGAATTTTCTTAACTTTATATACTTATTCATTATAATCTAGCTTAATATCTTTATCTAATCTTATATTAGCTAGTACTAGTTCGAGAAGTAAAATATAAAAAACTAAGTAAATCCTTATTCCTAGAGGTAAATCGAGTTTATAATTAATATTAAAGAGTTTTTCTATAATCTAGAATACTCTAAGTTTTTTAAAGTTAAGTTTTTCACTAAGTCGTCTTATCGAAATATTTTTATATAGTAAATAAGCTTTATCTTCCTTCTTAAAGGTTAGTTCCTTCAACCTTTATTAGTTATAGTAGTTTATCATTTATTCGTAGACGAATATAATAATAATAATAATTATAATATTCTTATTATATAAGCCTATCGAAGCTAGCTAGCTAAGAAGGTATATATAGTATATAGTCCTTCTTCAAAATACCTATATAAGAAAACTATATATAGAGTTAGAGAAAACCTATATACTATATATTAGCTATAATATTATAGTAGGCCTATAGAGTACTTATTACTCTAGTATTATATACCTATATCGCAGCTATACTAGGGGGAGTATATAGCCTAAGGCTATAGAGTAGCTATATATTATATACCTTATAGCTACTCTACTAAGAAAGCGAAATTCTACTGCCTACCTAATTAGGCCCTCCTAATCAGGTAGGCAGTAAGGGTACTAATAAGGGCAAGGTTACTATACCCTTAAGGGGGTCTATATAAATTAGACCCTTCCCCTACTATTAACTCTCTTTTCTTTTCTTTCCTCTTTACCCTTTATTCTTTTAGTAAGTTTCTTGCCCTCCCTTACTTGACTATCGAGTAAGAGCAACTCTAATATCTCTAATACTTTGCCTAGTATCTTATCTGCTATATATCTATATTATAGTATCTTTTAGCTTATAGCTAGCCTTCGATAATAATAAGGATAATATCTAGATAATCTTACCTACTATAACTCTATACTAGAGTAAGGGCAAGGCTACTACAATAGTCTAGAACGCTTACTATATTAAGCCCTTCGTTAATTAATATACTAAATATATATAGATAAATATAAGTTCTTCTTATATTTGCTTTTATATTTAGTAGATTTCATCTATTTTTTTACTTATTTTAATATTTTCTTATCCTATAATAGGTTCTTTATATACTTTAGAGTTATATCTAAAGTTAATATAGAATAGCAATATTTCTATTATTGATATATTTATACTATTATAAGTAGATTATACTAATAGGAGTAATTCTACTTAATTATTCTATTTATAATTAGTATAACTCCTAATATATTATTTAATAATCTAATTGAATTATTCTATCTAATTATTCATTTATAAGTAGTATATTATAGATATTATTTATTTAATTCTAAGTTATTTTAATATTACTTATTAAAACTTAGAAGTAAATATTATTTTTTTATCTATAATAAGTTTATTTAGTATTTTATACTAGCTTATAATATTATATAAAAATATATATATAAGTTCTTCTATATTAAAAGCTTCTTTATATAGTAAGAAGTAAGTATACTTTATAAGTTTATTTATAATAACTAGAATACTATTATATAGTATTCTTATTATTAGTTCTTTTAATTTTAGTAATTTAATAATAAAATCTATACTAACTAATAACTATAATTATTTAACTATTAGTAATAGTTATAATTCTCTATAGTATTTATATTTTATAATTATACCTTTATTATAGATATTATAATTCTTGATAACCTAGGTTACTTTATATTAGATTTTTAGAAATTTATAATACCTTTAGATCCTCTTTATAGTTACTATAATTTCTTAATATTTATAAATTAGTACTTTATATTTTTATTAGATTAGTTATTCTTATAGTTCTTATAGAATATAGATTTTATTTTCTTATAATAAGAGTCTATTCTTTTCCTCTAGAGTATTTCTAAGTTCTAGCTCTAAGGTTTACTATACTATTTATAATTAATTCTTCTAAGTATTATTCTTTTCTAAATAGAGAGTAGCTCTAGTTTATCTTAGTTCTAGAATAAAATTTCTATTTTTATCTTATTTTAGTATACTTAGAGTTTCTAGTAGTACTTCTTATTAGTAGTCTAATTATTAGCTAAAAGTATTAGTTTAATTATTTTCTAATCCTTTTTAATAGTAGATCTTAAAGTTAAACTAAGAAAAGTATTCTACTTATATACTAATTACAGTAGGGGTTAACTAAAGAGTACTTTCTACTATAGCTAGAGTCTATATTAATAAAGAAGTTTAAAGTATTCTATATAATATAGTTGCTATAGTCAATTAGAGATTACTCTTATCAATAGTATAATTAATACTTAGATTAATTACTAAAGAGCTAAGAGATATCTATCTACTACTAAGGGAATATCTTATTTATATATTTAGCTCTTTATTGATAGATCACTTAGATTACTACTGATCTAGGTGATCTATAGTATTTAGCTTAATTAGATTACTATTGATCCTATTGATCTAATGCTACTGACTTATCCTATTATATAACCTTAGTAGGTCTTATATCCTATCTTATATGCTATACTATATATTAGTTCCTTCCTCTTATTTCCTTTTGTATAATCCCTAGTACTTTGACTATAGGTTATAATAACTTATTTAACTTATCGTTTATTAAGTACTTTAGTAATTATAAACTAAACTAAGTTCTTATAATCTAAATAGACTTTAATCTAATATTTAGCTTTAATTAGATAGAATTCTTATTCTTTAAATAAGTCTATAACTATTATTAATTCCTTATTATATATTTAGTAGTTAAGTTTAAGTCTACTAAATATTCTTAATATAAAAGCTATAAAGTATAATTTTCTTATATTATCTTATTATTTAAATTATCTACCTTTATATACTAATTATAGTAGGGGTTGACTAAAGAGTACTTTCTACTATAGTAGAGGTCTATATCAATAAAGAGGTTTAAGGTATTCTATATAATATAGTTGCTATAGTCAATTAGAGATTATTCTTATCAATAGTAAGATTAATACTTAGATTGATCGCTAAAGAGCTAAGAGATATCTATCTACTACTAAGGGAATATCCTATTTATATATCTAGCTCTTTATCAATATATATATCGAATATAACCTATTTACTATATTTATAGAAGGAATATATCAAATATATCTTATTTGATATATTTAGTCCTACTAACTAATTTATCTTTATATAACCTAGTAGGTCCTATATTCCTTTTTATATATTATACTATATATTAGTTCCTTTCTTCTATCTCCTCTATATAATCCTTAGTACCTTAACTATAGGTTATAATATTATCTTCTTCCTCTTATAATCTTCGCCCTAAAGATCTTAATTTATTCTTATAAGTATCTTCTAACCTTCCTTATATATTTAAGCCTTCCTAATTCATTATATCGTCTAGAGTCAAAGGTTTATATATCTCTAAACCTTCTTCCCTTCTTAAACTTACTTAAGATAAAAATACTCTATTATCTTCTATCCTAAAGGCTTATATAGTAATACCTTCCTATTCTAACTATAAGATATATAGCTTATCTATTTATCAAGTATCTCCTACTAATTCGTTATACTATATAGAGTATATATACTAAGGGGCTTCTCATTATAATATACTTAGGCTTTCTCCTTCTAAGATATATAAGATCTCTTTTAAATACTAGAAGCTTAAGGATAAGATCGAAGTCCTTAAGAAAAAACTCCTTCGTTTATATAAGTAGAAGAAGATATAGTTTATAAAAATAGTATAGGTTATCTATTATAGTCTAAATAATATAGAGGAACTAGATTATATAGAAGCTAAAGAAGTATTATATATAGTAACTAAGGTTATTAGTAAGAATCCTTACCTTAATTCTTTAGTTAGTATAAGTAATTAAAATTTAGTTAGTAAAATTAACTAAAGTAGAGTAAATATAGATATAAGTAAATTTAATCTAGACCTAAGTATTATATCTCTATAAGCTAGTATATAATAGGTATTATTATTTATACTACTAGATTTTAAGTCTTATATTACTAAGGTTTTCTTCTAGTTCCTATATATTTTCTTCGTTATTATATCCTTTCTATTTGATTAGGTATTTAGTAGTACTACTATATTATCATAAGTCGAGAATTTTCTTAACTTTATATTCTTATTTATTATAATTTAGCTTAATATCTTTATCTAATCTTATATTAGCTAGTACTAGTTCGAGAAATAAAATATAAAAAACTAGGTGAATCCTTATTCTTAGAAGTAGATCAAGTTTATAATTAATATTAGAGATTTTTTCTATAATCTAAAATACTCTAAGTTTCTTGAAGTTAAGTTTTTCACTAAGTCGTTTTATTAAAATATTTTTATATAGTAAATAGACTTTATCTCTTCTTTCAAAGGTTAGTCCTTTTAACTTTCGCTAGTTATAGTAGTTTACTATTCGTTTATAGATAAATATAAGTTCTTCTTATATTTACTTTTATATCTAGTAGATTTCATCTATTCTTTTGCTTACCTTGATATTTTCTTATCCTATAATAGGTTCTTTATATACCTTAGGGTTATATCTAAAGTTAGTATAAAATAGTAATACTTTTATTATCGATATATCTATACTATTATAGGTGAATTATACTAATAGGAGTAGTTCTACTTATTTATTTTACTTATAATTAGTATAACTCCTAATATATTATTCGATAATCTAGTTAAGTCGTTCTATCTAACTATCTATCTATAAGTAGTATACTATAGATATTTTCTATTTAATTCTAAGCTATTTGAGTATTACCTACTAAAATTTAGAAGTAAATATTATTCCTCTATCTATAATAAGTTTATCTAGTATTCTATACTAGCTTATAATATTATAGAGGAATATATATATGAGTTCTTCTATATTAAAAGCTTCTTTATATAGTAAGAAGTAGGTATACTTTATAAGTCTATCTATAATAACTAGGATACTATTATATAGTACTCCTATTATTAGTTCCTTAGATTTCAGAAGTTTAACGATGAAATCTATACTAATAAATGACTATAGTCGTTTAACTACTAGTAATAGTTAGAGTTCTCTATAGGGTTTATATCTTATAGCCTTACTTTTATTATAGATATTATAATCCTTAATAACTTAAGTTACTTTATATTATATCTTTAGAAATTTATAATATCTATAAATTCTCTTTATAGTTACTATGATTCCTTAGTATTTATAGGTAGGTACTTTATATATTTATTATATTAATTATTTTTATAGTTTCTATAGAATATAGATCTTATCTCCTTATAGTAGAAGTCTATCTTTTTCCTCTAAAGTACTCCTGAGTTCTAGCTCTAGGGTCTATTATACTACTTATAACTAGTTTTTCTAAGTATTATTTATTTCTAGATAGAAGGTAGTTCTAGTTTATCTTAGTTCTAAGACGATATTTCTATTTATATCCTATTTTAATATACTTTAAGTCTCTAGTAGGACTTCTTACTAGTAATCTAGTTATCGACTAAGAGTATTAGCTTAGCTATTTTCTAATCCTTTTTAGTAGTAGATCTTGAAGTCGAACTAAGAGAGGTATTCTACTTATCTAACCTATTATTTATTAAGTACCTTAGTAGTTATAAATTAAATAAGGTTCTTATGATTTAAGTAGACCTTAATCTAGTATTTAGCTCTAATTAGGTAGGATTCTTATTTCTTGAATAAGTCTATAACTACTATTAATTCTTTATTATAAATCTAGTAGTTTAATTCTAGTCTATTGAATTTTCCTAATATAAAAGCTATAGGGTATAACTTTCTTATATTATCTCGTTATTTTAGTTATCTACCTTTAGTATAGTCTAAGGTATTAGTTTCTACTTTAAATAGTTTATTAAGATCTACTTCTATTAAGAAAGGTTTAGAAATAATGATTTCTTTAATCTTATCAAATATATCTTAAGCGTCTATAGTCTAAATAAATAATATATCCTTTTTTATTAAATATATCAAAGGTATTATATATTTTCTATAGTCCTTAATAAATTATTAGTAGAAGTTAGTAAATCTAAAGAAGCCTTATACTTCCTTAATATTAGTAGGTATTAGCTAGTCTTTAACTACTATAATTTTAGATACTTATATTTAGATCTTTTCTAGGGTAATTATATATCCTAAGAAGTCTACTTCTTTTATATAAAACTTATATTTTTCTAGTTCTACTAGGAGTTTTACTTTTTCTAGTACTTAGAGTACTTAGTATATATATTTCTTATAATTTTTTTCGTTTTTAGAGTAGATAAAGATATTATCTAGGTAAGCGATTACTATAATATCTAAATATTCTTTTAATATATCGTTAATTATAGCTTAAAATATTACTAGGGTATTAGTTAGCTTAAATAGTATAACTTAGTACTTAAAGAGTCTATATCTTATTCTGAATACTATTTTCTATTCTTTTCCTTCTTTTATTTAGATAAAGTTATATACTTCCTTTAAGTCGAGTACTATAAAGATCTTAGCTCTTTGAAGTCTTCTATATAATTCTCGAATAAGTAGTAATAGGTAGTAGTTTTTAATAGTAATTTCATTGAGGTATCTATAGTCTATATATAGTCTTAATTTTCTATTTTTCTTAAGTATAAATAGGATTAGGTATTCTACTAGTAATATTAATAGTTTAATAAATCCTTTTACTAGGTTTTTATCTAGGTATTCCCTAAGTACCTTAAGTTATTCTTTATTAAGATTATAAATCTTATTGAACTATAGTATTTTTCTTTCTTATAGTAGAATCTTATAATCCTAGTATAAGTACTCTAGAAGTCCTATATCTAGGGTAGCTATAAATAGCTTTTTATACCTCTAATATTCCTTTAGAATATATTCCTTAGGGTCTTTTCCTATCTTCCTTACTTTCTATAAGTAGTTAGTAAATCACTAAATATATAGTTATACTTTTTTATTAACCTCTTACTATTATTATCTCTTTCCCTACTTTATAAGGGTATCTTTTTCTAGAGATACTATTATTTATTAGGCTATTCTTATAGAAGCTACTATCTTATAAGCTTTTTTATAATTCTTGATATCTTATATAGCTCCTTTTAGTCTCTTTTTCTATTTAAGGGCCTTAGTATCTTTTAGAATACTATTCTTCTTCTAGCTATAATTATAGTCTATTATAGAGTATACTTCTAGTTACTATTATTTATCTAATATACTTATAGATTATCTCTTAGTCTATATAAAGGCTATATTCTTCCCTAAGCTATTTTCAGCTATCTTTCTAAAGGTAACTAGGATTTTATTTAAGCGCTCTTTTTTTAGGTTATCTTTAGAGACTAAGTCTATTTCTACTACTATATTAGTTATCTTATCTATTAAGGTATCCCTCTAGTAGATCTAGTTAGTAGTCTAATTAATATCTAAGTTATACTTTCTTAACTATAGTATTCCTAAAATAACTTTATATCCTAAAGTATTAAAGATATTAAACTATAATTCTATTATATAGCCTATAATTATAATAAGTAGGTAATTAGTCTCTTTATAGATAGTACTATTATTATATTTGATAAGATTTATAGAGATTATTCCTAAGGTATATACTTATTCTTTATATTATTATAGAAGTTATTCTTTATTTACTAAGTTAAGTAAAATAAAATTATCTTATACTCTACTATTAATAAGAGTATAGGTCTAAGTTTTTCTAATAAGTATTTCTAGTTCGAGGTAGTTATTAATATCTATTTTTATAGTATAGAGGAACTATAGTAGGTTCTTATTATTTAGTAGTTCTACTCTTAATAGCTATCGTTATTTTTTAGCTATTCTTCTAGGAGGGTTCCTAAGTAGTTAGTGATTCTTTCCTATACTATAGGTCTAGTCTTTTCTTTTTCTCTAGCCTAGAGCTATTCTAGTTCTTATATAAATATATTCTAGATACTTACTTACCTCTTAACTCATTAGGCTTACTCTCGTTGTTTCTAGAGAGCTTCTTTTTCTTCCTTATATATCTAGTAATACTAAGTACTAATCTTTTTATTACTATATATCTTATAGTAGTATAAAGGGTAATCTTATAGGGTACTATAGTTAGTAAAGCATTATTAGGGGTAGCTATCGAAGTTATACTCGAAGATAGTATATTTATTAGTATTATATACTTTATTCTTATAGAACTATAGACTAAAGTAACTAGTATAATAAAAGTTATATATATCTTAGTCTTAATACTTTTATAGAAAGAATTTATTATATACTTTATCTATAAAGTACTTAGAGTATTTATCGAAAATATATAAAATCTATAGGATATATTCTATATATTTATTATTTTATAGTAAGAGATATAATACTTCTATTAGCCTTAGAGTCTCTATTATATTAGCTTCTATATACTAATATAATAGTATACTTAATACTATAAACTAGTATTCTAATCCTTTATAAGGTAGTAGTCTAGCTACTTCTCCTAAGTATTAAGTTAGTTTATAGTTAGGCTAAGTTATAGGTTCTAGTAGGATTTCATTGATCTATTTCTTAAGTAGATCTTTTTATACTTTATTTAATTCTAATATTATAGTAGAGTTTATAGTTTAATTATTATTATACTATATATCATTAAGTAGGTAGGTTTATCCTAAGGGTTCTTCTTCTTTTATATTACCTACCTTAGAGGTTATACTAGTAATACTAGGTATATTATTTTATTCTTAGAGCTCTAGCTCCCTAGGATTCTTTTCAAATAAGAAGTCTATTTCTGCTTAGGTAAGGCTATATTAGGTTATCCTAATTATTTATACTATAAGGTTAGTATATTTCTTACCTAAGAGGACTAGTTCCTACTTCTTCTTTTTCTTACTCTAGTATTCCTTAGCTAAATATCTAGGCTTTCTATAGTTGAAATACTTATAAGTTTCCTATTTCTATATTACCCTTAGCTTTATAAGTCCTAGATATTACTTATAAGCTATAGAGGGGGAGTTCTTTTATTGATTATAGTGATTTCTATATTTCTTGCTTCTATAGTTTTATCTACTACCTTTTTTCTCTAAGTATTATTCGAATAACTAATTATTAATATATACTATTATCTAGGTATATTCTAAGAAGAAGTCTAGTCGATCGAGTTTAATAAGCTTATCCTTAATATTATCCTTAAGTCCTTTATAGAAGTATAGTATAAGTAGTTCATCTTATTATTCTAAGTATAAGACTATCTACTAGAACTCTACTAAGTAGTCTATAGCTAACTTAGTTTATTTTAATATACTTAGCTTTTATTCTATTAACCTTTCAGTATCTAGGTCTCTAAAGGCTCCCTTAAGGGCTTCTTCAAAGATAGAATAGTTATTAAAGATCTCAATAGTATATTTCTTTATATTATCTAAGTAGTCTAGATTTCTAATATAGTCTCTAATAATAGGTTTAAACTAGACTAAGGTACTATCTTAGAGTCTACTAGTGATTACTAAGACTCTTTTTTATAGAGTATTTAGGTCCTTAGTAAGGTAAATAAGGTAGATATAATTAAGGGTAAGGAATCCTCTTAGGGTCCTATATTTGCTTATAAAGTATAGAGGTTTATCGACTTTGAAGTAGTAGGGTTATTCCTCTTTAGGTAGTACTATTAAAGGATTCTCTACCTATATATTACTAACTAGTTCAAAGGTATCTATACTATTATTAGAGAGGGTATTACTACTAAGGGTTTTATATATATTATAAGTATAGTAGAATTCTTACTTGAATTCTTTAATATTTACCTCGAATAAGTTATCTAAATTCGAGGGAGTTTATTAAGGACTCAAGCTTATAAAATACTATAGTATTATATAGAGGTTATATATTAAACCTTCTAGATAAGAGTAATTAAAATATACTGATTATAGTAGGGGTTAACTAAAGAGTACTTTCTACTATAGTAGGGGTCTATATTAATAAAGAGGTTTAAAGTATTCTATATAATATAGTCGCTATAGTTAATTAGAGATTACTTCTATTAATAGTAAGATTAATACTTAGATTGATTACTAAAGAGCTAAGAGATATCTATCTACTACTAAGGGAATATCCTATTTATATATCTAGCTCTTTATTAATATATATATCGAATATAACCTATTCACTATATTTATAGAAGGAATATATTAAATATATCCTATTTGATATATTTAGTCCTATTAACTAATCTATCTTTATATGACTTAGTAGGTCCTATATTCCTTTTCATATACTATACTATATGTTAGTTCCTTTCTTCTATCTCCTCTATATAATCCCTAGTACCTTGACTATAGGTCATAATACTTTAGTATAGTCTAAAGTATTACTTTCTATTTCAAATAATTTATTAGAGTTTACTTTTACTAAAAAGAGTTTAAAAGTAATAATTTCCTTAATTTTATTAAATATATCTTAAGTATCTATAGTCTAATTAAATAGTATATTTTTCTTTATTAAATATATTAAAGGTATTATATATTTTTTATAATCCTTAATAAACTATTAATAGAAGTTAATAAATCTAAGGAATCCTTATACTTCCTTAATATTAGTAGGTATTAACTATTTCTTAATTATTACTATCTTAGATACTTATATTTTAATCTTTCTTAGAGTAATTATATATCCTAAGAAGTCTACTTCCTTTATATAAAATATATATTTTTCTAGTTCTACTAGGAGTTTTACTTTTTTAGTACTTAAAGTACTTAGTATATATATTTCTTATAATCTCTTTCGTTTTTAGAGTAAATAAGGATATTATCTAGGTAAACGATTACTATAATATCTAAATATTCTCTCAATATATTATTAAATATAGTTTAAAATATTACTAAGGTATTAGTTAGTTTAAATAATATAATTTAGTACTTAAAGAGTCTATATCTTATTCTAAATACTATTTTTTATTCTTTATTTTCTTTTATTTAGATAAGGTTATATATTCCTTTTAAGTTAAAGGCTATAAAGATTTTAGCTCTTTAGAATCTTTTATATAATTTTCGAATAAATAATAATAAGTAATAGTTTTTAATAGTAATCTTATTAAGATATCTATAATCTATATATAGTCTTAATTTCTTATTTTTCTTTAGTATAAATAAAATTAGATATCCTATAGGTAATATTAATAGTCTAATAAAACCTTTTACTAGGTTCTTATCTAAGTATTCTCTAAATACCTTAAGTTATTCCTTATTAAAATTATAAATCTTATTAAACTATAGTATTTTTCCTTTCTATAATAGAATCTTATAGTCCTAATATAAATACTTTAGAAGTCCTATATCTAGGGTAGTTATAAATAGCTTTTTATATTTCTAGTATTCCTTTAGAATATATTCTTTAAGATTTTTCTTTACTTCTTTTACTTCTTATAAGTAGTTAGTAAATTATTAGATATATAGTTATACTTTCTTACTAACTTCTTATTATTATTATCTTCTTTCCTACTTTATAAAGGTATCTTCTTAAAGAAATACTACTATTTATTAAGCTATCCTTATAGAAGCTACTACTTTATAAGCCTTTTTATATCTCTAAATTTCCTATATAGCTCCTTCTAGCTTCTTTTCTTTTTTAAGAGCCTTTATATCTTTAGAAGTACTATTTTTCCTTTAGCTATAGCTATATTTCATTATAAAATACTTTTTTATTAACTAATATTTATCTAATATACTTATAGACTATTCTTTAGTTTATATAAAAGTTATATTCTTTCTTAAGCTATCTTTAGCTATCTTTCTAAGGGTAACTAAGATCTCATTTAAGTATTCTTCTTTTAAGTTATTTCTAGGGATAAAGTCTTTCTCTTTTATTATATTAACTTTCCTATCTATTAGTATATTCTTTTAGTAGATCTAATTAGTAATCTAGTTAATATTTAAGTTATATTTCTTTAACTATAGTATTTTTAAAATAACCTTATATCCTAGGGTATTAAAGATATTAAACTATAATTCTATTATATAGCCTATAATTATAATAAGTAGGTAATTAGTTTCTCTATAGATAGTATTATTATTATATTTAATAAGATTTACTAAAATTATTTCTAAGGTATATATTTATTCTTTATAATACTATAGAAGTTATTATTTATTTACTAAATTAAGTAAAATAAAGTTACTTTATATTTTACTATTTATAAGAGTATAAGCTTAAGTTTTTCTAATAAGTATTTCTAGTTTAAAGTAGTTATTAATAGCTATTTTTATAGTATAGAGGAATATAGTAAGTTCTTACTATTTAGTAATTCTACTCTTAATAGTTATTATCGTTTTTTAGCTATTCTTCTAAAAGGGCTCCTAGGTAGTTAGTAATTCTTTCTTATACTATAAGCTTAGTCTTTTCCTTTTTCTTAGTCTAGAGTTACTCTAGTTCTTATATAAATATATTCTAGATACTTACTTATCTTCTAACTTACTAGGCTTATTCTTATTATTTATAAAGGGCTTCTTTTTCTTTCTTATATATCTAGTAGTACTAGGTATTAATCTTTTCACTATAGTATATCTAATAGTAATATAAAGGATAATCTTATAAAGTACTATAGTTAGTAAAGTATTACTAGGCGTAGTTATTGAAGTTATACTCAAAGATAATATATTCTTTAGTATTAAGTACTTTATTCTTAAGAAACTATAGTCTAAAGTAGCTAGTATAATAGAAGTTATCTATTATTTAGTTTTAGTATCTTTATAGAAAAGACTTATTATAAACTTTATCTATAAAGTAACTAGAGTACTTATTAAGAATATAAGAGATCTATAGAATAAACTTTATATATTAATTATCTCCTAGTAAGAAGTATAATACTTCTTTTAGTCTTAGAGTTTTAATTATATTTACTCTAGTATACTTATATAGTAATATACCTAATACTATAAACTAGTATATTAATCTATTATAGAGTAGTATTCTAGCTATTTTCCCTAGGTAAGTAGTTAGTTTATAAACTAACTAAGTTATAAGTTCTAGTAGAGTTTTATTAATCTAGTTTTTTAATAGAGCTCTCTATTCTTTATCTAGTTCTCGTATAGTAATAAGGCTTATAGACTAGTCTTCATTATACTATATATTATTATATAAGTAGGTTTATCTTAAGGGTTCTTTTTTTTCTTCTATATTACTTATTTTAGAAGTTATACTAGTAATATTAAGTATATTATCTTATTTCTAGGGCTCTAGCTCTTAAGTATTCTTTTCGAATAAGAAGTTTATTTCTACTTAGATAAAGCTATATTAGGCTATTCTAACTATTTATATTATAAGGTTAATATACTTTTTACTTAAAAGAACTAGTTCCTACTTCTTTTTCTTTTCGCTCTAGTATTCCTTAATTAAATATCCTAGTTTTCTATAGTTGAAATATTTATAGGTTTCCTACTTCTATACTACCCTTAGCTTTATAAGTTCTAGATACTACTTATAAGCTATAGATAGAGTATTCTTTTATCGATTATAATAATTTCTATACTTTTTATTTCTAGAGTTTTATTTACTATTCTTTCTTTCTAAGTATTATTCGAATTATTAATTATCAATATATACTACTATCTAAGTATATTCTAAGAAGAAATCTAGTCGATCGAGTTTAATAAGCTTATCTTTAGTATTATCTTTAAGTCCTTTATAGAAGTATAGTATAAGTAGTTTATTTTACTATTCTAAGTATAAGACTATCTACTAGAACTCTACTAGGGTAGTTAGTAGCTAACTTAGTTTATCTAAGTATACTTAGCTTTTATTCTACTAATTTTTTAGTATCTAAGTCTCTAAAAGCTCTTTTAAGAGCTTCTTCAAAAATAGAGTAGTTACTGAAAATGTCTCTAATATATTTCTTTATATTATCTAAGCTTCTTAGATATCTAATATAATCTCTAATAATAAGCTTAAACTAATTTAAAGTACTATCCTAGAGTCTACTACTAATTATAAAGACTATCTTATATAGGGTATCTAAGTCTTTAGTAAGATAGATAAAGTAGACTTAGCTAAGAGTAAGAAATCTTCTTAAAGTTCTATATTTTCCTTTGAAATATAGAGGTTTATCGACCTTAAAGTAATAAGTATACTTTTCCCTAGGTAGTACTATTAGAGGGTCTTCTATCTATATATTATTAGCTAGTTTAAAAGTAGTTATACTATTATTAGAGAGAGTATTACTACTAAGGGTTTTATATATATTATAAGTATAGTATAATTCCTATTTAAATTCTTCGATATTAGCTTTAAACGAGTTATCTGAATTCAAGGGAGTTTATTATAGACTTAAGCTTATAAAGTAATATAGTATTATATAGAGGTTATATATTAAACCTTTTAGATAAGAGCGATCAAAATATACTAATTATAGTAGGGGGTTAACTAAAGAGTACTTTTCTACTATACTTAGAGTCTATATTAATAAAGAGGTTTAAGGTATTCTATATAATATAGTTACTATAGTTAATTAGAGATTACTCTTATTAATAGTAAGATTAATACTTAGATTGATTACTAAAGAGCTAACTAATATTATCTACTACTAAGGAAGTATCCTATTATATATCTAGCTCTTTATCGATAGCTATATTAGATATATTCCTATCTAATATATCTAGTCCTATTGACTAATCTTATTATATAACTTAGGTAGGTCTTGCGTTATATCTTATATACTATGCTATATATTAGTTCTTTTCCTCTATTTTCTTTTGTATAATCCCTAGTACTTTGACTATAGATTATAATAAGTAGTTACCTAGTCCTTGAAATAAGTATATAGCTACTAAAAGCTATAGTCGAAGTATTAGATTATACTAACTACCTTAATAATAGCCTACTATAAATACTCTTACTACTAGATAGTAGTAGGACTACTTAGATAGGATATAAGGGATAAGATAAGAGAATAGTAAGATAGACTCTAGCTAAAGTACTATAAAGTATAATAATTAGTAGTAGGAGATAAAGTTGATATTTCTTTATTAACTAAGTAATTCTAGTTATCCTCCTACTAGGTATATTATTAAGCTATATCGAAGGTAGTATACTAGTAGTATAGGGTCGAGTTATCTATAAGCTAAGCTAAGAGAATAGCTTTAATAACTTATACTAAGGTATTAGTATAATATTAGCTTATAGCTAAGAACTTAAGAGTAAAGATAAGCTTTAAGCCTTTAAGGTTAATAGAAGTCTACTAGTACTAGTCTACTATATAAGCATTATTCTCTATTAATTTAAAGAAATTATATATAGTATAATAAAGGGTACTAGATAAAGTAAATAGATATACTCTTTAATTATAAAGGTAATAAAGCTACTAGTACTTTATATAAGTCTTATTATAACCCTAATAGTAGTTAATATAGCTATAGTTTAATAAATAGTTTAGATACTATAAGTAGGGGAGCTATAGCTTAGTAAGAGGTACTATATCCTTACTATTAGAATTATCGATAATAATAATACTATCGATTATATACTATCCTTTCTATATAGTATTAGTATTATAAGCTTAGTATAAGGCTAAGTTATCTATATTAAGAATACTTACTTAGTTTACTACTTCTTTATAATAAGAGTAGCTAAACTATCCTCCTCCTCTATAATATAGAGGGTTAGTACTACTACTACTAATAGTTACTATACTACTACTCTTAATAGTTACTATAGTCTTTATCTTCTTATAGTATATAAGAGATAGTAGGAGAAATATAATAATAATAATATTATAGGCTTATTATAGGTATATTTCGCTTAATGATTAAAGTATATATAATATCTATAATAAGTTATTATACTATTACTATAAGCGCGAATCGATAGATATTAAAGGATAAGTATATTTATATTTATAAATGAAAGTCAAGATAACTATAGTCATACTATAAAAGAAATAATAGCTTATATTCATTATAATCTATATTCTATATATTCAAACTATACTATAAGTAATATAAGCTTTTATATATCCCTAGGTTTACTATTTATATCTAGAATAAGACTAGGATAAGCTTATATATTTACTTTGATAAATAAGAGCTACTATTATCTTAGAATAAGTAGCTTTATTATTATATAATAAAGCCCTATTATTATAGCTTACTTATTGAACTATTAAGGTAGAATAAGATTATCTATAAAAGAGTATACTATTAGTATTTATTATATAACTCTTTTTACCCTATAGCTTAATAAGGTTTCTATTAAGTATATAATATAACTTTGACTAGTACTTATAGTAAGGATTTATCTACCTTGAACTAGGCGTAGTACTACTAACTCTATAGATATATTCTAGCTAGGCTTAGCTTCTTCCTAGTCTAGTAGAATAGGTCTAAGCTAGAAGGAGAGCTATATTATAAGCTTAAGCCTAGAGGCTTATATATTAAGTAAGCAATAGACTTAGTATAAGTCTATACTAAGCTTAATTAGATCTATATAAACTATTAGATAAAGGTCTATTAAAGACTTCTCCTCTTCCTTCTTTATACTTTAGAATATATCCTTATTAGTACCTACCTATAGTTGCATTATAAGCTAGCCCCCTATATCTATTTGTACTAAGCTTCCCTCTATAATCTTAGCTTCTACTATTCTTTCTTTAAAGTATATTACTCAACTAACTTCTTTTAAAGGTTTTACTATTATTACTAAGCTAAAGCATACTAAAGCAAGCCTTCTCTTACTTTATATAAGTAACTATTATAGCCTAGATATTAGTAAAATCGATTTATTAAACTAATTATAAGATCTTAATATAGTTTATATTTTTATCTAAGAATTAAATAATAAGAGCGTTTTATAGTATTAGGGTTAAATATTACTAAAACTTATCCTTTTAAATCGATTAAAGCTTATATAGCTTAATAGCTAAGCGAATAAAAGTATTTTAGAATACTTAATATAATATTAATATTTCGTTATAGGACTCTAGGTTTAATATATTTAAAGCATCTTACTTAGTCTATATTTTCCTCCTATAATTAAGATCTCTATACTAGAAGTCTAAATAGCGAAAAATATTAATAATAATTATAAGTTATTTAGGGTTTTATTAGTTAAAGTATAGTATAATATTCTTAGTAGAGATGCTTACTATATATCTAATAATATAATTAACTCTAAAGAACTTAGAAGGGAATTAATTAGTATTATTATATAGATAATTCTAGATCTTTATCTTTTAGAATTTATAAATAACCTTATTTTATTTAGAGTTATTAAAAAACTTAAAAGCATTATTAACCTTTATAATATATTAAACCTTTATTCCTCCCTTTATAACTTATATATATAGGGATAATATAATTATTACTTTATAGTCTATATAACTAGAAGGTATATTCTTAGGATTATAAGAAAGTAGATTAGAGTTACTAGTTTATTAGTTTTAATTATTCTAGTAAGTAAGATCAATAATAAGTTAGTTGCTATTATTTAATTATTTCTAAAAATCTTAGATCTACTTATTATAAATTAATAGTTTATTAATTAAGCTATTAATAATACTTAACTCTTTGTTGTTATTATTAGCTATATTAGGATAATATAGATTATAAGCTCCTTTTAGATCATTTATAGCTTCGATATTGAATTTCTTTACTTATTTATATATAATATCTAAATTCTAGTCTAGCTTAATAGCTATCTAATATAAATCTCAAACTTAGGTTAATAGAGCAGCTATTCCTAAGAAGTAAATCTTATATTCTTAGAAAAGTATATTAGAATCCTTAGTAAACTAATTTATAAAAGCAGCTAAGTTTATTAGATTATCTATTTAGAGTTAAGTAATCTTACCTATATTAGTTATAAGCTTAAAGTAGTATTTAAGTCTATCTCTATAGGAGCTATATAGGACTACTAGTTTCTTAATTTTCTAAGTAAAGTTATCTCTAAGATTATTCTTTAAAAAAGCATATTAGTCTTTATTAAACTTCTTATCTAAAAGGTTATATAGGAAGTTAATAAAGGTTAAGTCAACTTTATATATATCCTTATAATCCTCTATATTCTTATTCTTATCTTTCTATTATAAGATTATTATACTTATTACCTTCTTAGCAGGGTTAATAATATAATAAGTAAGCATAATACTAGAGCATTATTGCAATAGGGTTTTAAGGATTTTATTATCTTATAGTAGAGAAGTTATAATATCAGCTAGGTTAAATTAGACTTTTTTCTTAGCCTTCTTAACCTATCTTTCTTAGTTATTTCAAGCTATTATAGCAGGGCTTATATAGTTATTATTTTCTTATCTATTAAATCATATTAGTATATAAAGTCTTAGTTTTAGATATTATAAAGCCTTCTTAGGTTAAAATCAATTAATTAAGGGTAAGCTAAAGTAATATTATAATATAAAGGAAAGGGAAGAGATAAAGCTATAGATTTATTATAATTATAATTACTTTAGCTAAAGAGAAAGGAAGAAGGTTTCTAGCGTAGCTAGGGCCTTCTGCTTTAAAGCTATATATAGGCAACAGCAGAGCTAGTAGTCAACCCTAACCCTAGCCGTAGAGCTTTTCCGTCACACTATACTCTAGAATGCTTTCTATTATTAGAAACGCTAATATGTGACTGTTGCAGAAGAATACACTGTACGCTGCACTGTATACATAGTAATCAGCTGACATGTGAGACGGGCGCTGTTAGCTAATCAGAATCCGGTTTCTCTTCGCTTGATTACTTATGTAATCAATCAACTTACTGCAAGTCACCCGGGTAACCAACTTTCGCCTTTCTTTCTTTCTTTCTGTCAACGGCAAGGCAAAACAAAACAAAACAAAACAAAACATTCGAGGATGCAACACTAGAAAATCAATATATACTGCTACACATCACAATAGCTGTTCCTACCTACCTACACCCATACATACCATCTGACCACGCGTGGAGCCAGATGACCCAGCAGCAGCACCTTTATCGTGGTATCGCGTCCTGGCTTGAATCCATCGACCAGGACCAGGACAGCATCAGTCGCCAGCTGCAGCTGCAGCTACAGACGGAAGAGCGCCCGGCGAAACGCGCACGCCGTTCTTCTGCTGATCGCACAGATGAGACTCTCCAGGACCTCGTCGCTCTACATACTCCTCCCCTTACAGAACACGCCTCGATGGGCCAGGGTGAACCCGGGACACCGAGGAGGGCTCTAGGCACACGCAAGAGGCGCAATAATGAAGTGGAGGATGGCCTGGATCCTCAAGAACAAGGCAAGTATACCTAGGTATGCTATAGTATAGTATGCCTCCCCTTTCCCGTATCGTCAGGACTCTAACCCTACCGCGTTGTCTCCGCAGCCGACCTGCTTGGACCTGACGATACCCCCAAGCCACGACACAAGAGGCCGGTCCTAAAACCCCCCCACAAGAAGCGTACCGCTACCAGCCCCAGGAAGTCAAGAGCCGTCTTGGACCAGCTTCAGAAGCCAGTACGGATACACGCGGTGCCCGACTACTCCGACGCCGTCACGAGCCTGCCTGCCGACGTCATGCCACTGTACAGACGCATCGCAGCTGCGAACGACAGGGAGAAGATCGTACCGTGCGAGGTGCGCCAGGAGGTATCTGGGATCGTCCGCGACAGCCCTCGCTATTTCCGCGATGCCGACCCGGTCGGTGGCGCAAGGGCAAAGGCCGTCTTGAACAGCCTACATGGAATCAAACGAGCGGCTGCAGACTCACAGACCCACCAGCGCTGCGAAAGCGGTTGGAACAACCTCGTCCACACGCCGCTCCTCCAACTCGTGTTCGACTGCGAGGTGCCTGGCACGACTGCATCTCCTACCAGGGCCCATATTCGGGTAGAGCCCGTCATGTCTGCCACCATCGCGGGCGACTCGATCCCGTACCTCAGGGGCTCTGATGGGGACTCGTTGGGGCCCGCGTGCTCGCTCTCGGTAGAGAGCCTGCTCGCCTCCGAGAGCTCCTACGCCGAGAGCGACCTCAGCCTGTCCATGATGCGTAGCAGAGGCGTTAAGGTCGACTACGTGCTCGCCCTGGACATCCCGGAGGAAGCACCTCTCCGGAGCAACATCTCCCAGATCATCAACAACGGGCTGCTGCCCCATGTAAACCAGACTGCCTACCTGCCCCTGAAGGAGAGCCCCATTGCCGTGGCTATCGAGACCAAGACCGACACCTCAGGGCAGGACCCCCTTGTGCAACTCGGCATCTGGACCGCTGCCTGGTACCAGCGCATGTACGACCTTCGCGAGCAGTTGACCGGGCCGGGCCCGAAGCCACGCCTAGTGTCGGTGCCCCTGATCCAGGTCGTAGGACATAGCTGGCATGTGTATTTTGCTTGTGACGTGGGGACGTCGGTCGATATCTTCGGACCTATAGGCCTCGGCTCAACAGACGGTCTCATGTCTTTGTACGTACTGCTCAGCTCCTTGGAAGCTATTAAGGAATGGGCCGAGAGTACCTTTCACGCAGGTATGGAGACGTGGTTTCTGTGCAGAGAGCCTACCAGGGATATAAGCCAGAAGGAGCTGGCCAACTGCTAGGCGACCCACCCGGGGCCAGCCCTGGGGAGTCACAGCTCATTTGTCTATAACATGTAGTAATGAATGCTTAGACTTTGGATGCTACGATATTAAATAACAGCCGCTGATTGCTACAACATCACCACCATTACTAACATCACCATAGCGGAAGAACGAAAACTAATAGAATAAACGAAAAGGGACCGAGCAGGAGGAGGACTGTCGAGATAGAGGTCGAGATATACAACACAGCGGGGCACCTGGATAACAAGAACGACAGCGACAACGTGAACGTGAACGTGAACGTGAACGTAGTCGTAGTCGTCTTTAGGATAGAGAAGAATCATCTTGCGGAACCGCCAGCCGAGCTCCCGCTCACTATATTCTCTACGATATCGTCTACCTCGACTAAATCTCCTATAACCCGCTCCTATATCTCGCCGCTATAGCTACGATATATTACCGGCTCTGTTCTATCACAACACCTCTCCTCTGTATAAGTGCTAGATTCCTCAATCTCGGCGTGCACATCATTATAGTACTCAAGACCGGCTAAATACACTATCCTGGGAGGAAGGCGAGGAAAAAAGAGGAGGGAGATGAGGGAGAGCAAGGAAACAGATAAAAAGGACCGCTGCCCCAGTCCGAGTCCGAGTCCGAGTCCGAGTCCGAACCAGAGCCCTCGGTGCGTCTTGCTTCTCGTCTGCGCAGGTGGGAACAATCGTCTCGTGTCGAGACTCGTCCGGGCAGCTGAAGCTGTGCCTAACATAAAGAGCACTGGATTATAGCACACAACTAGGTACTTATATCTATATCCACTACCGGTGGGAGGCTGGCCCTACAACGGGCCTATCTGACCTCTCGATTCCATACTACTTTCGAATGCTTTCGGGCGCACTTGCTAGCCATATTCCTACCGATAATAGTAACGACAACGACAACGACAACGACCACGAGCAGTAACAAGCACAGCGTAATACGCTATCCTGCTCTCTTATCGGCTACACGACTGCCCTCCACGCCGCGTCCGAGAACGGCCACACCCATACAGTCTGGCTCCTCCTCCGGCTATGGCCGGCGAAGATGACAACGATAATGGTGACGACGGTGACAATAGCAGCACCGGCAGTAATAGCCGTAGCTACGTACGAGGGCGCAGCATCGAGAGCCCCTAAACTTCCCTGGCCGATCTGCTCCCTCATGCCAGTCATAGTCGTCCCCTCTGTTGGTTGCGCTTCAGCCCTACTCCTCGAAGCCCTCGACGCGCCGGCTCGCCTCTCGTGCATCTGCGCCTCCCGGCACCTGTAATTCTGGCTGCGCTCTGCCTATGGTCTGGGCAGCGGTCTTGGGTATATCACGCACCCGCTGGACTGGCATGCTTCTACACTGATTCCGCTTAGCTTCTCATCTTTTCCGCCGCCGCCTGGGCTGTCCCTTGTTCCCGTCTCACGCTGGGCCATCCGGCATAACGGCCCTGCATATGATTGCTACAAATAGCATAGTAGACCTAGCCGAATAGCTTATTGCCTTCTGCACCGGTACGAAGAGGATAGGACCGTTGCAGGAAGATGGAACTAGCTATAATGGTTGTGATAATAATTATAGATATAGACCTAATAACGATTTCCACTACCGCAACGACGACGATGACGATTATAATAGTTACATTTATAATCACATTCACAATCATATTCACAATTCTAGTTATAATAAGAATTTTATCCTAGGACTAGCCTGATGACGAGGGGCGTAGTACCTTATACTATACTGCCTTATCCGGGTCGAAGGGATACAGATCCCGTCGTCTCATATAGGCCTTTACATTAGTCGGCGCAAGTCTAGGTCCCTGACGCGATATAATCGCTTATTAGCTTAGTCGAATCTATAATAGCTAGCGTAAGTTGACTGCGATATATCTATAACAAGTAGCGCAGATAGGGTCATGTGAGCTTTGTATTATTTATAGCAGCAAAGATAGAGATGGAAATAAGGATGAAGGTAAAGGTAAGTATTATCGTAATAGCGATGGTAAGGCTACATATACATATGCCTATCTCGTCGCATCTAGTGCTGAGGCGCCTCCCTCGCCCGCCGCTGTCTTGCAGCCCGTATAAGCCCCTAGTACTGCACTAAAACCGCCTCCTACTCGCTTTACTGCTCAGCTGGGACCTCGTCTCTAGTCGTGACCCCCCCCCCTGGCTGCCGCTGCTGCCCGCCGGAGGCTCGAGACTGCAGCTATAGCCTTCTACGCGAGACACATCGGAGTGCTAGATTTGCACCTAGGGCGTGTTCTGTCCGATCTAGACGAGGACATAGAACTGAATCTAGAATCAGCTATAGAACTAAAAGATATAATAGGGTAGAAAGGAGGATAATAATAAGAGCTATATAGATTTCAGTCCTTATTATCCTAATCAGCAGGCAGTAATCTCCCTAGCTAGACTAGCTATAATATATAAGAATACTATCTTAGCTTATAAGATAGAATACTTAGTAGTTGTAGTAGATTACTATAGGTAAGGTTATTTAAGTATAGATTCATTGATTGATCTAAGCTAAGGAAGGTATACTAGTAGCCTTGATAAAGGCTACTGCCTAACCCTTATCTCCTTATCTAATCTAATCTAACTAAGTGCACCTTATGCATAGACTAACTAGGCTAGGCCCTATAGGTGCTGCTATAGTAGTAGCTATACTATTACTAGTAGAATTATAGTAACAAATATAAGGTATTAAATAATATATTAAGACTATAAGTAGATAATTAGTAGGCTCTTAATATATTAGCTATATAAGCTAGTAAATAGTATTTATCAGCTAAAGAGTATAAATAAATTAAATATATAGTTTTAAACTGCGCTCTATATATAACTATAATATACTTTTCTCTTACTATCTATTACTTATATTTTTTATAGCTAAAAATATAACTCTATTCTATTAAGCGCTTAATTGCTTAAAATAATAAAGCTAGAATCGAAAGTATTTATATATAAAATAGAAATAATAAAAGTATATTATAAATTATAAATACTTACCTACTTACTTTAACTTTTCTGCTATTAGCTCTAGATTAATAGACTGCTTAATAATTAATATAATAAGTCTAAGTTTCTAAGTAATACTACTTAGATACTATAAAGTTTAGTTTCTATTAATTTAAGCAACTTAGAGTTTATTTTAAAGTAGAATAAGGTTTTTAAGCCTAATAGTTAAATAAGTATATAAATAAGCAAATAAATACTTAAGTAGGTAAGCTAGCATGCTTTCTTTTATATAGCTATAGAGAAAGAGCTTCGCTTATCTTTACTATTATTATTATTATTATTATTATTATTATTATTATTATTATTATTATTATTATTATTATTATTATTATTATTATTATTATTATTATTATTATTATTATTATTATTATTATTATTATTATTATTATTATTATTACTGCTATAAATAGAGAAATTTAAGCTTAAAGCTACTACTCTCTATTTCTTAGCAAGAGGAGCTAAGGGAGGTTCTTTAAGATTTATATTATTATTTCTATCTTTATTATCCTTCTTATACTTATCCCCTATAATAGCAGTAAGCAGCTTAGAAAGTACTTGAAAGGCGCTAGATATAATAGACTTAGTATTAGTAGAAGCGACTTTATTAATAAAGGCATTGTGCCTCTTAAGCTAGTTTTAGCTATGCTATTAGAGGAAGCAACTAGTAAGCTAAAGGACTTTGTTCTCGACTATAGTAGCATACTTAGCAGAGGAGCTAAGATTATCACTAAAGCTAAAGCAGAAGCTATAGAGGATGCAAAAGCTAAGGAAGAGGAGTAGGTAATATAAAAGTTAAAGTAAGAGGAGTAAGATATAAATAAATTAATAGTTACTATTAAACTGCAGGTGCTGTTATAGAGCATAAGGGCCTGAAGGCAGCAGGTTTATTAGCTAAGATAGCTACTGCAGAGTAGAGGTTCTAGAGGGGATAGTACTATAGAAGGCACTAAAGCGAGACTAATAGGGTAGGTAGTAGGAGAAGCTTATAGGGCACTAAGCACTACGAGTAAAGATTATATATATAGAACTAAGAGCTTTTAAAGCTAAAGAGTAGCTGAGAAAGTAGTGAATTATTTTATTCTCTTTAGAAAATAGAGGTCTAAAGGCTAACTATCTAAGCTATTTTATAGAACCTTTTAGAGGGTTCCTTAGACTATTATAGAAAGCTAAAGGATCTAATCTCAAGAGGTTTAGAAACTGAAAAGGAGGGGTAAGGCCTAAATAGGAGTAATCGCCTAGAAAGCCTAATATCTAAGGAAAAGTAAGGTGAATAGAGAAGTACTCTATTACCTAGAAAGGAAGGTTAGTAGGCCTAGTGAGTCTTAATAGGCCTACTGATTAAGCCTTTTGAAGAGCTAAAGAGGCTAAAAAGGCTCGAGAGAGAGGTATAGTAGATTCGAACTACTACTATATTAGTTGGGACTTTTAGGTTAGTAGCTAGAAGGCAAAGCCTAAAGTAAGCTACTAATTTAAACTATTTAGGGCTTGAGAACTAAGTATTGCTAAGATACTTCAGTTTTGATAAAATAGCCTAAATAGAGTATAGTAGGCCTTAAACGTTTTAGAGAAACACTTAACCTTAGCCTGAGAAGTTTAAAACCTTTAACCCTAATTAAGAAGATCTTAGTCTAAGGGTTTTAAGACCTAGGATATAAGACCTAGTATAGTAGATAAGAGCAGTAAAGTAAAGTTCTAGAGCACTAGTTAGGCTCTGCAGTGCTTGATTTTAATAATTATTAAAGCTATTAAAGCGCTTAGCTATAGCGAAGTTAATAGCTATTCTAGCTATAAGGGTTATTACTAGATCTATCTTAAGGTTAAAATCTCAAGTAGTTTTATATAAGCTATTCTAGGCTTAGGGAGGTTCTATATAGCTTTAGAAAAAGTAATTAATAGGCTAAAGAATAATGATTTAGTAATTATATACTAGGCTTATAACTATTATAAAAGAAGCCCTCTTAAGTAAATATATTAGATTATCTATTTCCTATAAATCTAGTAATAAAGATTCTTCTAGAGTATATATCTTTATAATAGAGAATATATATAATCTAATATAAGTATTAAGACTCTCTTAACTTATTCCTTTAATAGCCTTTTCTAATACCTCTAAGCTATACTATTTATAATATTATTATATCTTTTTTAATCTACTTAATATTCTATAATATTACTATAATATTATAAAGTAAATATATATTTAATATTATATTTATTAGTATTAATTTGAATAATAAACTATAAAAAACTAAATAAAGCTTTATACTTAATAATAAATTGAGTAAATAAATAATATTAAAGAATTTATTTATAATTTAGAATACTTTTATATAATAAATAGATTTTATTTTTCTTTTAAAAAGTTAATATTATTTAAATATTATTAATTATAATATTTAATTATTTATGAATAAAAGACTTTTTAAAGTTATCTTTATATTTAATATATTATATATAGCTCTTTACTTTAATATTATTTTATTTTCTTATAAGTTTTTTATATAACTTAAAATTATATTTATATTTTATATAAAATAATATATTTTTAATATTAATATATTAATATTATTATTTATAAACTATACTAATAATAAGGGTTTTATATAATTACTTTATATATAATTATTATATTATTAGATATATTATTTAATAGTTTAATTAAATCGTTTTATTTATTTAATTAATTATATATTATAAAAATATAATTATTTAATTTTAAATAATCTTAAGAAAATATTTTAAAATTTAAAAATAAATATTATTATTTATTTATAATAAGTTTATAAAATATATTATAATAGCTTATTATATTAGATATATATAATAAACTAAATATATTTTATAAATTTATATATTATATTATATTCTTATTATTAATTCTTTATATTCAAATAGTTTATTATAGAATATATATTAATTAATACTTATAAATAGTATATTATTAAAAGTTATTATAATTCTTTATAAAGCTTATATTAAATTATTCAACTCTTATTATATATATATTATATTTATTAATAATATTAATATTTTCTTATTATCTCTTAAATAATCAATAATATATTTAAAAAAGAATTATAGTTATTATAATTTATAAATATTTATAAATTAATAAATTAATAAATTATTAATATATTTCTTATATAATTTTATTAATATAAAGAGTTCAATTTTATATAGAATTATATTATATATTGTAAATATATTATTTATAATATTTCTATTAATATATATTCTTAATTATTAATAATGTTTTATATATAACTTATTATTAATATTTAATTAATAAGTTTATAAATATCTTATTTAAGAATACTTTATATCTCTTTTAATATCTCTTATTAATATTCTATCTTTTTATTAAATTAAGCTATTTTATTATTTTTAGATTATTTTTAAGAATATATATTAAATTAATAAAAGAAGATAATTTATTTAATATATTATTTTTAATAATTCTATAAATCTATAATATAATTAAAGATATTATCTAGATAAATATTTATTATAATATTTAAATATAATTATCTATAGATTAGAATACTATTATTATATTAATTAGTTTATTATATTAATTAGTTTATATTATATAATATAATATTAATAATATCTATAATATATTCTAAAGTTTATTATTTATTTATTCTTTTCTTTTCTATGAATTAGATTATAAGCTATTTTAAAATCTAAATATTATAAAATACTTAGTTTTATAAAGTTTTATTATATAATTCTAGAATAAATAAGATTAAATATCAGTTTTTAATAATAGCTTTATAAAGTTATTAATAGTATATCTATAATCTTAAATTGCGATTTCTTAAAGTATAAATATTATAATATATTATACTAATAATATTAATACTAGAATATAATAGTTTATTAAAATCTCTTTTAAGTACTCTTTAAGTACTTCTAACTATTCTTTATTAAGAGAATAGATATTCATACTGCGATTAAGGATTCTTATACTATAGTGATATACTATATATCGCTTTAGAGAGCCCCTATCACTATACTCTCCTCTACTTAGTCTGAAAGAAAGCACAGCTTATATAGTACGCTAACTAACCTAGTGTACTTATACGATGATCTTATAGCTAGATAGCTAGATAGCCTACTTACTTATATACCTAACTAACTAACTATACGATTGAATAAATAAAGTGATTAAATAAATAAAGCGATTAATTAAATAAAGTGATTGATTGAATAACGCGATTGATTAAATAAAGCAGAATAATTTAAAGCAATTGAAATAGATTAAGCTAATTAGATGAGGGTGCAGCGACAGAGGCTTAGTTCAATATATAGTATATTACTATAGTATAAGAATCCTTAATCGCAGTACGAATATCTATTCTCTTAATTAATATTATATATCTTATTAAAATATAGTATTTTATTTTCTTAAAAAGACCTTAGAATCTTCTTAGTTATATTCTAGAAGTTCTATATTTAAAGTTATTAATAATAGCATCTTATATTTCTAAAATTCTATATATATCTCTCTCTTATAATCTTTTACTTTTTATTTTTTATTTATAAAAGAGAGGCAAATATAAGATAACATAAGATAAGCTAATAGGAGAATCTTATATTTATTTTCTCTTTATATATATAATAATATAATAGAAAGTTAGAAAAAAAATTAAGTTTAAACTTATATAATAAGTTTAGTTATATTTAGTAATAAGATATTAAATATTAAGTATACTAAGTATAAGATAATCTATATTATATAAGAATTATATAAGTGCTTTAAAGCTTTACTCTTTCTTTTTACTCTTTTAATATTATAGCTTATAACTTATCATTTACTACTTATAAGCAAGTATACTATATATAACAAATAAAAAGCTGCTTCTATATTAATAATATAAAAAGGTTATTAGAGTATTAGAAGTTAAAGTAAGTAAGATATATTTTTAAATAATATTAAAATTATATACTTTAGAAGATAATTACTATATTTATATATAAATCTATTATATAACTATAGACTTTATAATAGGAAGCTACTTATAGTTAATAGAACTTTATAATATATAATAAAGACTTCGAGTATTTTATAAAAACATATTTAATCTCCTAATAATAAGCTTAATAACTAAAAATACTATTCTTCTTTTACTTTTAGATATAGTAGTATTTAAAGATATCTATAGCTGCTTTTATACTTTTTATTATTATTCAACCCTATTAATCTAATAGTACTATTTATATCTTTACTAAATACCTTTTTATAATAATAACTACTATATTTTAATATTGTTTTCTTATTAAAGAAGAACTATTTCTAGAATATAAGTTTTTAACTATATAAAACTTAAAAGTTTAAATTAAAGCTATTAACTGCTTCTGCTTAATACTTATTTATAAAAGTAGCTATTCCTTTATAAATAATAAAAACTTATAGGTAAATTATAAACTAGTATTTTAATACTTAAATAATATTTTTGTTTAATTGATTGATTCATTTATATCTAACTATATATATATATAGTGCCTCCTATAGGGTATCTATAGATAGGTAGAGTAAGAGCTACCTTATCGCTGAATAAAAGAAATATAAAGAAAAGGAGAGGTTTTATTACTCTATATCGCTACTACTATAGTTAGATATAGCGTTATATATACTGAATTCCTCTATTAGGGCCTGAAAACGCTCTTATCCTAACTATCCTAGGATGCATTCGAGTTCCTAGCCCTTCCTTTTCCCTATAGGGATCTTCACTCGTTTGTATCGCAAGAAGTAACCTAGCTAGTAGGGTTCCCTATAGTAGTATAGTATACTTATACTTATATATCCGAATCATCTATAATAGATAGCGAAGTTACTATAGCCTATCTATTCTATGAGATACCTCTAGAGGGTACTTCTCAGAAGGGATAGTTCTATAGGGGGTTTTATTATTACCTATAGGCCCTATCTTTGATAACTAATTAGTATACTTATATACTACTAACGATCGAAGTTATACCTCCTATTAGTTTAGACTATCTGATATATATAGGAAATTATTCTAGGGCCTTCGGGTAAAGTAGCTATATAGTATAGTTAGTTAGGTTAACTAAGGTAGTCGCTAATCGTAGAGGCCTTAGTAAGCTGATCTATATTTTTATTGCCTAGGATATTAATATATCCTAGGTATTATATAACTATAATAAGTATCCTATCGTATATAGTATTCTATATATCTATATAGAAAGGGGTAGAGATATACTGAAGTAGAAGCCTAGAGAATATAAGTAGTATATATAGGTCTAGGGTTAGACTAAGGTTATTAAATAGTACTATAATACTTTTACTGAAGTTGATAAATTCTTTTTATAAACTATATAGGATCTAACTTATAGTCCTATAAATAACTACTATATTATCGATATAGAAGTAAAAAGTAGGAGTATAGAGGTCTAAGTAGTATTCTACTAGCTATCTAGCGCTTTCTACTACTTTATAGATTTCTATATCGAAAACCTCTACCTAGGTAAGTTGCTCTTTATTATATCGAATTCGTTTTCTATTTTAGTAGATAATATAAGCCTAACTAGTATCCTCGTCTAGTAAGGAGCTATCAGAGTAATAGAAGACTATACTAGGTATTATAAACTCAACTAAGGTCTAATACTTTTACTTAGCTTATTCTTTACTATATAGTATAAATATAGGTATTACTATATATCGCTTAGTAACGAGGTCGAGCTAGTCGTAGGGGGGTATAAGAGTAGTAAGCTATTCTAGTCAGGTTATAATCAGGGGTAAGTAGAGCTTATTAGTTAGGCGCCCTTTAGGCTAGGCTTATAGTAGAATATAGGCGCTAAGGTAGAGTATAAGGGGGTAAACTAAGTTAAGGGTATAAAGGCATATTACTATATATTTCTAGTAGAGTAAGAAGAGGACTTCTACTAGGGGTAGGCTACTTTCCTAGTATAGGACTAGAACTAGGACTATCTACTAGACTAGTAGTACTATATAGGCTACTAGTTAGATCGCTTTATCGAGGTCTTCTATATAGCTAATTTACTAGGTAGATACTTTAGTCCCTACGACCTTTATACTAGGTCGAGTAGGTCCTTCTACTTAGGTTTCTACTATATATGAAGCTATAGAAAGGATATAAGCTTAGGTAGCCTTATATATCGCAAAGGGGGGTATTCTATATAGGACTTTATTAAGTCCCCTTAGGTATACTATAACTTAGTATGCTTTCGTTCCCTAGATTTTAGTATATAAGTAGAAGGAGAAGCAGGAGTCGAAGTAAATACCTAGCTAGTAAACTAGGGCTATACTAGGTTCGATATAGAGTATACTAGCCTATACCTAGTAGGATCCTAGTACCCTAGACTATTAGAAGTAAAGGAGCTTAAACTTATCTAGTATAAAGGTAATAGTATTATCCTAACCCTAGTCTAATATATTCTATAAGTTATATAATAGTATATATACTATAGAGGTAGGGTTCTATTTAACCTAGAGGAGTACTATATTATCTATATAAGTAAACTAGAGCTCTAGTTCCCTCCTTCGGAGTAAGGGGGAAAGTTATAGTATATATAGTACTAGGGAGGCTAGAGAACTCTATAGAACCCTATAGATAAGTAGGTATAATTTAGTTTATACTCCTTTAAACTATACTATAGTAGTTCTATCTAAGATAAAAGTCTATACCTACCTAATAATATTATCTAGCTAGCCTTATTATCTAAGTTAGAGGACTAGCCTATTAGGGAGGATAGTATTAAAAGCCCCCTAGATATCTATTATAAGGAGGGAAGTAATATAACTAGCTTAGAGAGCTTATTCGATATTATAAGTAAGGTAAGTAGTAAGGTCTATAGCTAACTATCAAGGTAAAGTACTAAAGTATTATAGATTTAGTAGTTTTTCCTAGATTATAATTATCGATATTTAAGTAGTAATAAGTTATTTTAGCCTTTTACTAAGGTACGAAAGGAGTACTATAGAGCAGTATAACTAGAAGGTAGAATAATCTACTTTTCCTAGCTTTAGGATTATCGAGATTTCTGCTTATTAGAAGATCTATAGGTAATACCTAAGGCAGAAGTACTCCTTATATAGTATATATATATAGTCCCTAATCGCAGCGAATACGAGTAAGAGTATAGAGATAGAGATTATATCTATTCCTAGTATAATATTCTTAGACCTAATATAGTATATTTATACTTTAGTATAGGTGACTAAAGTATCCTATAGGATAAAAGAGGGGATTTTAGCCTAAGGTATAGATTCCTAGGGGTATAAGATATCCTAATCTATAGAAAAGTAGTATAAAATAAAGGTATAGAAGTATTCTGCTTTATCTAGTAGGTAGACTATAGGATACTAATTATAGATAAATAAGAGGAAGTAAAAGGTATTAGTAGCTTTATACTACCTAGTAATCTGAAAGATATCTTTATCCTTAGAGGCTCTAGAGATCTACTAATCCTAGAAGTTTCTCTTACTCTATCTAGTAATACTATAGAAGGTATATCTTACTTATAGGAGGTCGCTTAGAGTAGTAGTAAGCATTACTATATATATATCTTAGTAGCCTTTATTCTACTAGCTTACTAGGCAGCTAGAAACTAGGATTAAGACTCCTATCGCTACTAAGTAGTTCTAGAGTAAAGTAGTAAGAGACTATACTAGGAGTTCTAGATCTTTAATAGTAGCTATAGTATATAGTAAGTATTAGGTATATTATTTAGCGAGCTATATAAAGTTAATATATTTTTCCCTATTAATCTAGAGGTAGTATTTAGGTTAGATAGAAGGAAAGAATTAAAGGATATCTATCTATAGAGTAGAGTAGTCTAATCCTATATATATTATATCTAGGACTTAAGTATATATACTAGGGATATTAGTAAAAATAAAGTTAATAGTATTACCCTAATCGTATATAGGAGTAAATAGGTTAGTTAGAGTAAGCTAAGCTACTTCTACCTAAGAAGCAACTTATTCGCTTAGTCCTAAGTAAGAGGGATATCTAAGCTACTATAACTAGTGAACTATATTAAAGTTACTAGCGATAATAGTCTAAAGAGGAGGTTCCTAGTATTCGAGTTAAGAAAGGAGTATATTAGTGCCTAATAGCTATCAGTAGATATTAGCGATAGTAATATAGTGAATTACTATAATATAGTAAGCATTCGACTAGAAAGGGTATAACTAAAAGGGAGTATTTCGAGGGGATTTCTGAGTAAAAGTAAAGATAAGCAGAGAATCCTACTAATCTTCTAAAGGAGTAAATATATTATAAGTAGGGTATATCTTAATAAAGCGCTATATATCCTGAAGGAGTACCTATAGTTCCTATATTAGGATAATATCTACCTTAGAGTCGAATATAAGGTTAAGTATTATATCTTATATTAGGCTAGACTACTAGATATTCGCTTAGAATATCTAGAGGTCCTAGTTATATTATAGGGGTATAAGTAGAAGTCTTCCTATTATTCTATTAGGAAGGAAGGGACTTCAGCTATAGAGATATCTAGTATAAGGGGGTTAGAGCTCCTATTAGTAGCTATAATACCTACTATAGTAAGAGCTTAGATCGAAGTACTTAGGGCAAGAGTATATATCTTAGTATTATATATAGATTTAGGCCTAGCTAAAGTAGGGAGCTTATTCTATAGGTAGGCTATATAGTATTCCTAGGCCTCTAGCTACCTAATTATTCAGAGTTATTTCTATATTAAATAGACTATATACTTATCCTACTACTAGGGTCTAGCTAGGTATTTAATATAGCTAGCCTAGTAAGGGCTATAGTAGTTTATATATTTAGGTAAGAGTATATAGCTTCGATTATACTCCTATCTACTATAGTTATTATAGTATATAGTATATATATAGCTTTATAGGTTATAGAAGTCCTAGTAAGTTATATACTAGGTGATTTATACCTTATATTTGATATATCGAGCTAATAGTAAGCCTAGGGCCTAGAAGCTAAGCTTAACTAGAGTAAAGAAGGAAACTACTTACTCCTAGTCTAGTATAGAGTCCTACTAGTAGTAGGATATATAGTAGGCGACTAATATAATACCTATAGCTATAGTAAGCTCTTATATAAGGAGGGAAGTAATATTATAGAAACTATCTATAATAGTATAGATAATCGCTAGGACTTTTAGTAAGATATATATATACTATTAGGCTACTACTTCTAAGTAGAATCTATATTTTTTAAGGAAAGGCTAAGGAGTAAGGAGGTAGTTATAGGTAGCAAGATTAGCTAGGTAGATAGCGAAACCTAAGTAGACTTTCTAGACTTCTTTAATCTTAGTTGGTTATAGCCTAGTTGCTTTAAGTAATATGATTTTCGCTTCTATAATAATCTAGCTATACTATTTATATCCTTCAGGGATATAGAGGAAGAGTTATTCATTAGGCTTCAGTAGTAGGGTTAGTATTACTAGTTTCTTCGCTTTATATTAGTATTGAAGAAGGATAAAAGCTAGGGCAGCTATAGTAGTAGTATATATCATTAGTAGTAGCTGATATAGCTCTATAGGCTAAGATAGGATTAAGTATAGAGGTTATATAGTAGCTATAGGGTTAGTTACTATAGCTATAAGTCTAGTTATATATTATAAGGGGGTAGCCTATATAAGGGGGCAGTATATTAGGCTCTATAGTAGAGAGGGTTCATCGATTAGCCTAACTCCTAGTAAGCTTAGTACTTACTGAGTCCCTACTATAGCAGTAGTAGTAATAATAGCAATAAGTATAGTTAATATAGCTTTCTAAGTATATAATGCCTAAGTAATTTATACCTAGGATCTACTTAGAAAGGGGGCGAGTATACTATTAAGTATACTTAATATTATATCAAGAATAGTATACTAGATAAGCTAGTCTTCCTCTTACTATCGCATCTCTACTGAGATAGTAGCGAATAGCGAGTTATAGGTAAGGGGGAATAGGATAAGCCTGACCTAATTATACTAGGCGCGAATTATATATAGGGTTAGGTTAGTTATTTTTAATAAACGAGAAATAGGTACTACGAGTAGTCGCTCTAAGTATATCAGAGTTAAATTAAGTAATATAGTAAGAAGGGGGGGGGAGGGGGGAAGTACGAAAGCACTAAGTGAGGGTATAAGGATCTAGGCTATAAGGTAATACTTCGCTTTTAACGATACTATCCTAGGAAGTAAACCTAGGGGGGAAAAAGAGAAAAGGAAGAAGGATGATATTTTTATTTAAGCTTATTCTAACTTATTATATAAAAGACTATTATAATTTATACTTTTAATATATATAAATATTTAGTTTTAACTTAGTATTTAAGTAAAGATAATAGTTTAATAACTTTATGATACTATTATACTTATAGTATAATATACTTTATATAAAACTATATTATATTTATAGAATATATTATTATACTTAGTAAAACTAAGAAAGCTAATCAAAACGTTGAATATTATATTATTAAAGGTTATAAGGCTATAATCTATTAAGATTAAAGAGATATAGAAAGTCTACTTTAGCTTTATTATCTAACTTATCGACTATATTATATAGGACTACTTGTTAAAGTATTAGTTATTTCTAGAAGGATTTAGCTTTCGACTAAGAACTATAATAAAATAATATATATTTATATTACTAACTATTCTTACTACTAATAGTATATATTATCACTAATAAGTATTACGAAAGACTATATTACTTTATCAAGAACTAACTATAATTACTAGTATTACTTCTATCGCTTATTACTTTTTATATTATTAAAGCCTCTTTATACTATAGTAAGATTAATTAATCCTTTTCCTTACTTTAATTAAATTAAGCTTCTAAGCCTTTAAATCTTTTATAGCTTAATATATTTAAAAATAAAATATAGATTATATAATACTTAACTTAATAAGACTTCTATAACCTTTAAGGTTAGATATAGACTTTATAATATAGATAATATAGTAGTTATAGCTATATTACTACTTACCCTGCTCCTTTATACTATATAAACTATAAGAGCTGTTACTTAATAGATGTTATAAAGTATATAGCTTAGCTTTATTAATAAGATAAGCGTATTATCTATTTTACTTAGAGATTATTAGATTTAATGCAATAACTAAGAATGTGAGAATACTAAGTTCCTTATAATTAACTATAGCTTAATAGTTTAATATATTAGATTTATACTTTAGTATATAATCTAGCTTATAACCTAGTATATAATCTAGATTATAACCTAGTATATAATTTAGATTATAAACTAGTATATAACTTATCTTATAATTAAGTATATAACTCTAACTCCTCTTTTAAGATTTTAGAGAGTAATCCTGCTTTATCTACTTTACTCTACTTGCTCTAGTAGATAATTAGATTTATTAGTTAGAACCTATAATCTACTTACTTATTATAGACTTTATTTCTTATATTATTAAACCCCTCTTAAGTTTTATTTACTAGTATAGTAAGCTTTAAAGTTCCTCTTATTTTCGATATATATATCTAACCTTTTAGACTTTTAAAACTCAACTCTTAACTTTCTATTTATCTATAAAATACTCTAGAATATATTTCTCTAACTTTAGCGTTCTTAGGTAAATACTTACTATATAATCGTACTTTATTATATTATAATTATAAATCTATTTAGCTATTTATATAATACTAAACTCTTCTTTATTAGCTTAGATATTAAGATATTGTTTTATATATTATTATTCTAGGGATTTTAATATTATTTCCTAATCTTAATAATCTAGTTACTTATTTATGCTAAACTTAAAGAAAGGGTTATAAATTAAACTATAGTAGCTAGCGTTTCCTTAGCGAACTTATTTACCTTTAAATATAACTAAAGTAATATAATTACTTTAGTTTTTTCTAATAACCTTAATATTTATATATAAATATCTAAAGATATATATAGTACCTCTAACTACTTTAGGCTATAGATAAGTATCTTAATAAGTATAGCTTTATTTAAGTTGATATAGTAGTTAGAAGCTTATATTAAGAAGTATATTAGTTTTACTTAACTTATATATAGCTAAGTATATCTCCTCCCCTTTATAATAAATATAATAAATACTTTAAAACTCTTTACTTATATTATTACCTCTTAACTTAAAAGGTAGCTAATAGCAATAAAGGTACTTATCTTTATTCTAAACTAATTAGCTAGTTAATATATAGACTAGTATAAAATTATATATAAGAATATATTATACTATCTTTTAAAGAGTAAGCTAATTATATATTATTATATCTAAAATATTAGTTAAAGAGTAATTAATTAATTGATTCATTTATATCTAATTATATATATATATAGTGCCTCCTATAGGGTATCTATAGATAGGTAGAGTAAGGGCTACCTTATTACTAAATAAAAGAAATATAAAGGAAAGGAGTAGTCTTATTACTCTATATTACTATTGCTCAAGTTAAATATAGTATTATAGATACTAAATTCCTCTATTAGGGCCTAAAAATATTCCTATCTTAATTATCCTAGGATATATTCGAGGTTATATTTCTTCTTTTTCCTCGAGGGGATCTTTACTTATCTATAATATAGAAAGTATCTTAGTTAGTAGGGTTTCCTATAGTAATATAACCTACTTATATTTATATATCTGAATTATCTATAGTAGATAGCGAAGTCTCTATAGCTTATATATTCTATAAAGTATCTCTAGAGAGTACCTCTCAGAAGGGATAATTCTATAGGGGGTTTTATTATTACTTATAGGCTCTATCTTTAATAACTAATTAGTATACTTATATATTACTAATAATCGAAATTATACTTCCTATTAGTTTAGACTATCTAATATATATAGGAAATTATTCTAGGTCCTTTAAGTATAATAGCTATATACTATAATTAGTTAGATTATCTAAGGTATTTACTAATTATAAAGGCTTTAGTAAGCTAATCTATATTTTTATTACCTAGAATATCGATATAACCTAAGTACTATATAATAGTAATAAGTATCCTATTATATATAGTATTTTATATAGTTAAGTAAAAAGGAGTAGAGATATACTAAAGTAGTAGCCTAAAGAATATAAATAAAATATATAAATTTAGAGTAAGATTAAAGCTATTAGAAAGTATTATTATATTCTTATTAAAGCTAATAAATTCCTTTTATAAACTATATAAGACTTATCTTATAATTCTATAGATAACTAATATATTATTAATATAGAAGTAAAAAGTAAAAGCCTAGAAATTAAAATAATATTCTATTAACTATTTAGTACTTTCTACTACTTTATAGATTTCTATATTAAATACTTCTATTTAAGTAAATTAACCTTTATTATACTATATTCGTTTTCTATCTTAGTAGATAATATAAACTTAGTTAATACCTTTATCTAATAATAAGCTATTAGAGTAATAGAAAACTATACTAAGTAATATAAATTTGATTAGAATCTAATACTTTTACTTAGCTTATTCCTTACTATATAGTATAAATATAGGTATTATTATATACTACTTAATAATAAGATTAAGCTAATTATAAGGGGGTATAAAAATAATAAACTATTTTAATTAGGTTATTACTAAAAGTAAATAGAGTTTATTAGTTAAGTATTCTCTAGGCTAAGTTTATAATAGAGAGTAAGTACTAAAATAAAGAGTAAGAAAATAGTCTAAGTTAAGAATATAAAAATATATTACTATATATTTCTAATAGAGTAAGAGGAGGACTTCTACTAATAGTAAGCTACTTTCCTAATATAGAACTAGGACTAAGATTATCTACTAAACTAATAGTATTATATAAGTAGCTAGTTAGATTACTTTATTGAGATCTTCTATATAGCTTATTTACTAAGTAGATACTTCTACTCTTATAACCTTTATACTAGGTTAGGAAAGTTTTTCTATCTAGGTTTCTACTATATATAAAGCTATAGAAAAAATATAAGCTTAAATAGCTTTATATATTATAAGGGGGAATATTCCATATAAGATTTTATTAAGTCTATATAAATATACTATAACTTAGTATATTTTTACTTCTTAGATTTTTATATATAAGCGAAATAAGAAGTAGAAGTTAAAGTAAACCCTTAGCTAATAGACTAAGGTTATACTAAGTTTTATATAAAGTATATTAGCTTATATTTAATAGGATCCTAGTACTTAGGAGTATTAGAAGTAGAAAAGCTTAAACTTATCTAATATATCTTATAGGTTATATAATAATATATATATAGTAGAAGTAAAGTTTTATCTAATTTAAAGAAGTATAATATTATTTATATATATAAACTAAAGCTCTAGTTCTCTCTTCTAGAATAAAGAAGAAAAGTATAGTATATATAGTACTAAGGAGGCTAAAGAGCTCTATAGAACTCTATAGATAAGCGAGTAAGAGTCTATTTATATCCCTTTAAATTATACTATAGTAGTTTTATTTAAGATAAAAGTCTATACTTATTAGATAATATTATCTAGTTAGCTTTATTATTAAAGTTAGAAGATTAGTTTATTAAGAAAAATAATATTAAAAGCCCTCTAAATATCTATTATAAAGAGGAAAATAATATAACTAACTTAGAGAACTTATTTAATATTATAAGTAAAATAAGTAGTATAATCTATAATAAACTATTAAAATAAAATACTAAAGTATTATAAATTTAATAGTTTTTCCTAGATTATAATAATTAATATTTAGATAGTAATAAGTTATTTTAGTCTTTATTAAAGTATAAAAGTAGTATTATAGAATAATATAACTAGAAAATAGAATAGTCTATTTTTTCTAGTTTTAAGATTATTAAGATTTCTACTTATTAGAAGATTTATAAGTAATATCTAAAGCGAAAATACCCTTTATATAGTATATATATATAGTTTCTAATTATAGTAAATATAAATAAGAGTATAGAGATAAAGATTCTATTTATTCTTAATATAGTATTCTTAGACTTAATATAATATATTTATACTTTAATATAAGTAACTAAAGAATCCTATAGGATAAAAGAAAGGATTTTAGCTTAAAATAGAAGTTCCTAGAAGTATAGAATATCTTAATCTATAGAAAAATAATATAAGATAAAAATATAAAAGTATTCTACTTTATCTAGTAGATAGACTATAGGATACTAGTTATAAATAAATAAGAGGAAGTAAAAAGTATTAATAGTTTTATACTACTTAGTAATCTAAAAGATATCTTTATCCTTAAAGGCCTTAGAAATCTATTAATCCTAGAAGTTTCTCTTATTCTATTTAGTAATATTATAAAAAATATATCTTATTTATAGGAGGTTACTTAAGGTAATAATAAGTATTACTATATATATATTTTAGTAGTCTTTATTCTATTAGTTTACTAAGTAGCTTAAAGCTAGAATTAAGACTCTAGTTACTATTAAGTAGTTCTAAAATAAAATAGTAAGAAAATATACTAAGAGTTCTAAGTCCTCTATAGTAGTAGTAATATATAGTAGGTATTATATATATTATTAAGTAAGCTAAATAAAATTAATATATTTTTCTCTATCTATTTAAAAGTACTATTTAAGATAAATAGAAGAAGTAAGTTAAAGGATATCTATTTATAAAGTAGAGTAGTCTAATCCTATATATATTATATTAAAGACTTAAGTATATATATTAAAGATATTAATAAAGATAAAGTTAATAGTATTACTCTAATTATATATAAGAGTAAATAAGTTAATTAGAATAAACTAAGTAACTTCTACTAAAGTAGTAACTTATTTACTTAGTCCTAAGTAAAGGGAATATCTAAGCTACTATAACTAATAGACTATATTAAAGTTACTAGTAATAATAATCTTAGGAAGAGATTCCTAGTATTTAAGTTAAAAAAAGAGTATATTAGTATTTAATAGCTACTAATAGATATTAGTAATAATAATATAGTAAATTACTATAATATAGTATATATTTAACTAAAAGGAGTATAACTAAAAGAGAGTATTTAAGGAGATTTCTAAATAAAGGTAAAAATAAGTAAAGTATTCTACTAATCTTCTAAAGAAATAAATATCTTATAAGCTAAATATATCTTTATAAAGTACTATATATCCTAAAGAAGTACTTATAATTCTTATATTAGGATAATATCTACTTTAGAATTAAATATAAGATTAAATATTATATCTTATATTAAGCTAAATTACTAAATATTAGCTTAGAATATCTAAAGGTCTTAATTATATTATAAGGGTAAAAGTAGAAGTCTTCTTATTATTTAATTAAGGTAGAAGAGATTTTAGCTATAGAAATATCTAATATAAAGGGGTTAGAGCTCTTAGGAATAATAGTATTACTTATAGTAGTAAGAGCTTAGATTAGAGTACTTAAAGTAAGAGTATATACTCTAGTATTATATAAGGGTTTAAGCTTAACTAGAGTAAAAGTCTTATCCTATAAGTAAGCTATATAGTATTTCTAAGCCTTTAGCTATTTAATTATTTAGAGTTATTTCTATATTAAGTAGACTATATACTTATTCTACTATCTAAGTCTAACTAGATATTTAATAAAGCTAGTTTAATAAGAGCTATAATAGTTTATATATTTAAATAAGAGTATATAATTTAAGTTATAATTCTATCTATTATAGTTATTATAATATATAATATATATATAACTATATAAGTTATAAAAGTCTTAGTAGGTTATATACTAGGTAATTTATACTTTATATTCGATATATTAAGCTAGTAATAAGCTTAGAACTTAAAAGCTAAGCTTAACTAAAGTAGAAAAGGAAACTACTTACTCTTAGTCTAAGGTAGAGTCCTACTAGTAGTAAAATATATAATAAATAATTAGTATAATACTAGTAGTTATAGTAAGCTCTTATATAAAAAGGAAGATAATATTATAGAGACTACTTATAATAGTATAGATAGTTACTAAGACTTTTAGTTGAATATATATATACTATTAAGTTACTATTTTTAGTCGAAGTCTATAAGTTTCTAAGAAAAGCTAAGGAGTAAAGAAGTAGTTATAAATAGTATAATTAACTAAGTAGATAGTAAAACTTAAGTAGACCTTCTAGACTTTTTTAATCTTAGTTAACTATAGTCTAATTATTTTAAGTAGTATAATTTTTACTTCTATAATAATCTAGCTATATTATTTATAGCTTTTAGAAATATAAAGGAAAGATTAGTTATTAGATTATAGTAGTATTATTAGTATTACTAGTTTCTTCGCTTTATATTTATATTAAAGAAGGATAAAAGCTAGAGTAGCTATAGTAATAATTTATATTATTAGTAGTAGCTAATATAGCTCTATAAGCTAAGGTAAGATTAAGTATAAAGGTTATATAGTAACTATAAGGTTAATTATTATAGCTATAAGGTTAATAGCTATAGTTATAAATCTAGTTATATAATATATAAAGGTAGCCTATATATAGGAGTAATATATTAGATTCTATAGTAGAGAGGGCTTATTAATTAGCTTAACTTCTAGTAGGCTTAATACTTACTAGGAGCCTACTATAATAGTAATAGTAATAATAGTAAGAAGTATAGTTAATATAGCTTTCTAGGTATATATTACCTAGGTAGCTTATACCTAGGATCTACTTAGAAAGAGGGTAAATATATTATCTAGTATACTTATTATTATATTAAGAATAGTATACTAGGTAAGCTAATCTTCCTCTTATTATTATAGCTCTACTAAGATAGTAGTAAATAGTAAGTTATAAGTAAGGGGGAAGAGGACTAGTTCAACCTAATTATACTAAGTATAAATTATATATAAGGTAAAGTTAATTATCTTTGATAATCGAGAAACTAGTATAGTAAGTAATCGCTTAGAGTATATTAGGGTTAGGTTAGGTAATATAATAAGAGGAGGGGGGGAGAAGGGGGAAAAATATAAGTATACTAGAATAAAGGTATAGGGATCTAGGCTATAAGGTATTACTTTGCTCTTAACGATATAAACTTAAGAGGTAAAACCTAGGGGGGGAAAAGAAAAAAGGAAGAAGGATATAATTAAAGAGTAAAGGGATTATATAAAGATAAATATAACTTCAAACTTATAAAGGATAAAGATATCTTTTATATTACTTAATTATAGTATCTAACTCTTTCTACTCTCCCCCCTTTATCTAATATATAGCGATTAATTGTATTTTCTTATAATAAACTCAAATACTTACTTGAAAACTTTAAATACTATTATATTAATCTATAATAAGTCTTACTAGTTATTCTATATATGATATTCTATATGCTATTTAATATAACTATATAATATCTTTACTAACTATATATATTTAAAACGCGTTTAATATTATATTATTAATATTATATATATATATATAGTATACTTATAATATTAACTTCAGCTATTAATCTACTAAATATATATATTTACAACTTAATATATTATCTCAGTTTAGTATAAAAGAGTTTAAATAAATCTATACTTATTAATTTATATAGTTCTATAAGCTCTTTACTTTTACTAATACTTAATATAATTTATCTCTATTTATTACTCCTTAAAAATAGTTATAACTTATAATTCGCTTATACTAGTAATAATATACTCTTCTATATTAAGTAGAAGCTTATTATTAGTATATATACTCTTTTATATAAGTTATAAGATATATTTTAGATTTATAATAGGATAATAATATCTTTTCTATATTAAGTAAATTCAAGCTTCTATAGTTCTATAAGATAACAGTTACTAGTTTCTATTAAGTTTAAGTTAATAACTGTTATATCGAGTGTAATATTTACTTAGTTCGCTAATTAAATATATATTTTAATATATAACTCTCTGATTATATTTACTTAATTAGAGTGCTATTTTACTTTCGCCCCTATTTACTATTGCTTTACTCTCTTTCTGAAAGTATATATAACTATCCTAATACTTATATTATGTTATAAGGAATATATATATAAATAATATCTCGTTTTAATTATAAGTTCTATACTTTAACTTATCTTCTATTATTTAGATATTTCTATATTAGATCATAGTATTAAATAAACTTATATTATCTATTAAAATAATATAAACTTCTATTATAATTATAAATAACTATATCGAATAAAGCTCTTTGATATAAAGCTCTAATATAGCATATAATATATAAAATAGATCTTAGAATATAAAGCCTAGCTATAAGCTATAGTATACTACTTCTATATTAAATAACATAATAGTTATTTATAAGTTTATTATATAGATATCTTATAGTTTGTAGTATAAGTTTATTAGCTTTAAAGAAAATATTAAGTTACTTATTAATAGCTTTAAGCTAACTATACTGATCATAGTAGGGGTTGACTAAAGAGTACTTTCTGCTATAGCTGGGGTCTATATCAATAAAGAGGTTCAAGGTGTTCTGTGCAATACGGTCGCTGTAGTCAATTAGAGATTACTCCTATCAATAGTGAGATTGATACTTAGATTGATCGCTGAAGAGCTAACTGATGCTATCTACTGTAAGGGAGTATCCTATTTATATATCTAGCTCTTCATCGATGCATATGTTGAATATGACCTATTCGCTATATTCCGAATATGTTGAATATGTCCTATTTGATATATTCAGTCTTGCTGACTGATCCTGTTACGTGACCCAGTGGGTCTCGTGTTATATCTCGAGTACTGTACTGCACGTTAGTTCCTTTCTCTTGTTTCCTCTTGCGTGATCCCTAGTACCTTGAGCGTAGGTCATGATACTAACTTTAAACTTAGATACCTTCTTTATCTTTACTAAGCTATTAATATATTATTTATCTAATAAAGTATATAAACTATATTTAGTATTTAAGTAATAGTTATATAATATTTTAAATATATTAGGGTCCTTAATAACGAGGATACTAATTAAATAATAGAGGCCTTAGTACTTATAGAGTATCTTATATAATCAGATTAGTTATAATATATAGTTATAATACTTAAAGGACTAAGCGCTTAAGTTATAAGTACTTTATAATCTACTATAGACGATTTTAATATAGGAATATAATTTAGGTATTTGTTATAAAGAACCCTATTAACTAAAGTACTTTTACTAATGTTATAAAGTATAAAGTATAAAAAGAAAAATAGTAACTTTAAGAATTTAACTATATCTTAAGGTAATTAAAGTAGGAATATTTCTAAGCTCTAGTAGGAGAAAGCAGGGTTTATAATGCTATATTATATAAGGAGTAATAGTAATAACTTAAAGTAATATAACTTCTATTTATCTTTATCTTTCTTTTATATAGCGATAAGGTAGATACTCTATATATCTATAAATACTCTATAGGAAGTACTATATAAGTATATAAGTATTAATTAATTAGTATTTTAATCAATTAATTTCCATATTTAGATAAACTTTATTATTATAAAACCCTTTCTTAAAGAATATATTTTTAATTATAAAGGTTATTATTATTCTAAATATACTTAATATTATAATATAAGTATTATTATTCTAAATATACTTAATATTATAATATAAGTAATATTATATTATCAACTTCTATATTTCTTTTTATAAAGGTCTTTACTATATATTACTTAAAGAGATTATTCTTACTATACTTAATATAAAAGCTAATATTAATAATAGTATTCCCCTTTAATATTCCCTTTTTATATAATATTATATCTCTATTTTAAAAGAGGTTATTTAATTGCTTCTAATATACTCTTATAAATATATCCTTAAAATAATATTACTTAATATTATATTAAGTTTAAAAGTACTTAACTAAGTTATTTATTATAAATAGTATAGCTTAAAGTCGTGAGTAATAGCTATTATAGATATAAGTTGAAGAAGGCTTTTAACTAGTATTAAGTTATATATATTCTCTGCTATAAATTATATATGCTTAAAAATAGTATTTACTATTAAAGTTATAGGAATTATATAATTTAATAATATTACTTAAAGTGTTTAATATATAGTATTATCGTTGTATACTCTATATCTAGTTTTATTAGAGTTTATAAATATTAATTAAAGAATTCTAAATATGTCCTTTTCGATTTCTATATTATCTTCTCTATTAAGGTTATTTATTAATATTAAGCGTAAATCAAACTATTATCGCTATAATTATTTATCACTAATATAAATAAGCTTATATCTAAATATTTCCTTGCTTATATACTACTTATATTTCGCTTACTTATTTCTATTTTACTTTACTAAGTTTAATAATCTAAACTTAATTTAATTATCTTATTATTATTTGATAATTAAATAATTAACCCTTATAATAATAATGTTTTATATTTAGAGGAAAAAGATATTTCTTACTAAGTATACTTATATTTTTAAGATTAAAAGCTATTTTGATAAAGTTATTATATACTTAGTTAAATATTATTACTTATTATAAGCTAGGCTTTGCTTAGCTTTCCTTAGAGTAAAGAATATAGCTATAGCTAGTAACTAAACTTTCGTTTAGTTATTAATTACCTTTTAGCTAAATAGTTAATAAAGTAGCTAGTATATTACTAGCTAAGGGCAGAATATACTAGCTACTATTATACTCCTTTAGAGCTAGCCCCTTATAGATAACTGATAATATAAAGAGTCTAATTTCGAATATAATTGCATAAGTTAAAAAGTAACCCCCTTTTCATAATAAACTCGGCTTAGAAAGCAGTAGCGCAGGAGTATCTTCGATTCGAGGTAAATAGAGGGCTATATTATAAGCTAGGCTTTACTTAGCCTTCTTTAAAGTAAAGGATATAGCTATAGCTAGTAACTAAACATTTATTTAGTTATTAATTACCTCTTAGCTAAATAGTTAATAAGGTAGCTAGAATATTACTAGCTAAGGGCAAAGGATACTAGCTATTATAAAGCTCCCTTAAAGCTAGCCCCTTATATTACTTATTTAAATAGAACTTTTATCTATTAATATTTATATTAATATAAAGATATTATTTAGAATAATTAATAATTATATTAATTTTAGAACTATTATTATTATAATTAGTATTCTATATAGAAAGGCGCTATTATTATTCCTTTATATAAGATAACTCTTTTTATATCTTTCTATTTCTCTTCTTAATAAAAGTTTACTCTTTCTTAAAGTTAGTTTTATATATAAGAGCTAAAACTCTTATTAAGTCTTTAAAGTAAATAAATTATAGTTTTTATTTATACTAATCTAAAAAGTCTTATAACTTTAATAATATATTGAAATTATATAAAAATAAGTAGTTATTTCTTTATTATATAAATTATAAACTTATATATTATTTCTATATATATATTAACTAATTATTATCTTCTTTATCTCTAATACTTATATATAAAAGTAATATATTAGTTTACATTTAATTTAATAATAAAGATATGCTTAATATAATACTTTATAATTAATATTTATTAGTTTCGCTCTATATTTAAGAGTTATTATTTATATTATATACTTATTAATCTATATTAATATTATATTTGATCTTATTTTAATATCTATCTTATTAGCTTTATTTAATATTTGAATCAATAGAAATAATAAATAAACTATCTTAATAACTAGTTATAAAGAGACCTGATTAAGTATAATTTAAACTCGTTAAAGGAAGAGCGCTTAAAGTATTAGTAATAGAATACTTATATCTTATATTAAAATTATATATATTATTTACTATAAATCTTATACTTTAAGAAATATCTTTATTCTTGCAATTATAGGAATTAAATAATTTAATACTACTAGTTAAGTAGTTTAATTCATAGTAATTATAAGCTTAGTATAAAATTACTAAAGAAAGTATACTATTTAACTAATTAATTAACTTATTCTAAAGCTCTATAAAACCTTTTTAAGATTAAAATACTTACTCTATATTACTTAATACTATATATATATATATAGATCTTATAATAACTCTATACTTAAAGATAGTTTTAAACATAAAAGTAGCTAAGCGCTTTAATATACTTAGACGATTTGCTAGTATAACCCTTCGATATAATAGATATCGCTTTACAATATCGCATAAAGAAATATATTGAAATATACTAAATGAACTCTTTTGTAAACTAACTCTTCTTACGAAATAAGTATATCTTAAGTACTATTATATAGACTGAAAACGGAAGGATAAACTAAAAGCTAAAGCTTATTATAAAGTATTTAAAGCTTTATCTCGCTTAAGGTATTAAACGATATAATATTAGTCCCTCGCTAATTAAAGTTTAAAGATAGTAAATATAAATCTTAATTCTTTAAATAAGTTAGAAGTTAAAGAAATTATAAAGTTAAGTAGAGAAGTAATTATAAAGTTCTAATTTAATAATATATTTAACGTAATTAATTAAAGTATAATAAGACAACTTATATAAGAGATAAAAGGTCTATTACTGAGAACTTATAAATATAATTAGATTCGTTAATAATAATAATAGAGTTTAAATTTAATATCTCTAATATTATCTTCTAATTCCTATATACTTACTTCGCTATTATATCCTTTCTTCTTTTGTTAATTATAGATATAAGTACTTAATTCGATATAATCGAGAGAGGTTATAATAATAATCAATAAAAATAATGGATTCTTGAAATAAATAAAGAGTAGTTATAATATAAATACTAGCTTTATATAACATAGTTCAAGTAAGTAAGAGAATATAATTAATATATATTATATATAGTTCATTAAAGAAATAGTTAATAGTGAATATTATAATATTTATATATTCTAAGTATATTTATAATTATTTACTTCCTTATTTATTATATATAATAATATATTTCTTAATTCTATTTATTAGCTTTAAGTTTATCTTCTTTATCCTTTTTTATCTTTATTTATAGAGTTCAAGTCTACTTTATATTCTATTATATTATAGTTTATATTTATTATTTAATTTACTATAGTATATAATATATATTTTAAATTCACTTAATTAGTTTATTTCTATAAGTATATTCCTTCTTTATTTAATTATAGTTGATATTCTCAATAGCTATAAATATCCTTAATCTAAGCTTAATCTTTATACTGATTAAATCCTTACTTTTTAAACTTCTATTACTTATAACTAGCTATAATCTAAAAAGGAGACTTATTATAAGCGATTAAATAGTATTAGTTCTATAATATAAATATATTTTATATCTAATTATCTTAGTATCTATATAATAATAGCTTTAAGTACTAATTCTTCCCTATATAATACGCTTAAGTATTAGCGCTTATATTTATAGTTACTATTTAAAGTACTATAATAGAAGTTAAAATAAAGATGATAAATAATAAAAAGAATAGAGAGATACTTATAATTAGAGATAAGAACTATAAAATAGTTATATATTAGCTTATATAAGACGTACTTTACCTAATGCTCGATATTATCTATATATGATTAGATAAACTATTCTGAATACAATATAATAAATTAATTAAATGCTTTAATAGTAGTAAATAGGGAATAATATTACTTAGTCTTCTTAAAGGTAGACTATTTAATCATAGAGAATATAATAAAGTAGGAAAGTATAATAAATATAAGAACGATATATAGAAGACTTATAAGATATATTAGATCTTTAATTCGAATAATATAAGTGAAGAATAATAATATTATAGCTTCTAGTTAATGTATTAAGAGACTATATAAGATATAAAAGGAAGAAAGATTTATTAGATAAGATTTAATATAAAGAAGAAGTATTATATACTAATAAAATAAACATTAGTTAGATTATTTAGGCAGTTAAGTAAGCTATATAAGCTATAAGCGAAATAAGTTAAGTAAGTTAATAATAAAGAGCTAGATATAAATAAGATATTCTATTTATAGTAGATAGATATCTTTTAGCTCTATAATAATCAATCTAAGCATTATTTACATTATAAGAGTAATTTTATCTTTATCTTTATAACGATATTATATAAGATATATTAAACCTCTTTATTAATATAAATTTAAAACTATAGTTAGAGTATTTTTATAATAATTCTAATTTAAATATTATATTACTATTAGAAAATAAGTTTATAAGATAATATACCTATATAGTTTAATACTTATATAAGTAACGTTGAAAGTTAAAGTAAAATATATATCTTATTATAAAAGATAGACTTTTTGCTTATAAATTAAGTTAATAGTAGCTATAAAGATATTATATCTTATAGTGCTATATTATAAATAGTATAGCTTAAAGTTATAAAGCAGAAGGCGTTAAAGGCATAAGTAAAGGAAAGCTTACACTATATATTAGATTATATGCGTTTATTATTATAAATTATATACTTTAAAGAAGGTTTCTTACTAGTAAAGTTATAAGTATTAGGTAAAAGTAAGCTTTTTAATTTTAAAGATATTTTATATAGCTTCAAAAGAACTTAATTAATACGCTAAAGAATATATTTCTTTAAATAAGTATTATAAGTTAAGCTCTTTGAATCAAAGTATTAAATTATCTACTCTTTATAGATATAATAGTAAATATTTCTTTTCAATATATATAGTTTATAGTAATAGATATATATAACTTAAAGACTATTATCGATTGATAACTTTAATAGCCTTTCTTAAGGATCTTAAGCTATATTATTTATAAAGAAAGAACTATTTAATAATAGTATTAATAGTTACTAGATTAAATAGTCTTTAATAAAATCGCTTTTTATTCGTTATTATAATACAAATAACTATAGAATAATAGAGAATCTCTAATTATTTAATATATAAGTACTAAAGAAATTTAGGCTAGTATTTCTACTATAAGTAGAAATGATTTAAGCTAAGCTTAGAGTCTCTACTTCAGTATAATATATTCTAAGCTAGACTTTATACTTCCTATAGACTAATACCCTCTAGTACTAAAGGAATCACCTAGGCTATTAAGGATATCAACTTTATCAACTTATACCTTTATTAAGAAAATAGTAAGTCAATATTAGAAATAAGCATATAGGTAAAGTAAGGAGTATAGACTTCAGTAGTAGTAGCATAGGAGTAGTATAATAAGTACTATAGCTAGGCGCTATAAGAAAGTATACTTATCTCTAAACCCTTTCTTCCTTCCTTCGAAGAGCTAGAGGGTTCCCTTTTATATAAGCTATTTTATAGGCCTATATATTGTCCTCCTATACTACTAGTTTATCTTCTATATTAGTACTCTTAAGCTATTGCACTGATACTTAGTCGCTTAGCTTACCTAAGGTCCTTTAGCCCCTAATACTAGCGCATTTTGCCCTTAGCTAGGAAGTACTAGCTACTTCATTGACTATTCAGCTAAAAGGTAATTAATAACTGAACTAGAAGTTCAGTTACTAGCTATAGCTATGCCTACTATATAAAGCCTACTAAGCTTCATATAGTATTCGTTACAAAGAAGGCTAGGTAAAGCCTAGCTTATATTACTCAGTAAGCTAGATAGCTCCCTCTAAGTTATCTTAAGATAGTGATCTAGGTAGTCTTACTTAGGTATAGTTTAGTAGTAAACTTCATCCTTCTTCCTTTTCTCTTTCCTCCTTCTAGGTTTCACCTCCTAGGATAGTATTATCAAAAGCGAAGTAATACTTTATAGCTTAGATCCTTATATCTTTACTCTAGTGCTCTTATACTTTTTCTCCCCCTTTTCTCCCCCCTCTTATTATATTATTTAACCTAATTCTAATATACCCTAAGTAACTACTTATAGTACCTATTTCCTAACTATCGAAGATAACTAACTTCACCCTATATATAATTTATACTTAGTATAATTAGGTTAGGCTAGTCCTCTTCCCCCTTACTTATAATTTACTATTTACTACTATCTTAATAGAGCTATAATAGTAAGAGGAAGATTAGCTTACTTAATATATTATTTTTGATATAATAACTAGTATACTAGATAATATATTTACTCTTTTTCTAAGTAGATCCTAAATATAAGCTACTTAAGTAATATATACTTAGAAAACTATATTAACTATACTTATTACTATTATTACTACTACTACTATAGTAAGCTCTTAGTAAGTATTAAGCTTACTAAGAATTAGGCTAATTAATAAGCTTTCCTTACTATAAAGTCTAATATATTACTCTTATATATAAGCTACTCCTATATATTATATAACTAGACTTATAGCTATAGTAATTAATCTTATAGCTATAGTAATTAACTCTATAGCTATTATATAACCCTTATACTTAATCTTATTTTAGCTTATAGAGCTATATTAGCTACTACTAATAATATATACTACTATTATAGTTACTTTAGCTTTTATCCCTTTTTAACTTAAATATAAAGCGAAAAAAGTAATAATACTAATAATACTACTTAAACTAGATAACTAACTCTTCCTTTATATTCTTAAAGGATATAAATAATATAGCTAGATTATTATAGAAATAAAAATTATACTACTTAAAGTAATTAGATTATAGCTAACTAAGATTAAAGAAGTCTAGAAAGTCTACTTATATTTTATTATCTACTTAGTTAATTATATTATCTATAACTACCTTCTTATTCTCTAGTTTTTCTTAGAAACCTATAGACTCTAATTAGAAGTAATAGCTTAATAATATATATATATCTTATTAAAAGTCCTAGTAATTATCTATACTATTATAAGTAATCTCTATAATATTATTTCCCTTTTTATATAGAAGCTTACTATAGCTATTAGTATTATATTAGTTATTTACTATATATCTTACTATTAGTAGGATTCTATATTAGACTAGAAGTAAGTAGTTTTATTTTTTACTCTAGTTAAGCTTAGCTTCTAAGTTCTAAGTTTACTATTAACCTAATATATTAAATATAAGGTATAAATTACTTAGTATATAACCTACTAAGACTTTTATAACTTATATAGTTATATATATACTATATATTATAATAATTATAGTAGATAGGATTATAGTCTAAATTATACTTTTCTACCTAAATATATAAACTATTATAGCTCTTATTAAGCTAGCTTTATTAAATACTTAGTTAAATTTAAATAATAAGATAAGTATATAGTCTATTTAATATAGAAATAGCTCTAAATAATTAAGTAGCTAAAGGCTTAAAAATATTATATAGTTTATTTATAGGATAAAACTCTTACTCTAGTTAAGCTAGAATCCTTATATATTATTAGAATATATACTTTTACTCTAAGTACTTTGATCTAAGCTCCTACTATAGTAAGTATTATAACTACCTTTAAGAGCTCTAATTCCTTTATACTAGATATCTCTATAGCTAAAGTCCCTCTTACTCTAACTAAATAATAAGAAAATTTCTACTTTTACCCCTATAATATAATTAAGACTTTAAGATATTCTAAGCTAATATTTAGTAGTCTAACCTAATATAAGATATAGTATTTAACTTTATATTTAACTCTAAAGTAGATATTATCCTAATATAAGAACTATAAGTACTTCTTTAGAATATATAGTACTTTACTAAGATATACTTAGCTTATAATATATTTATTTCTTTAGAAGATTAATAAGATACTCTATTTATTTTTACCTTTATTTAGAAATCTCCTTAAAATACTCTTCTTTAGTTATACCCTTTTTAATTAAATATATACTATATTATAATAATTTATTATATTACTATTACTAATATCTATTAGTAGTTATTAAGTACTAATATACTCTTTTTTTAACTCGAATACTAAGAACCTCCTCTTTAGATTATTATTATTAATAACTTTAATATAGTCTACTAATTATAGTAGCTTAAGTATTCCTTTTATTTAAGATTAAGTAAATAAATTACTACTTAAGTAGAAGCTACTTAGTTTATTCTAACTAACTTATTTACTTCTATATATAATTAGAGTAATACTATTAACTTTATCTTTACTAATATCCCTAATATATATACTTAGGTCCTTAATATAATATATATAAAGTTAGACTATTTTATTCTATAGATAGATATTCTCTAATTTATATTTTCTATTTATTCTAAATAATACCTCTAAATAAATAAAGAAAAATATATTAATTTTATTTAGTTTACTTAATAATATACTTAATACCTACTATATATTACTACTACTATAGAGAACTTAGAGCTCTTTATATATTCTCTTACTATTCTACTCTAGAACTACTTAGTAGTAATTAGAGTCTTAATTCTAGTTTCTAGCTACTTAGTAAGCTAATAGAATAAAGACTACTAGGATATATATATAGTAATACTTATTATTACTTTAAGCGACTTCTTATAAGTAAAATATATATTTTATAATATTATTAAATAAAATAAGTAAAACTTCTAGAATTAATAGATTTCTAAGGCTTCTAAGGATAAAAATATCTTTTAGATTACTAAGTAGTATAAGCTTACTAATACTTTCTATTCCCTCTTATTTATCTATAATTAATACTCTATAGTCTACTTACTAGATAAAGTAAAATACTTCTATATTTCTATTCTATACTATTTTTCTATAAACTAGGATATCTTATATTCTTAGGAACTTTTACTTTAAACTAAAATCCCTTCTTCTATTCTATAAGACTCTTTAGTTACTTATATTAAAGTATAAATATATTATATTAGGTCTAAGAATACTATATTAAGGATAAATAGAATCTTTATCTTTATACTTTTACTTATATTTATTATAATTAAAGATTATATATATATATTATATAAAGGGTATCTTCGCCTTAGATATTATCTATAAATCTTCTAATAAGTAGAAATTTCAATAATCTTAAAGCTAGGAAAAATAGATTACTCTACTTTCTAATTATACTACTCTATAGTATTACTTTTATACCTTAGTAAAGGACTAAAATAACTTATTATTATTTAAATATTAACTATTATAATCTAGGAAAAACTATTAAATTTATAATACTTTAGTACTTTATTCTAATAATCTACTATAGATCTTACTACTTATCTTACTTATAATATTAAATAAGCTCTCTAAGCTAGTTATACTATTTCCCTCCTTATAATAGATATCTAGAGAGCTTTTAATACTATCTTCTCTAATAAGCTAGTCTTTTAACTTTAATAATAAGATTAACTAGATAATATTATTAAATAAGTATAGATTTTTATCTTAAATAGAACTACTATAATATAATTTAAAAGGGTATAAATAGAACTATATCTATTTATCTATAGAGTCTTATAGAGTTCTCTAGCTTCTTTAGTACTATATATACTATATTTTTCTCTTTTATTCTAAAAAAGGGAACTAGAGCTCTAGTTTACTTATATAGATAATATAGTATTCCTCTAAGTTAGATAGAACCCTACTTTTATAGTATATATACTATTATATAACTTATAGGATATATTAGACTAAGGTTAAGATAATATTATTACTTTTATATTAGATAAATTTAAACTCTTTTACTTCTAATAGTCTAAAGTATTAAGATCTTACTAAGTATAAGCTAGTATACTCTATATAGAACTTAATATAGCTCTAGTCTACTAGCTAGATATTTACTTTAACTCTTATTTTTCTTTCTATTTATATATTAAAATCTAAGGTATAAAAATATACTAAGTTATAATATATTTAAAGGGATTTAATAAAGTCTTATATAGAATATTCCCTCTTATAATATATAAAGCTACTTAGGCTTATATCCTTTCTATAGTTTTATATATAGTAGAAACCTAAATAGAAGGACTTATATAGCTTAGTATAAAGATTATAGAAGCTAAAATATCTACTTAATAAATTAATTATATAGAAGACTTTAATAAAATGATCTAACTAGCTACTTATATAGTACTATTAGTATAATAGATAATCTTAATCTTAGTCTTATATTAGGAAAGTAGCTTTCCCCTAGTAGAAGTCTTTTTCTTATTATACTAGAAATATATAGTAATATACTTTTATACTCTTAACTTAGACTACCCTCTTATATTCTACTTTAGTACTTATATTCTACTATAAGCTTAGCTTAGAGAGTACTTAACTAATAAGCTTTACTTACTTTTAGCTATAACTTAACTAGAATAGCTTACTATTCTTATACCCCCTTATAATTAGCTTAACTTTATTACTAAATAATATATAGTAATATTTATATTTATACTATATAATAAAGAGTAAGCTAAGTAAAAGTATTAGACTTTAATTAAGTTTATAATACTTAGTATAGTCTTTTATTACTCTAATAGCTCCTTATTAGATGAGGGTATTAACTAAGCTTATATTATCTACTAAGATAGAAAATAAATTTAGTATAATAGGAGTTAACTTACTTAAGTAAAAGTTTTCAATATAGAAATCTATAGAGTAATAAAAGGTACTAGATAACTAATAGAATACTACTTAGACTTTTAAGCCTCTACTTTTTACTTTTATATCGATAATATAATAGTTATCTATAGGATTATAGGATAAGTCTTATATAGTTTATAAAAGGAATTTATTAGCTTTAGTAAAAGTATTATAATACTTTCTAATAGCTTTAAACTAACTCTAGACTTATATATATTACTTATATTTTCTAGGCTACTACTTTAGTATACTTTTATTTTCTTCTACTTAGCTATATAGAATACTATATATAATAGGATACTTATTATAGTTATATAATACTTAGGCTATATTAATATTCTAAGTAATAAAGATATAGATTAACTTACTAAGGCCTCTATAATTAGTAATTACCTTAGTTAACCTAACTAACTATACTATATAGCTATTATATCTAAAGGACTTAGAATAATTTCCTATATATATTAGATAATCTAAACTAGTAAGAAGTATAACTTCGATTATTAGTAATATATAAGTATATTAATTAGTTATTAAAGATAAAGCTTATAGGTAATAATAAAACCCCCTATAGAACTATTTCTTCTAAGAAGTACCCTCTAGAGGTATCTTATAGAATAGATAGGCTATAGTAACTTTACTATCTATTATAGATATTTTAGATATATAAGTATAAGTATATTATACTACTATAGGGAACCTTACTAACTAAGTTACTTTTTATAGTATAAATAAGTGAAGATCCCTTCGAGGAAAAGGAAGAACTAGGACCTCAAATATATCCTAAGATAAATAGGATAGGAATATTTTCAGGCCTTAATAGAGGAATTTAGTATCTATAATATTATATCTAACTATAGTAATAGTAATATAGAGTAAAAAGATTATTCCTTTCCTTTATTTTTCATTTATCTAGTAATAAGGTAGTAAACTCTACTTATCTATAGATGCCCTATAGGAGGTACTATATATTCATATAGATAGATATAAATAAATTAATTAATTAATCAATTAATAAGCTTATCTTTAATATTATCCTTGAGTCCTTTATAGAAGTATAGTATAAGTAGTTTATCCTACTATTCTAAGTATAAGACTATCTACTAGAATTCTATTAAGTAGTTAGTAACTAACTTAGTTTATCTAAGTATATTTAGCTTTTATTCTACTAATCTCTTAGTATCTAAATCTCTAAAAGCTCCTTTAAGAGCTTCTTTAAAGATAGAGTAATTACTAAAAATCTCCTAGGTATATTATTTTATATAGTCTAGGTTTCTTAGATTTCTAATATAATTTCTTATAATAAGTTTAAACTAAACTAATATATTATTTTAGAGCTTACTACTAATTATAAGGACTATCTTATATAGGGTATCTAGATCCTTAGTAAAGTAGATAAGGTAGATTTAACTAAGAGTAAGAAATCCTCTTAGAGTCTTATATCTACTTATAAAGTATAATAGTTTATCGACCTTGAAGTAGTAGGGATACTTATCCCTAGGTAGTATTACTAGAGAGTCTTCTATCTATATATTACTAACTAGCTTAGAAGTAGTTATACTATTATTAGAGAAGATATTACTACTAAGAGTTTTATATATATTATATATATAATAGAATTCTTATCTGAATTCTTTAATATCTACTTTAAATAATTTATCTGAATTCAAGGGAGTTTATTATAGACTCGAGATTATAAAGTACTATAGTATTATATAGAGGTTATATATTAAACCTTCTAAATAAGAGTAATCAAAATATACTAATTATAGTAGGAGTTAACTAAAGAGTACTTTCTACTATAGCTAGGGTCTATATTAATAAGGAGGTTCAAAATATTTTATATAATATAGTTATTATAGTTAATTAGAGATTACTTTTATCAATAGTAAGATTAATACTTAGATTAATTACTAAAGAGCTAAGAGATATCTATCTATTACTAAAGGAATATCCTATTTATATATCTAGCTCTTTATCGATAGATTACTTAGATTACTACTAATCTTAGTAATCTATAGTATTTAGCTTAGTTAGATTACTACTGATCCTACTAATCTAATACTATTAACTTATCCTATTATATAACCCTAGTAGGTCTTATATCCTATCTTTTATACTATACTATATATTAGTTCCTTCCTCTTATTTCCTTTTATATAATCCCTAGTACCTTGACTATAGGTTATAATAAAAAGCTTATATTGCTTATACTATAGTTTAAATATATAGAATATAGATTGTATTGAATATAAGCTATTATTTCCTATTTAGTATAATTATAACTATCTTAACTATTCTTTATAAATGCAAATATACTTACTCTTGATATCTATCGATTTATACTTATAATAATAATATAATAACCTATTATAGATATTATATATACTTTAATTATTAAATAAAGTATATATATAATAAGCCTATAATACTATTATTATTATATCTCTCCTACTATCTCCTATATACTATAAGAAAGCAAGGACTATTATTATAGTAGTAGGCAAGCAATATAGTATACATTAAGTAGGATAGAGTAGATAGTTCTATTCGCTATAGATAAGCTTTATCCTTAGTAAGTATAAGCTCTATTAATAAGATATAGCTTGAAGAGCTATGAAATAGGATTAAGGGTAGGTATTAGAGTTTTTATCTAGCTTAGGGATTATATAATCCTAACCCTAACCCCTAGGGTTAGGGTCTATAGCCCTAGGGCTATAATAGTACTTCCCTCTCTAAGGCTAAACTCCTAAGAAGTTATATTAAAGGCTAGGCTTAAATAAGTATCTTCTATAGAAGTTATATATAACCTCCTAGGTATTTTCTAGATATACTATAAGTACTTCTTTTAGGTTATTATATTTAGTCTACTTAATAGTATACTTGAGATAAAGGTAGCTATTATAGTTATAGTAGTCCTAATAGGAATCTAGGATTTCTTCGACCTTCTATTCTTATAAGCCTTCTACCTTAATAGGTAGTAGAGGGTTAATCTTCTAGCTAAGTAATAGATTACTAGTAATAGGTTATAATAAGCTAATATAAAATATAGGCTATATCTTTATAGTATTAGGTAGAAGTAGATAATAAGCTTATAAGCTTATAACTTTAGTAATCTTGAATAGTCTATAGTTATTCTAGTCGAACTTCTTAGCTAAGTATAGTATCTTAATATTTTATATATTTACTTAGACTTTTTAGCCTACTTAGTAGTAGTAAATAGAGTAGTATTTCTAGTTAGCTTATTCCTTATAATAAGCTCGAGTAGTAAGTATTTCTATTCTCAGGTATTTAGTAATTTCCTATATCTAAGAGGCAAACTTCTTAGTATTATAAGTAGTAGGCTTACTAATAAGTTATAGTAGTTTGAAGCTTAACTTAAGGTAGAACTTATAGTTAGTAAAAAATAAAGTAATAGTAGTTATTTTAGAAATAGTATTATTAGCTATAAACTTAGCTAGTAGTAGCTAGTTAGCCTAGTTATCTTATAAGTATATAATATAGAACTATAGATATTACTTTAAGGAAGTATTTATCTTCTTAGTCTATTTATTAGTCTTAGAATAGTAAGTAGTAGATAAAATAGTAGAGATATATAAGTACTATATTAAGTACTTCTAGAATATAAATATAAATTATAGACTTTTATCTAAGATAATTATAGTAGATAAGCTATATAGTTTCTATATATTTTTAGTAAATAACTAAATAGCTTTTTTAGAGTTATAAGTACCCTTTTAAGCTATAAAGTATCTTATCTTAGATAATTAGTCAACTATAATTATAATCATATTATAGTTCTAGCTAGTAGGTAGATAAGTAATAAAGTTAATAGATAAGTCCTTTTAAGAGTATTTTAGTATAAGTAAAGGCTTTAGTAGTCTTTAGTAAGCTTCTCTATTAAGCTTAGCTTAGTAATACTAGTAATAATTTATAACTTAATATTTTATATAGCTTAATATTTAAGGCTAGTAATATTCTTAATCTAGGATCTTATAAGTTCTTAAAATACTTAGGTAGTTAGTAACTAAGGAGGTATAATAATATTCTAGGAGTTTAGCTTTTAGTTTTATTAGGTTAAAAATATATAAGTAGTTTCTATAGTATAAATAGCTATTATAATTCTTATATTTAGCTAGAATTAATAGGAGGTATTAAGAGGTATCTTCTTCTAATACCTTGAGGGTAGACTAAGGGATTAAGTCTTCTAAGTAACTAATATTAAATAAAGTAGAAAGTTCTTTATTCTAGTAGGAGTAGATAAGTTTAGTCTTATAGGAGGTCTAAGCTAAGCTAAAGTTCTAGTATATCTAAAGGAGTTAAAAGTAGTAATATAATAGAAGTAGGTATAAGAGTAAAGACTTCGAAATTCTCTTTCTTAAATACTACTTAACTCTAGTATAGTAAGCGCTTATCCCCCTCCTTAGGTAAGTCTTCTAACTTTCTAGTTAATATATTAGGCTTTATACCTTATTTACTAGGGTAGAATATTATATAGAAATTAAAATAAGATAAGAATTTAGACTAGTAAGCTTATTAGTAGTTCAATAGCTTTATTATTATAAAATACTCTAGGTTCTTATAGTTTATAATAATCTTAACTAAAGATAATACTCTTTCTAGTTCTAAGTATTATTCTTCAAAGTAATAGATAATAGTAAGTAGTTCTTTATTATAAATCTTATAGTTATATTCTATACTTGAATACTTCTTAGAGAAAAATATAATAGGGTATAGGATTCTATTACCCCTATATTAAGATATTATACTAGTAGAGATATAATTAGAAGTATTAGTTTCTAAAATAATATCTTTCTCTTAGTCGAAGGAAGCTAGTATAAATATATAGATAAATATAGTTTTAAGGTTCTAGAAAGCCTTATTATAAGTAGTATTAAATTCGAATAAGACTCTTTTCTTTATTAGATAGACTAATAAAGAGATAATTTTTAAGAAATCATAGATAAAATAATAATAAAAGTTATTAAACCCTATAAAGGCTTATATATCTATTAGGTAGGTTAGGTATTTCTAATTTATAATAGTCTTGATCTTCTTTAGATCTATTCGAATACTATTAATACTAATGATTAGTTCTAAGAAGGTTATTTCTTCTATAAAGAATTTATATTTCTCGATCTTAGTATATAGTTTAGCTTTCCTTAGAGTAGTTAAGACTAAGTAGAAGTACTATTTATATTTAGAGTAAGTATAACTATAAATTAGGATATTATCTAGGTAAATAGTATAGAATATATCTAGGTATAGTCTTAGTATATTATTAATAAACCTTTAGAAGGTAGTAAGTATACTTATAAGTCTAAAAGATATAACTAAGGACTCAAATAAGCTAAAATAAGTATAGAAAGCTATTAGGTATTCCTCTCCTTTATAGATATAGATATTATTGAATATAAAGATAATATTAATCTTCGAGAAAAACTTTATTCTCTTTAAGTTATTTAGGGATTCCTTAATTAGGGGTAAGGGGTATTAGTCTTTAACTATAATATTATTTAAAGTATAGTAGTCAATATAGAACTAAAGGCTACCCTTAAGCTTAACGATAAATAGAATAAGTAAAGTAATATATAAAGAACTTAAGTAGATAAACTCTTTCCTTAGGTTCTTATCTAGCTATTCCCTTAAGGTAATAAGCTTATTATAGAATATAGTATATAATAGTTTAAATAGTAGGACCTTACTATCTATAAGTTGAATATAATAGTTATATAAGTAATATAAGGGTAGTTTCTTAGCCTCCTTAGAGGAGAAAATATTAGTGAAGTCTCTAATCTCCTTAAGTAGAGTAACTATTAGACTAGGAGTAAGTATATCTCTTAGGATATTATTAATTTATTCTAGGGTAATAGAAAATAAGTAGTATTTATTCTTCTATATATATATAGTTATTATATATAAGGAGATAGAATAAATATTATAGTCTTTTAGGGTATTAGAGTAGTTAAACTAGCTATATTAGTAGCTTAGTTTTAGAATATCCTATAATACTCTAAGCTTTATAGGCTTATTTAGTAGGTTATAGTATTATTAGTAGTATTTACTATCGAATATAGTAATATAGTAATATAATAATAATAATAATAATAATAATAATAATAATAATAATAATAATAATAATAATAATAATAAATAATAATAATAATAATAATAATAATAATAATAATAATAATAATAATAATAATAATAATAATAATAATAATAATAATAATAATAATAATAATAATAATAATAATAATAATAATAATAATAATAATAATAATAATAATAATAATAATAATAATAATAATAATAATAATAATAATAATAATAATAATAATAATAATAATAATAATAATAATAATAATAATAATATTCTTATTATATAAGCCTATTTAAGCTAGCTAGCTAAGAAGATATATATAGTATATAGTCTCTCTTTAGAATACTTATATAGGAAAACTATATATAGAATTAGAGAAAACCTATATACTATATATTAGCTATAATACTATAGTAAGCTTATAGAGTACTCTTTACTTTAGTACTATATACTTATATTATAGCTATACTAAAGGGAATATATAGGTTAAAGCTATAAGGCAGCTATATATTATATACTTTATAGCTATTCTACTAAGAAAGTAAAATTCTACTACTTACTTAATTAAGCCTTTCTAACTAAATAAGTAGTAAAGGTACTAATAAGGATAAGGTTATTATACCTTTAAGGTAGTCTATATAAACTAGATTCCTCCTCTACTATTGATTCTTCTTTCTTTCTTCTTTTCTTTACTCTTTATTCTTTTAGTAAGTTTTTCGCTTTCCTTTCCTCGACTATTAAGTAAAAGTAACTCTAATATCCCTAATACTTTATTTAATATCTTATCTACTATAAATCTATATTATAATATTTTATAGCTTATAATTAGTCTTTAATAATAATAAGGATAATATCTAGATAATCTTATTTACTATAGTTCTATACTAAGGTAAAAGTAAAGCTACTATAATAGTCTAGAATACCTACTATATTAAGCTTTTTATTAATTAATATACTAAGTATACCTTAGAAGAATATATACTTATATCCTTCTTATAAAAGGCTTATATTTACTTAAAAAATAATATTAAAGCTAAATAAGTATACTACTTTAAGTCTATTATAAACTTCTATACTACTTATATTAAGAAGTTTTTTACTAATTATAATATTATCTTCTATATTTAGCTTCTAAGTAGGTAAACTATTACTACTAGTTTTCGCTAAGTCTATTATTAATTCTCTTAGTATTTTATATAGAGTTATACTTATAGTATAATATAAATAACTATAGTAAAGATTATTTTAAAGTATAATTATTATTAGTCTACTCTAATACTATTAACCTCTTAAAAATAGATAATAAATATATTATAAAAGTAATTACTATCTTTAAGACTCTTATATAATCTACTACTACTTTATATTAGGGTTAGAATACTACTACTTTATATTAGAGTTAGAATACTACTACTTATATATTAGTAAGTACTTTTATCTTTTTTTCTATTAACTTAT